>JAYJLV010000001.1:10746764-10786843 GCA_036873485.1 Torymus texanus | reverse complement strand
AACGGAAAAATGTTTGTGGTTGTTTGTTTTTTTTTTTTTTTTTTTTTTTTTTTAATGTCGTGATGCTTATAACGTTACGAAATAAATGAAGCTGTATTACTGATATTTGGATAGAAAATTTTGGAAGATGATTTTTAATTAATTGACGGTTGAAAAATGTTTGATTATATATCCAGAAGAAGTTTATTTTGCTTGAAATTAATTTAGTATCACGCGAATCACTATTTATTTATTACTATTTATCTAAAAAGATAAATACCTAGTAGTAGATTGTGAATAAATTTTTAAGTCTCTTTTTTTAATAACTAAAAATAATATAAAAAGTTTTAGTTTTGAATTGAAATAGATACAAGAATATTATCTTATAAGATGCTCAAATGACACTCACAGACATTTTTAAGACTTTGTTACCGCTGTCACATAATATGCCTAACATTAAAACAGTATAATTATTAGTTAATACTAAGGCTATAATATCGAGTCTATATAAATAAGAAAGTACCACCGACCACAATAAACATTTACAATACAATGATTTTTATATACTTTAACTCAAGACCATAGTCGACCTAAACCGACAATAAACCATTGTATATATACCCTAACGCACTCCATAGCATTTAAGAACGTTATTACACCGCACCGCGTCGACCTCTTTTCATCTCCTTGCAAACGCGAAACTGCACTAAAACCAATCGTAAAATCTTCCTCGTCTTTCCCCAAACCAGCTCAATGCTCTACTTTCTTCTGTCTTCCACGTTCCACCATAAATCTACCCTACGTACATCCACAATACACACCACCCTGACAATCCATGGTCATCTCTTATCCTCTTCTCGTGTATAAATCCCGGGGAAAACCGATTCGCCGGTCGGCATATCCATGGAATGAGATTCGGCAGGTCGCCATGTATTGTTAGCGTATAGTATCGCGCAGCGAACCGTGAGAGCGGCTACGCGAGCGCACCTGGACGCACGTGCATTAACATGGGAATCGCGTATATACGTGATTTTGCGCCCCCTGCGCGCGCATGCGTGCTTATATATACACTTTCTATGTATGTATGTATGTGTGTGTGTCAGTATGTATGAGGGGTGGGTATATTACAGGAAGAAAGGAAGAGGTGATTTCCACCCCTCGAATGGTTTCTGTTGGGGGGAGGCGCGTTCGCGCGATAGGGGAAATCTAACTTGTTGCGTGAAAGCGTGAGCGGTAGTTTTTGTGTGTATGGGGTGTATAGAGATTTTTCCGTCTTTGTTGCTAGCGTTTATAGGGTTGTTGGTAGCGTGTGAGTTGGGTGGTCGGGGGAGATTTGAATATCAGCGTGTAATGATGGCTTTTAGGGTTGCATCTTGCATGTAAATCGGACTCTGTTATACGGTTTCAATGTGAAAATATTTATGGGAAAAATTTCTGTTCAATATTAACAAGGCATCATGTTTCTTTTTTCGCATGATATCATTTTTTTTAAACATCCTAGATTCATTTTTGTTTACATTTTATACTATCAAGAGAATTCAACGAAAACTGAAGTTGAACTGAAAAATTTCTTTAAACCACAAAAGTACTTGCAAAATTATTGTTCAACCTAAAACTAATCTTAAAAATTCATATACAGTGTATATATATTTTTAACTTTCTAACCGCAAGTATAAAAAGGCTATTAATAACCGCGTGTCTACTTCGACACGCTATCCGCGCAACCCGCACACGACACACAACAGCAGCAGCAGTAGTAGGTAGCATCTTAAGCGCGAAAAAAGCGCGTCATAAACTTCCATTACAATGTCGCATGTCATTTCTCATCGAGCGCGAGACTTTTCATACTTCTCTCCGTCGCCGCGCTTACAGCTCAGGCGCGTATCAAAAGAAACAGTAGCTCGCTTACACACACTATATGGCATACACATATACGCACACAGGGGCAATTACAATGTACCTATCGAAGTCCTTAAAAATTACGACCTTCCCTCCATCGACTACTGGTTTGTGCGTCGAGCGGAGAGAGAGAGAGAGAACTCATAATCCTACCTTCGAGGCTATATACGCGCGGCGTAAGTAACATTTACGCCGTGCAGCCTCGATGCGAAAAGAGAAAGAAAGGGGAGAGAGAGAGAGAGGGAGAGAGAAAGAGCGACGGGAGGGAGAAAGAAAGAAAGAGAAGGAGAATGATTGGAAACGAGAGAGATGGAAAAATCGCCTTTATGCGAGAGAAAGAGACGAGGGAGAAGGAGAGAGAGAAAGAAAAGAGAGGGAATGATGCATGTCGAGAAGTTGCATACATGCTGCAGTAGTAGCCAGTTCTATATTTGGAGGCTTAAAAGTTTTTAAACGGTTAAATGATATTCCGTTGTTTAATTAACTTTTTAATGAATTTTTTGTTTCTAATGTTTTACAAATTTCAAATATCTTATAATCGTTTTCCACATGAATATCTGGAAATGATTAGTTTGACAAAGAAATCTTTTTATTCAATATTATCATAAACCCGGTTATTATAAAGTACTTTTGTGCATTCTATATAAACCTGATCTTGATTTTGAAAAATAGCAATACGAAAAATCTATGAAAATCCAACAAATCTTTATCTTTCACATATCCACAACAAAATTCACCCCATCGTAATAGAATTTCCTTCCACGACACACAATCTTATATACTGGCAAACAAAGACACCCTATTATCCAACTCTTTGAAACTAGACAAAAGAGAAAACCGATAAGTCAAAGACATTATTCCCTGAACAACAACACCTCACCCAACACCACGCATTTTCCACTTTCCACCCTTATATATCCATACACACGTGCACATACCCAACAATAAACAAAAAAAAACCCGGCCCTATAAAGAATCCAAGAAAAATCCAATCTCTACGCAGAGAGCAATCGCACACTACTATACCCTTACATCCATCAACCTCTACACGCATGCGCCTCGTCATATAACGGTCACCCGGCGTCTTCGCGCGCGTATACTCGTTAAAAAGCAAGAGAGAGAGAGAGAGAGAGAGACCCTCTAAACACGTGCGCGCGCGCGCGCGACAGGGTAGGACCCTATGTGCTCTATTATATACCATACTGCTATACGTGCGATCTTTATGTAAGATCTTACCTGCGGGGCCCATTCATTCTTCGCGCGACTCAGGGGTCGCGAGAAGGCGCGCGCGTACGCCCAGAAGGAGGGTGAACTGACTGCCCTATACGCGCGTGCGGTTAATACTCTCCCTATACGTATATATATATATATATATATATATGCTTTCTTATATGCCCGCACTTTTCTTTTATCTTCCGATTTTTCTCCCCCTCTCTCTCATCGAGGCGCGCGCGAGTACGAGGGATGTATATATAGGTGCTGCAGTATGTGTTGGTTAGGTTTCTTACGCGTTTTCCCTATATACCGAGCGTCTCATCTTTGATTTTTTTTAGGGGTGGGGTGTTTTACGTGACGAGCGGGAGTTTTTTTCGCGCTAGGGGTGGTAGTAGTATTATAAGTTATCTTTATCAATCATATAGGTGGGACAATGGGGTGTACGGGTGATGTGCTTTGTTGACGACGCAGTCAGTTTCACGCTAGGGATTGACGTCGCAGTCTTTGGTTTCGAAATCGAAATGTATACAAGTTTTTACTTGAAAAGTTTTATCTACGGGTATGGTTCAAAATGAATTAATAAATTTAAATACTCGAAACGCTACCGTTATGATATTACCTATTTGTAGGATAATACGTGCAGCCGATTGCAAAATTTACTTGTCAAACTATATGTAGCTTTCTTCAAGTAGTTTTTAACTTCGTGTCTTATCCATATACCCGTGATATAACTTACTCAAGCCAACTGATAGCGGTGAAAAATTCGATTAATGATATTCCAGGATAAAAAATACCACAACCGGTTTTCAACAATTTATTAAAATTATTGTTTTGATCAATTTATTCAAACGAGTTCGTTAAATCTGTCACGCTATGTCCAGAAAATAGAACTACACGCATAATATAAGTATTTATTATACCATACAGACATTTGCGTTTAATGTCACACGGCGAATTATCAAAATTCTAACGCTAAACATTTCCGAGGTACTCGTACCTCGAACAAGTAGCAGCAGCAGCAACAACAACACTTATATTGCGCCACTCCTCATTTCCCTAACCTTTAAAAGCGCAAAACCACCTTTTACAATCTCATTAACGAAAAACCTTCGCTTAAACCGCAATCACGGCGCGCGCTGTATTACACCGCTCGCTCCGAAAAAGAAGAAGAGTAAAAACAAAAAAAAAAGGCTGTTAAGCGCGCCTTAAACGTACATTTCCATCCGTTCTCTCTGCTACACACGGTATCTCGCAGCCGCCCTTCTTCCACACTGTTACACTCCTCCTTGTAGCAGTAGCAGCAGCCGCAGTAGCAGTAGCGCATACCTGGCTCCACGTCTCGTAAATCACCGTAGGTGTTGAGCCGCGCATTGTTGGATGCATGAGCAGCAGCAGCAGCAGCTACACGGCGTAACGAAAGAAGCTCTCTATGCAAAATTGGGGCCTCAGGTTGGGGCCGTTTTACGCCGGCTTAATAAGCTCGTTATACGCGCGGAGGCGAATAAATTCCTCGGCGGGAGGTTATTTGCAAGCTCGACGCGCGCACGCTCACGTCGATTATGTTAAGTAAGTGGCTCGTATTTACGTGAAAGAGAGAGAGAGAGAGAGAGAGAGAGAGAGAGAGAGAAGAGGAAAAGTTTAGCGGTGCTATGTTGTTGGGACGTTGGAAAAATTCATCGAGCTGTTGTTAAAAGTGTATTGAAATGGGTGGTGTGTACGCGGTGATGATGAGGACGACGAAATGAGTGCGCACTCGCAGATGTTATAGGGTTGCGGTACGCTTTCTAAATTCTTTTGTTTTCGGGTTGAAAGATTTGGAAAATTCTTGGCATTTCAGTTGAGTATAACTACTGTAGTTTGAATAGTTTGGATGGATTGTTAGATAACGATTTGACAGATAAATTATACACAGATATTGTATAGGGTTTTGATATTAATGTGTACTGGACTTATACGACAATTCGTAATGACATACTAGATGTCAGATCTTATTACAAATGATACACTTCGATGCAAACATGTTAAATTAATAATACCTACACGACAATATTATAATTTTGATCCAAAGAATGACAGCGACAAATCAAGTCTCGCAAATAAAATCGCTATATTTCACTGTCCGCATTGTGCTACTCGCATACATATAGGCTATTATTGCATCATACTATACGTCAAATTGAAATATATGTACTTTTCCTTTTTTTTTTTTGTTTTATATATAAATTCACTGTAACCTATATGAAAGAAAAAAAAACTGTGTATATATCTCATTACAAACAATGACAATAACAATCGCATTCACCTCTATTTCGCGTAATAATTCTGTCGACCGGTGAAAAACCGTGCGTTACCAGACGTATAGAACAAGGAAGCGAAGTCTATGTATATATACGAAAGATCTCAAATACACGCGTGAAAGAAAGAGAGAAATTGTGGTTCGGTCAGTTATACACATGCGCGTATATTGGCAGCTCACGTACCGAAACTAAGTGCTTGCGTACACACACGTACGGAATTTTCGCATTCAGCAGTGTAATACATAGTCTCGCACGTGATTTGCCAGGAGACAGAAAGTTAATGGTCGCGAGACGACGACGACGCGAGAGCTAATGTCTCTAGCGCATATATATACGTCTATATGTATTCTCTTCTTCTTTTTTTTTTAGCTCGGTTATTGTTTTCTTTTTAAGCGTTATATTGCTTTTTAAGCTTGAGTCACTTGTGAGATTGAATATAAGTTCTCTTATTATATACTTTGTAATAGTTTCGTTTACAATTATCTTCAACAGAAACAGTATGTATGTCTCTTCAAATACAACTTAAATCGCATAAAACTTATTTCATTTTAGTATAATTTCTTCATATAACTTTATCAAAAAGAAAAATTCAATCATTGCCCGAACGTAGCCGTCGAATAAATTCTACAAAACATCTCTACTTTCTCATTACGAAACAATACCAACTCATAACAACCTTTCTCGAATTAACCGCACATACAAACATACATCCACAGTACATATATACGTATATACATATAGCATATCGCATCGCAATAATCTTTCCGCGTCTACGTAGATACACACGGACACACGTGCAGTACACCATGCGCATAATTCTACGCTAATTTTTCGCACATACGCGCGTTTTAACGTCACAGATGTGCACTTTAAACGCCACATATATCCATAAGCGTGCGCTCTCCTCGCGCGCAGTAAAAGTCAGTCGGTCGCGTATTCATCCACTCGCATACACATATATACGCGTGTGGAGATATATATATATATATATATATATATATACACACACACACACACACACACACACACACGTGTACTATGACTTAGAGGATTCGAGAGAGTTTCTCGCAGGGAGAGAGAAGGATGATAGGCATCGACCTTTAGCACGTACTTATAACGTCGATTGCGGAAGATACGTCGTGCGCTCGCACGTGTGTGTATATATGTGTATATAAATACGTTCACAGGAGAGAAGAGAGAGAGAAGAGAGAGAAGAGAGATATATTGGAGAGATTCGATAGTCATTACGCGACGTGTGGGACTCCGCGCGGTTTCTCTCCTCATCGTACTACGCGCAGAGATCGCGTGGTACTGATAATCGCGCAAATTGACTGTAACAAAACGCTTCTCGTATGTCAATATATCGTAATGAGATGTACGGGGCTTTTTTTCTCTTATATATCTGTGTGTGTATGTGTATGCTACACACGGTTCTTTCTTTTTTTTTCAATTCAATTACGGCCACTTTATACATTTCGATGGGTAATTTATGGGTGGGCTCGATGTTCGTGCACGGATGAAATCGTTCGGCTCTCTGATGAGGCTCGTTTTTATTTTGTCAAGTGTGGTCATGGCGATTCGTTGATACGATGCGTATATATTTTATATTACCGTGTATATACCAAGGGGGTTTAGAAAGTTTCAGTTTCGTATATCACATAACGTTCAATGTTTATATATAATATTTGCAAAACGAATTTCCTTATCGCTTTTACCATTAACATTTCGAATAACATTGCAATTCGATTTCAAATAGTATAATCTCCTCCACCCACGTTATCATATTCAAAGCAACACAAATATCATATATACTCAAACAGGTGAGCTACATACAAATGCCACATTTATATTCACAAATACCTCGTACACACATACATATACACATATATTTAACTTCTACACCGTATAGACGTCTATTATACACCCGATGATTTTTCGCGTTAGTCCTGGCAATTAGGTGTATAAATTGAGTCGCACACAGCGGTGGCGGCGGTGGCGGCGGCTGCGTGGGCGGGGCACACGCGCACGCGCACCTGCAGAGCTCGTATACGCGTTCTCTATAGCTCGGCCTCGACGAGGCCGTTTTCTGGTATGCGGAGAAAGAGAAATTCGTTGTATATGTATTGACTATATGTTACTGCCTGCGCTATAGCGCTGTTGTAACAACTCGCTGACGCGGATGTGGTGCGATGTATATATATATATATATATATATAAGTTCTATATGTGTGTGCGAGTCGTTGACGACGATGACTTGGTATTTTAATTATTTTGTAAAAGGGTTGACGGGTTTGTGTGGTTGGGTACAGTGTGTAGTGTAATTAAAAGGATTCTGGCTGTAGACGAGCGCATTATTGAGCGGTTTGATGTGATGATGAAATTATAAAAAATATATAATGTTATTTTGTTTGTTTCGGTATTTTATTATTTGTTTAAACATGAAGCGTAGCATAAAGGTATTTTGCTCAAGGAATCGTAAAAATCCGTATAATGACCAAATTACTCAGCGCAACGTCACTCCATTTAACAGCGCGTATATATATACCCATGCAAACAAATCCTATAAAATAAAAAACAACATCCAAGAAGCTCAATTCTCGACAATAGCTCGCAACATACACATAAGAATTCCTCTACCATATAACCAATCAATTTACCAATATTCCCATGCGCTCCATCACGCGCACATTCTCTCCCGCACAGCCTTAACTACGTTTAGAATATCCCTATATAAATCCTAATGAAAATTATGCAAAACTCTATAATCAATTTTGCAAAAGAGAGGGCGTATTCTCTTCTCCTACTTCGAACCCCCCATTGTATTATACCTACAACTCGGCATTTTTCGCACTCGCGTATAACAAGTCAACGGATTCACCGCTATATACCTATACGACTCTGCTCATTGTTAAAAGCAGAACGCGCGGATGTAATATTCCTCCCCTCCTTTTCTCTTTAACTTGCCATCATCGTGCGTCCACGCAGCGAGTCGAATACACGAATGAGCGACCGTTTTCAATTACTAATATTGGCGAAAGGGGTCGCGCGTACTTATATACATATATATACTCAACCTCGTTCGCTCGCTCGGTCGTAAGGATCTCTGCGGATGACACCTATTGTTACCATAGGATACAATGCGAAATCTCTTCGAAGGAGGAGGATGAAGAAGAAGAAGACGGCGCGCGTGGTTATACGGTTTACAAAGACGATATGCCTGCTTGACTGCCTACCTGCCAAGTTTATACGATTGACACAATTTTTCGCGCTCGAGTGGATCTATAGCTTTTAGGATGATGCGGGTGGTCAGCTTTCTCTGTGTCTGTGTCTGTGTGTATACATTGTGCGGTTGGCTTGCAAGGATATACTCTGCCATCGTAAATTCGTGGCTTTGATGTGTCTTGAACACGCATACACGCGTTGGTTCTCCCCTGGTGGGTTTACGACGTTCGCATGGCTTTTCAAGTCCTATTAAGGAGTGAAATATGGATTTTTCAATGTGGGTTTCTTGGGTTACGGTGCTCTAATGAATTCAGACGGATACGCGTGTGTTATATGGGATGGACGTTTAATTAGCTGTTTAAAAGGAGGTAAATTACATATGTACATCTGCACCAAATGTTTCGTTATGCGATTTCTATTGTTCAATATAATCAGGATATGATGT
Organism: Torymus texanus; assembly: GCA_036873485.1. Classification (NCBI taxonomy): domain Eukaryota; kingdom Metazoa; phylum Arthropoda; class Insecta; order Hymenoptera; family Torymidae; genus Torymus; species Torymus texanus. The sequence continues at coordinate 10,777,786 of JAYJLV010000001.1, read as the reverse complement.
TTAAGAATATATGGGTTATAGAATAATCTTAAATAAATTTTAAAATTAATGAACACGTAGTTCTGCTAAGAAAACTGATAGATTCTTCACAATAGATTTGCACAAAGAATTAAATTCTCGTACCGTCCTACTACTTATACACCTCCGTATACTTGGTATAACAATTCTCCCAACTGTTCAAAGCCATTTGCGTGACAAACAATCCATCAAAATAGAAACTCCACTCACCTCTGTACGGTACGTTCAATTTTCGCCATAGGAACATCTCGAAAAAAAAACAACCTTCCCCTTATCCATCCATTCGTATATATACACATAGACTCGCGTGCACATTACATACCTCCACCTCCTCCTCAAAACTCTCGGTACAATGCAAACGAAAAATCCCTTTAAAAGGATCGTTCCTCGAAGGAGGTGCATTACCATCCGTTCTTATACCTTCATCTGCGCGTATGTGCACATATACGTGTATATATATACACTGACATTATATATATGTATACACATACTCATATATATATATATATATATACACACGCACGCGCGCACGTCAGCTCATTCAAGTTCGCGCGCAGAAAATATACGAGCCGAAGGTCATCGAAGGTCTATCGTGCAACCCTGCGCGAGGTTGACGATCTCTCGCGCGCCGAGAAAAGACCTTCTCAAGGTGAGTCCTCTGTATACACACGTACGTATATACATTTATACGTATATTATACCTATATATATACACGAGTAGTGTACGCACGTATAAATATATAGATACAGGGACAAACGCGAAGCTTTCAGTTTCACATATACCATAAGGTCCACCTACGTGCGGTACTGCGAACCTCTGTTTGCTCAAAATCTCAAGAGAGAGAGAGAAAGAGGAAAATTCTGCGCAGGCGGAGTATTAAATGATGAGGAGGATATATATATACACGTATGCACCGTGTATGTTTGTTCTATCCGGGTTATGGGAATTGATTTTACCGTAGGTATATATGGCGGAGGAGAAAGAGAAAGAGAAATACAATTATGCTGTATAGTGTGGAGTGACGAAGCAGTCGGTTGTAAGGGAATATAGCGGTATTAGAAGGATTATGTGTCGCGGAATCGCAGCTCGCGGATATCTGTATATACTATATATGTATATATATACTGTATTCGAAAGTAAAGTGTATTATATTGAGGATGATTGAGACGATGCAAATACAATTGTGTATAGTTTTGAAATGATACGTTATGAGCCTTTAATTGTAGGATTAGACGCGCGGATAATAGGGAAGTCGATATTTTATGGATTATAGAGAATTATCGTATAGAATTGCAACAATCGCGCAGTATTCCGCGTGGAACAGTTTCCCGTTGCACAAACCTTAATAGAAAAAGAAAAAAAATTCTTTCGCGTAGGCATATATACCACGCATTATATATACGTTTTAGAAACTATACAAAATTGATTAATAATGAAAAATTATCTTTTGTAATGTATATATGCTGCTACTCTACCTTAATTGGACCCATGAGATTAAGGCCAATAACCCAGACTCCCCCCCCAAAAAAAAAACAAGCTGCAAAAACTTATACTTGCCATCGCACATCTTTACACACACACATCTCACCCCTGCCACCCTTCGAGAATAAAAAAAAACGGTCCCGCATCAAACCGCCCTTCGAGAAAAAGTCAGCCATCGTCATCTCCCTTCATATATATATATATATATATATATATATACACACACACACACACACACGCATATACACACATCCACGCGCGCAGTCATCGATGAAATCTTACGCGCATCGCCGCAAGAAAGCCGAGCGAATCGATCGATCTCGTCACGGCTCTCTTAAAAAGAGGGAGGGGGAGAGAGACGGCAGTCAGAGTCGTGGCACTGTGGCCTAATCTCCGAAGGTACAAGAGAGCCGCGCGTGCGTGTGTGCAGATGCTGCGTGCACCTTCTTCTTAAGCGAGAGAGAGAGAGAGAGCACGTGGGTCGATCAAACAGCTGGATCATCTCTTAGGCGCGCGCGCGCGTACGACGCGTGCCTTCTTCCTTTTCGCTTCTCTCTCTCTCTCTCTCTCGGGGCGAAAGGTGATGGGCTTCCAGGTGCCCCTCGACTTTTTCGCTGAGGGAGCGTGTCTGTATAAGTATGCGCGCGTACGCGTGTCTCTATATTATATGCGAGAAGGAGACGAGACGAGAGAGGAAGGGAGAGCAAAGTGTAACGGAGATGGGTGGAGGAAATCGAAGGATGTAGAGGATTGTATGGAATATCGGTTGGGGACGCGGCTTGAGGTGTGCGGAATTTATTGAAATTTGTCGGTCAGAGGGGCGGAGGTAGAAGAAGCGAGGATTCATCGTACCGAGGGATGAGGTTTTGAGTGTGAGGTAAGAGATGATGTTGCGTAACGAGGGAGATTTGAATAGGAAAAAGTAGCCTGTGGTAGAATATGAAATAGTAAAACTTAAAATTTTTTAAATGTACGTTAATTGTTATACGCAATATTTTAAAGTAAATATTTTATATATAGTTTTATACATCAATGTTTATTGGCCTTAGTTATTGCATATAGTTGTATAATTGTGGCAAATCGTGAATTATATATAATATTGAATTATCACTGTAGCAGCTCACCGATAGCGTAAAAGGTTTATTTAGATATTATCAATATTTAACAATTAAAAACATTTAAATACACATACGTTTAATTTTACACCAGAAACGTTACACCAGATACGTAAGAAACGAAAGAAGACGAGCCCAGCAGAATAGATCGCTCCCCTTCATCTGGACCCTCCTTACGTTTTCAAGCCCATCCTGAACAAAAACTGTTTTCTTTCCGGATTTCACGACTCTCCCCTCGTTTCAACCAATCCTCGTTCAGCACTTTCTCTCTCTCTCTCTCTCTCTCTCTCTTCCTTCATCTCTCTCTCTCCGTCATGATGATCCATTCATCTTCAGGAAATTAAGTCGAGTCCGCTGCGTCTCGCTGGCCATTAAAAAATTAAGCGCGTAACGCCGTAAAAAGTCCATTACGCCGTTGTTTAAAAAGGAGGACGACGCGGTGCCGTAAATTTAACGAGACCTCGCGACGCTTAAAGAAGATCGCGTTATGTTACACGAACGTGACACCGTGTCGCGCACGCAGTCATTGATTGTCACGCGTCGCGGCTTTTTTTGACGAAATGTTTCAACCGCGTGAGCTTTATGATCGAAATGAGCGCGCGCACGTCGTTGATTGTTTATTTTATGTTCGACAAATTTGAATATTTATCCGTTGTTATATTGGTCATAAAACAGGTTGTATTTGGATATTTTTATGAGACAACCAGGGTCAAGTATATGATTAATGTAGTCTCAATAAAGGAAATCTATAATCAAGTGTGAGCTACTTTAATTAAAAAAATTTAGTTTGCTAGTGCAATCGAGAGAAATTTATCATAAAGTCACCTTCCTAATTGAATTGATTAATCAAATATTAATAATGATCATAATTCCATAGCCTGCGTGCAACAATATTATACATATATAGTACACGCTAAAAAATGAGAGTGTAAATACTCACACGCTATGGGCATTAGCAACTATATATACAACGAAGCTCGTGAACGCCAATCAATAACCCATAGACCAAAAAAAAAAAAATAAATGAACGTTCGACTGTATAATCATCGATTACGATGCTTGCTCCGATAATCACACGTTTGTTTTTGACTCGAATTTCCTCATTCGATCTTCGTCGGTAACATTTACATTGACTGTCTAAAAATAGCGGGAGAGCTGTACAATAAAAATTAATGAGATTTCTAAACGTCCAAGCGCCGCTGAGAAGACAATGGCTCCTATACGTAATGATAGCCGTGTGAATATAGTTCGCACTTGCTCGTACGCGCGTCTCTTCGGGTTCGATGCCTGTGTAATTACGTTAAATTTTAACGGAACGGTCAACGAAATGCGTACGCGCGCGTGCGTATATGAGACTTTTTTTTGTTGTAATGTGCGTCGATACGCGATTAACAAAACTACGTACATAACTTAGGTATCGAAAAAAGTAGGCAAAGATGAGTAGAAAAAAAACATAAAAAGATTCCACGAATAATGTATGTTTCAAATAAGTTTTTGTATACACAATATAATATTTAATATCACCAAGAACAAAATTTAATACAGAGTTCAGTATTAGATAAAACAAGAAACCGCGTATAGTACCAAAGTTTTAGTTAATATATGAAATCCTTTAACATTATTATCTCAACAATTAGCGACCAACACCGCTAGAATACAACTCAAAAGACGACCTAACAGCAGCAGCAGCATCTCATTTCCCTATTATCCACGAATCTCCGCAACCTCGTAAACCTCCCTTATCCAAATAATCAGCACCGCGCGTGAGAACCACCGAATTATATATAATCCTCGTCCGAAAAACCACGACGCGACCGCACGACATTATACACGCGCGCCCGCAACCAGGCCACGCATACGCTGCTATATACTCGCTTATATTATATACTTACACACATACACATACGAGAAAGTCAAAACGGGGACCTCTTTCGAAAGTTATATAGCGGCTAACTCTCAGTATATGAGGCCCCCGCGGTGCGTTGTATATATACACTATACATATACACAGTTGGAGTTGCGGCTCATTAAGGCTAATGACGCAGATCGCGCAATTATTTCAATAAGCGTCGCGCACAAGAGGGAGAGAGAGAGTGAACGTATCAATTTGTTGTAATTGCGGCGCAGAGGGGCGAGTATGCTATTGTCCCGCGCGAAAATTATACGTCTATCGTGGTTGTCGCGACTATAACGTACACAGGCTGCATGTTTCGTTATAGGTGCGTACGAGTGTGAAAGGGGGAAAAAAGCAGCGTAATACGGGGATACGTGTATATAGGGTGTTATGTTGTTTGTAATACGTATGGGATTTTTGCGAAGACGATGGTTGTAGATTGATAAAAGGTTCTTTATGGTTGTGATTTTGCATTTAATTATAGTCATTGGGAACGCATGTGTATATATATGACAGTGGACGACCGCATCGTTTGTTTATGTAGATCGTGGATTAATTGATTTTTTGATTGCCACTTTATCTCTCATTCGCGCAGCAAGATTGACTTATCATCGTCAAGGGGAAAGGGAAAATTGGATCCAATGAGACAAGATAATTAATTGCGTATATCTGAGATTATGAAAGTGGCCATTATCATCGACTTGAAAATATTGATCTTCCGGGATGAGTGCATCATCGAGCATACTCGAAACGGTTCCTCTTCACATATAATCAATTTGCGCACCGATGCAATGGAAATTCTGTGCGTTTAAAGCAAATCATGTACAATGTTTGCATTTTCAATCAAACAGGTTTACAAAGCAAGTTCTTGTCTCGGATATAACACAAAGTTCCCTCTGATTATATACAGTTATATGAATTTTCAAATTACAAAGTGTATATATATATCCATGATGAAACTACATTTTGCAATTCAGAAAAACGTTTTTTTTCTTCTTAAATCAAGCATGGTCGATAAAAACTAACAAACCCACATCAGGTACGCTCCGCGCTAATATTCCACTCGAACATATAACGATCTCCACGTCGTTCGCATCGAGTATATAATCGCCCGCGCACACGCGCATGTTCATTATACAAAATTACGTCTACGCGCTGATCATCGAGCTCGCTGTGATTTCGGCGCGAGATATATGTCTAGAGGGAGGGAGAAAAATGACGTATAGGTATAGATATATGTGTGTATGCGATAATGTAAAGTTAATTATCGAGCGTGGACGCGTTCTTATCGCTGCGGCGGGAAAAACGTTCGGTCAGGATCGTTTGCGAGTATGGTTTGAAGAGAATGCGTAGGATTTTGAGTTTCATATATATACGTCAGCGAAGGAGTTGATAGCCGTATTGAAAATAAATATATAAATAAATGAATAGAGATAGAGGATAATTTATTCAGTAGTATAATAATAATGCAGTAGGCGAATACTATGTATATATAATATGATATAAAATAAATCAAGTCGTAAAATGAACGAACGATGAGAAAAAGTGCATAAATTCAAATTACGCATAATCTGAATGTGGAAATATTTTCGATAATATAGGTATCGTAAAACTCATATATAAATTAAAAGTAGCTTCTAAAATGATGCATTCGAAATCCTGCTAAGATATTATACATAAGCAGAAAATCGTAAAACGCGATGTATATATAAGAGAATTGTCGTAAAATTTTATTGATAGTAAAATTTCTAAAACGATATGATAACAAAGTAGTTTACCTTTAATAAATTCTCCAAATGATATGCTATCGTAAAATAGTGTTAAGTGCCAAATTCAAAAACACATTCTCGACATTATTTCGGAAAATAATCATTAATGTATCTGTGTACTGTATTTATGATGAACGTAAAACGTTTCCAAATCTTGACTCTACAATACATTAAACACCTATGACGCATGACGAGACAGTGACGTAGACACAGGTAAACGGTATTATAATATATACATATCGTTTCTACCTTGCTTACAAAAAATCTATCACACTTCCGCAAATAAAATCATAAAATTACAACCAACAATAGACAAATACTACTTAACTGCAGTTATAACCTATAAAACTTCTGCCTCTCGATCCTATAAGATCCTCAACCCCAAATCAAACCAAAAAGAAAACCTTTCACGATAATCCCATCAGTCCTGACAACATAAGAACTCAACAAGAGCTTATGTATGTATGCACAAGTGCATATAGAGGAGAGAAAGAAAGAGTCGCGCGTGCATACGCGAGTCGGTCGGGGAAAAATAGTCGAGCAAACACTACCTATATGCTATACGCGTGTGCGCGCTCCTTGAAAATTCAAATAGTCGAGCGTCCACTTAGCGGTCGCTTCACTTGCTGCTCTGATGTATGCTTTATACGACGTGCCCGCGTGCCCGTGTACTATTCCCGCGGGCAAATCCCGAGTGTCAATAGACTAATGTCCCTGTACGGCCTTGCGCGTGATATAAGGAAAATTGTGGCGGGGGTGTGAGGTTTGATCGGTTTCTAGATTAAGAAGCTTTTGTAAAAAGTGTACTGATATTTATAAATGTAGGGTGCTCGATTATTTTATATAATGAAGCAATGATGTATATTATTGAAAGTACCTTATAATTGGTTATGTAAAATCAGTTCTGAGTAAAAATCTCTATAACTAATTACAAATCAAAAATTTCTATAAACTAATGAAATATTTCATTAAAAAGTGAGAATCCATAGATAAAAAGAGACGTAAAAGTATAGGTTACGTTTAAAATCACACAATTAATCAACCGAAACCACGCAGTTCATAATTTCAGTTTAAAAATCTGCTCACAAACAATCAACCGTATCCTCACTGGATCATATACCATTACACGCCGCTCTAATCAGCCACTTACCTAAACAAAGAACCCGCATTATATATAAGCTCGAGACTCCCTAATTAAAGCGCGAAGGCGCAGACAATCCCTGAGAAAAACGTAAAGGATTAAGCCATCAGAACAGCGGCACCGCCTATATATGTATATATACCTCCTTCCAGAAAATAATAAACCGACACCGCGATCACATACGCGATAGCCTCTCTCTCTCTTTCTGTTCACGCATCACGCGCGCGCGCGAGAAAGCAGTTAGAAAACGCCCATTTTCTCTGAAAAAGAGGAGACATCTTTCTATCTCACTCCTGCGGTGCACGCGTATACATATATAGTGAGAACTCGCCTGCGTATATATACATATATATGTATATATACGGTACTAACCGCACATCATCTCCTCCGAAACGCTATTTGCTGTGTCACCTGCGCGCACGCGTGGGTAACACGTATATATATTGCGCTCGCCGTACTGCATACATTTGTGAAAGGTTCCGAGAACTAGAAGTTCTTACTCGTATATACATATATATATATATATATATATATATTATACGTATGTACGGTTTTTGTGTGACTCTGCGCGCACACGCGTAACAGCCGATTATATAGCGGGGCTATGTTATAGGTATGAGAGCTAGCAGAAGAGGTAGAAATATACGATTTTTGTTTACACGGTTATGAGAGAGTGTATGAGCCCTCCCTGTTATTACGGCTATGTGGAATGACAGTGTCAAGGGTATATATATATATATATACAGTATACTACGCGGGTTATTACTTTGTCGTAAATGACACCGAATGTGGAATGTAATTTTGTCTATTAGCAGCTGGTGTGTGTGTATATATATATATAAGTCGTGTGGTGCGACGTGGACACAGTGATTTTTTGAACGGCTTTTAAACATTTTGCCGCTACACTTGATTATCCGTATTCTTTTTTTATCTTCTTTTTTTAATGGACCAATCTTTTATTAATTGGTTAATGGTCCTGTGGTATCGTAATTCTGCGATTACCATAAATTTAAGAGAATTTATAAGTGTTGCTTCGGTACCTTGTAATTTAAAAGTATATTATTGTGTTTTATAACGGTATGATTGTAATCGTGCGACAATTTTGGCAAAGCTTACAACTTTATTTTACAATTTTTATTGCTATTAAATATAATTGTGTGTGTATATATCACACCGGCGATCGTGTGTATATATTTATTAAGAAATGGAATTATTCATATATACTTGGAAATTTCCATATCATTTCTGTAATTACTTTCTTAAATTACTTTATAACATAAACTCGTGCAAACACTAATTTCCATATCTCTCTCTCTCTCTCTCTCTCTCTCTCTCTCTCTCTCTTCATAAACAAATAAAAATATATCAAATTTACCATTAACTACCATCTCTAACCATTAATACCACTAACTTTATTATAGATCTCAAATAAATTCCCCCATTTACTTTACAAGGCAAAATCGTCCGCATAAATCAGCGCTTGTTTACATCAAGCTCGCTAAAGCATTCAAAGATTAGCGACAGTCACGACTGCTCTTCTCGTGCACCCGCTTCAAGATCCTTCTTCGTCAATCAGCGCTATAGTGTATGTATCGCCGACTGTGCGCTCACATACGCGCGACTGTTACAATTTGTTTCGTCCGCGTGTGCCTGCGAGTATATAGCGCGCGCGGAAGAGCCGAGACGTTGTCGACGAGACGCCGTAGCGATTGGACATTATTCAGGAATCCAGGATCATAAATTTCTCTATCGCGATTAACATTTTTCTCCGCACAGGGAAACTATTCCTTGTCGTATATATATACAGAGGCGGCGGTATACCTGTGTGTGTTTCTGTGTGATGCGTCGCTCACTTTCTCGCTATCGCTCTCCTACACTTTATTTTTTTTTCTATACCGTGATATAGGTTTCCTTTTTTTCCTTCCGCGAAATCAAACTTTTTCTTTGATCTTCGCAGAAGAGTTATGCGTGGTTTGATTTTTTCATTAAATTTGTGAATGTTATTGTTAAAATAAATTTGTCTATCTGGGGAAGTTTGCATATATTCTGCAATTTAGTCGTACTGATTTTTTTAGATAATAAATTTTGCAAAGGTAATGAATTATATACGTCTATTATTTTACTGAACGATTAAATGTGACATTCGACCTACAAATCGTTCTGTTTTGACATATGCGGGAGTCATTAACCTCTCAAATACCTTTTAAATGTCCTAGAAATATTGACATAACTAATTTAAATTTTAAATAAACTTTTAGTAACAAAAAAAGACAAATTTACTATCCTCGTAAATATAAAACATTGCCTTTTTTACTTAATTATTATTTATATATTACGGTAAAATGTGCCCTAAAAATATACACATTAAAAATTTTAAAATTATATTATCTCTTTTTATGATTTCAAAACATTCGAATCCCATAAAAAAGTCAAAAGAAAATTATTCATAGTTTCGATACCGTCATATAGCTAATCTTACAAGATCATCATGAGATCCCCAAATCACTACCCCACCCACTCTCACCGATTTCCACTCAAAATCCTTATCTGCAAACTTCTGCATCTTTCCATCTTCTCTCTGCCCTACACACATATACTTTTTCCATCATATCCACACAACGAAAACTCGTTCCCTACGCGTCTCGCGACCGGTGGCACTTTGTGTTTTTCTCCGCACAACGACGACGACGACGACGACGACGAAGCCTTCGTAATTCCTCTCCCTGGAAAAGGCTGCCGCCTTGGCAAACCGGCTCGAGGAAACGAGCTTTTACGCACCCCTGTATACATATATATATATTTACCACTCACGGACGCGTGGGCAGCTAGCTCTCGACGTTCTTGGAAGGTCCTTTACATTCGCGCTTATATGATGGCTTTTTTGTCCTTGTGCGCACGCGCGCGCGCGAGGGCATGTGAGGTTTGCTTGATTTTGCGGAGATGCGGGTGATTTGCTGTGAATCGGGAAGGCGATGGCTACGTTCGGTCTCGATGTAGCAGAGGTTTTTTGTAGGGAGAAGGTGGAGATTGATTGGTTTGATTAAATTTGTTATTCAGATTGACGATGCGCGTTATTTTATATGCATTAAATATTTGTTTCTATATGAAAGAATGTTATTTTAATATATTTTATATACATCTCGTCTTATGATTTTTTCTTTCTTTGTGTTGCAGGTAAATTATTAAGTGCTTCATAACTTTATTTCTTGGAAATGTAAGTCGTTCTTTTTATTAGTATAAATATAATAATTTAAATCTTAATAATTATTCAAGAACTAAAATATATTCATAAGATTCATTTAAAAATTGAAAATAACTCCTCCTCGTTTCTATAAATAGAAACTTAAGTGATAACTGTATGCAAATGGTAAGACAAATTCTTTCCTGGTTACAATAATTTGTCTTGTAAACTTAGCAATGCATATGAAATTGCATCGCAAAATGTAAATTATTTCGTGATTTGTCATATTATCACCCATAGTATTCATTTTACCATAAGAGAAGAAAATCTACTAAGAAATCATCATAGAATTGATCTATAGCATCGTAGCCTTTTAGTATATCACGTCTATAGAATACAAAATGGCGGTTCACATTCCCCATAAATCTTCCCAACAAAACTACCTTATTATAAAAACTTCAACCAACAAAATTCCAATCTATTTCTACTCGCCACCTACCATTCATTCACTTAAAATCTCGCAACACAGCAAAATCACCCACCTCGTACATCAATATAATCTCTTATCAAAACGCACTCAACTGCCTCTCCCACGCTACCACATCCACCTTGTAAAATTCCCTAACCATCCTACACACGCCTCTTCCGCAAAAATCTCTCCCCTCTCTCTCTCTCTCTCTCTCTCCAAAAACCCACATAGCCGAATCAACAAGTATTATAGCATACGCAACAGCTCGGGAAAAAGAAGTTATATAGTCTTTCTCGGCTACTCATACATATATATAGTTGAACATACATATACAGAGAGAGTGCGAGCGAGACAGATGCACCTACGCACCTCACTACTGCGCTGGCGCGCGAACGAACGAAAGAGGGGACCGGTAGGCGTGGTTCTCTCTCTCTGTCTCTCTCTCTCTCTCTCTCGTGCGCGCGCGTTGCGTGAGTGTATATATATAGGTACGCGTGCGCGCGCGCGCGAAACGCTTAGAGCAGAGAGCGAGGAGTAGGAAAGGGGGCAACCAAGCGCTATATAGCAGCAGTAGCAGTAACAGCGTTGTCGGCGGCGCCCACCTCGTATACTGTAATAAGCAGGAGAGTGTCGCCACCGCTCGAGCGTTTCTCAAGGCTCGATCGTTTCGTCCTTGTCTGTCTTGTTCATTTTTTTTTTTTTCGGGGGTAGATATATTAGGGGTGGTAGGGGGAGGAGGTGCTAGAAGGAGGGTTTTTGGCGGGATGCTGCGAGTAGGGCGAAGGGCAGATGTGTATTAGTATGAGAAGTGGGCTAGGTTTTAGTAGTAGCCGATGTGATGTAGGTATAGTTGTTTAAATTAATTTGTTTAAAGCATTTGAGATGATATAGATAGTGTTTGGTTAATGTTAGTGCTATTGTTGAGTTTAATTCAGAAACTTTTAAGTCTACTTTCATTTCCTTAATCGTATAGCACATGAGTACGTAGATGAATTGTGATCTGATTGATATACATTATTGTGATTGCGAATAAACGTATTGCGCTAATCTTTTACACTTATTCTTATAAACGTAGGGAAAATATATCGATTTGAAGGATTTCATTTATTCACTTTATCGAACAGACTTAGAATACTAACCGATTTTTTCACTATCACTAATGAAAACATCATTTACACCGATGTTATTCACTAACTTATAAATTTTTTTTTTCTCTGTAAAGGTTATTCTCGCAATGCGAGTATATACCTATTCTCATATGCATTATGATCTCTGTAATTTCTTTAATACTAGAACCGTGATTGGTGAGTAGATTTTGAGACTTGGAACGATGACTGACTTGGATTAGGTGCGATGTTGAAATAAAATCGTGTGTGAAAGGCTGTACTATGTATAGGATATGAGGAACTGTTATAAATATTAATTTGATTTTGATCCGATCCTTAATAAACTAAAAGTCAAATATTGAACAACAAGGTAAATACAGGTAGTCATAAAATATGCAATTTTAATTTACTATAATGAAACCTTTAGCTTCAGAGCACATAAATATATAGCTACTCCCATACAACTAAACGACGAGCGCAGATTGGTTTAGCAATGTACAGATTAACTTTGGTTGAGTAAATAATTTATAAGTGTTCATAAAAAGATTATGAAATAAAATAAATGTAGAGCAAAAGTTACATTAATAACACGTTTAGGTGCGTTTAGACAAACTATTACTTTTATTACTAAACTAATTACACGTAACCGTCGAGCACATTCTCCAGACTGTCGATAACCAATAGCCATAAATAACTTTTATTTTTATATATACAAGAAAAAAAAAGTTCAAAAGTCAACAATTATTTTATATTACTTTACGTTTTAGACACCGTTATTATGAAGATAAAAAAATTAAGTACTTTAAAACAGTTTTTACGCAACCCTGGTGGTCGGATCAATAATAATCTTATTTATATTTATAAGTTTGTTCATAAAATAATAGCTTACATGTCATATTGATCATAATTCAATGTCTGGAACTAAGTCCTCAGTTTTAAAAGTTAACAAGTACATGTTTTTATCTACTTGAATATATTGACATCGCTATATAAATAAAAATGTAGCGGAAAACCAAAATCTAAAAGTACCGAGAATACAGTAACCGACAAGTCTAAAATACAGTAACCGAGAAGAATTATAGTATTTGGTTTATATTAAATTGCAAACGTATCATTCCCACAAAAACGTCAAACCCATTGCGACACACTATCAATCAACAACACTTTTGTTATCAACATCTCAAAATTTTCATCAACTCCATCAACCTTACAAAAACAATTTCCCACTCGCATTACCGATTCCACCTTTCCCACTACAACATCGAACAGTCCTCCCATATTCCCTAAAAAAAATTCATTAAATCATTCACCTCCGCCATCACCTATCAACCGACCCCCACCTACAATCCTACATCTCTCGCGCTCTCTCTCTCTCTCTCTCTCTAACTCATAAACAAAAACAAATCGGCACAGTAGCAACTACTACTACTACTACTACTACTACTCCTACTGCAACCTCTCTCCTACTCCCTCTCAAGAAAAAAGGCGTACCTACCTTACCTCTCTCTCTCTTCTGGCTCGCGCTAAAAAACCTCTCGCTCGCTCTCGTTCTCTTTGCGTCGCGCGCGGCGCAGCACAGCTCGCAAGAGACCAACCGGCTGTCCCCCCACCATTTCTCTCTCTCTCGCACGGCGCCTACAGGAGGGGGTGTACGAGGGCGGACGAGCCTCTCTCAAATCGGGGGAAGAGCCAAGCACCTTTCTCTCTCTCTCTCTCTCTCTCTCTCTCTCTCCTTCGTATAATAGCGGGGAGAACGGCGCGCAAGTGAGAGAGAGAGAGAGAGAGAGAGGACCGTACACTGCTGCTGCTGCTGCTCCCGCACGTGTGGCGTGGGGCGGGGGGGATAGAGGGGGCAGCAGCGGCAGCGGCGGTGGCAAGAGCGGCAACCCGCCCGCCTGCCGCCGCCACCGCCGACAGTCGGCGCGAGACTGCGCTACCGTGAGCGTCCGTCTGCGTACACATATATACGCACATGGTGTCGTCGTTACTACTACTCTAGTAGTAATAATATATATATATATATATATATATATATATAGTTGTAACATATAGATATATCGCACATGTGTGTAATGTACGCGTGTGCATAGGATAAGGATAAAGGATTCTCACGTTGTTATTAATAACGCAGAAAAAACGATTTTTTTTTGCACAAGTGCTGGTATATACATATACATACGTACACACGAGGACTGTTTTAGTTTTGTTTTGGTTACGTTTATTATACTTAAAAGTGCGCGAGAGACCGCGGCTGCGAAGAAAAAGAAAAAGCAAGTCATCATCATCATCGTGTTGTCGCCGCAGCCGCGTGCGAGCCGCGCATATGTATAGTGGACGGATGTTATATCGCATAGTGTGATAGGAGAGAGAAAGAGAGTGATGCGAGACTGACTCTGACGAAGAGAAATCATCATCATCATCATCATCGTGGCAGTGATTTCACTGTATATACAGTGCATAATATACACACGGCCGCGTATATTTTGCAAGTGCCGGGAGAGATTAAGAGACAGCAGGCATCACACGGTTGCATCACGTGCGTGCGTAGAGAGAGAGGGAGAGAGAGAGAGAGAGAGAAAGAGAGAGAGAGAGAAAGAGTTTTTCTAAGAGTTTGATAATAAAGAGGGATTGAAAGTACGGCGGATATAACAGAGGTGGTGAAGCGGCCACTGAGCCGTACAGGAAATCTACGCTGGGTCTCGCGGTGGAAGGATTATTCGAGCCCCGAGCCGCGCCGGACGGATGCGTCGGAGACTTTAAAGAACATTGGGTAAGTGTTGCGACTAAGATACATTTCATTGATATGGTTGATATAAAGGAAAGTAGATAAAGATGCGAACCGGCGAAATATAACGCGTGCGTGGTCATCTCAAGTGGCGCGCCGACGGAGCGGTGATATATACGTGGTGCCGGCGCGAGAACATTCGTTGCGCAATGTCGGTAGCCGCGTGTGTAAAGAGAAGTAGTTTTCCAATGGTAATGTGTAGGTATAGGATGGAAATAGTTGAGAGATGGTGAGGTGAGAATTGTTAGGGAAGTTGAAGAGGATAGTGAAAAAACAGCTGATTCAGCGGGATACGTTTGAGCGGCGTAGTATAGGCACTTACGTAATTATTAGCGAATTTTTCCAAATAGAACGATTTCGTAATGCGGTCGCGGGGTGAGAGATGGCTTTTCGATGTACAACACGTGTCGTGTTTTTACGGTGAAAAAAGAGACGATCGGTTCGTTGTTATTCGATTGGTTGGCGTTTGGAATTTCAAAGTTGATTTTTCTTTATGATATATAAGGCAAATATTGTTGGAAGTGTAGTTTGTGTTGTAGTTTCAAAGTGGAAAATTTCGTTGTAATGTATGTTATACTAAATGTTTTGAACGTAAATAATTTTTGTAAAGATTGAAAAATGTGTATGTTATTTTTCATATCAATGGTTTGTATCAAATGTATCAAAAAGTGCAAAAATCTGAATCAAATGAAGAAAAACGAGATGTGCAAAAACATGTTATTCATATTGATTGCTTGCAATGATGTGTGAAACTTAATGTTCAAAGATTGAAATTGTCCAAAAAGTGTTCTTTTGAATAACAAATTTGCTAGAATAAGTTTTTCTTTAAAAGTGATGAAATCGTTTGAAAGAATTTCAAAAAGGATATACGTTGTTTTAAAATGACTGTATACTTAAAGGTGTAACGTCTTGCGAAACAAAGTAAAATTTTCCTTTATGAAATAAAAAATCGCAACAAGTGACTTCGCAAAATGAGTACTATATAACTTATTCAACGTAGATTAGGGTAAACTATTTATAAATACTCAACTTTGCAATTTCAAACAAGTAGAAGAACAATATCTCAACACAAAAATAAAAATTTTGAAAAAAAAATCCTATATCGATAACAGTAGCCATACGGCAGTAATACAAAAATTCGTAAACAGGATAAATCCACAGCAGGCGCGTGGATCTCTCCAGTCGTAAATCAAACAACCGCAATCCCTTAAAATCCTCTTCCCGTTGACTCTTTCCAAAACAAATTCCCGCTAACGCCCTCGTAAACACACTCCATAGTCGTCCACTCGAATGACTGATTCTCTCACACAAAGGCGCCGCGTATAAATAATACTCCTTATTTTTATTATCGAAAAGAAACACACGTTATACATATATACATATACACATATACGCATACAAAGCTCGCTTGCTTACGTCATTGAAAATTATCCAAGCGAGCGTTCAATAAGCCGCATCGAATATCTTTCTCGCGAAAACTGCATGTGTGCAACAGTAGCAGCAACAGCAACATCAACCCTTGCACGGAGGGGGAGAAAATAGCGCGGGCTAATTCTTCCCCCGCCTCTGTATATATCGGAAAACACATCGAACGCTCGTAAGAGAGAGAAGCGATGGCGTTTTGAAAAACCGAGGTGGTGGAAAAATTAGATTGTGCTTATCTTAGGAAGTAGGATTATCTAATTTTTATTGCTAGTAGACAGTTTTGCGTCATACGCAGAATAAGGGAGGAAATATGTAGAAGAATTTTTAATTCTTATACATACGCGATGCGTGCTGACATTTTTGTGGTCAATGCAAAAAGTATGATGACTCGAGATGATAATTCTTCTTTTGCCGCGCTTAGCGAGCGATAATGAATCAGATTTTTTGTTTTTCACAGTGCGCGTGAAGCATCGCGAATAATTTTGTAACGATTATATATGAATTCGCCGACGAATAATAAAGTCGTGCCGTGATAGAGAGAACGAAGTGTTACTGAATTGTATATCGAAATTATTACTAAACTGATTCGGCGCTTTGACAGATTACAACGCGCGTAATGATTATTATACTGAATATACAAGATTTTGAATTTACGATAGGACGTGTTAACAAAAGATATATTGTGACCTCCAAAAATATGATAACCGTGAAATAAGATTAGTACTTGAAACAAACGATAATTTGTTGTAAATAAAGAATAAAAATTTTACCTTAGATTTTACAGTTAAATCAATATAGAAAGTTTCCAAAGCACTCTATATCAAATTTATCCTCCCACTTTACAAGTTTGCGAAAAATTTCAATTTCCATCAGGGCAAAACAAAAGTTACCAAACCAATTTTCCAACCAAATGCAGGACAAACCCTCTCCCATACACTATATAATACTCGACCTCTGTAACCCAATTCCTATCCCCCATCGCGTTGACAATTCCCTCGAAGAAAAATCTCATCGCAAAATATAAACCACCTCAGTTCACTCTTATATACCTACATACATCTATATACAACACTCATATACACACTATAACGTGCGCGCTAAAAAAGGGGGATGCGCGAGCGAGAGAGAGAAAGAGAGAGAAAGAAGCGATGACGTGCGAGAACCGATCGCTTCGCGCGCTTGTGGAGCAAGGCTATTCCGCGTTCGTTACTCGCGGGGGCGTACGTGATATGTGCAGAGAGTCTCTGCCTATCTACCTGTATACATACTCTCTGTTACCGTCGCCGTCGTCGTCGTTGTCGTCGTTCGTTGCTCATCGAAGCGTCGCGGCGCTAAGCGTCGGAAGTGGAGCGGACACGCGTGACACACACACGCGAGAAAGTTACCCTTTGCTATATGTTAGCGGGGGTGTATATTTAGACGAGGGGTTTTTTGCGTTATAGGGATAAAGAGAGAGAGGGTTTTTTGGGTTATATGTGTGTGTGCGCGCGATGAAGGTTGCGACCTCCTTGCGCAAGGGGATTAGGTCTCTCTCTCTACGTTTATTATAGGTTACACTTTGAAGCAGAGGTGGAGAATTGATTGCTTATATGGTGGAGGTGTGAATTTGATGAAGTAGCGGGATAAATGGGGTTTTTTTTTTGAGGTTTCAAATGAATATTCAGCGCGCGCGTTTTGTATCATAAAAGTGCGTGATGCTTTCGAGAAGAGTGAAACCCACTAAGGTCTGCTAATCCGATGATTTGCGCTTATATGAAACCTTGCGGGAATCGAAGCGAAATTCAGGTTAATATGCGTTCCACGTGTTGAATCTATAACGATAAAGATATTGTGCCTACGATGATTTAGAGAATTTTTTCGAATTCAATGAGTTTTGTAAAAGTTTTTGTATAGAGTAGCAAAAATGTATATATTGAAATAAAAAGTCTTTGTTTTATATAGTTGCAGCATTGTATTTATTGTGTCGTCTGCCCGTTGGAACAGCATATCTCTGGCTCTTCGTTAGATTTATATTTCTATGAGCATAACTGCCAGTTTACTTGCGAATTAAAGAGCACATTTATAGCATTCTTATAATAGAACGAAGATTTCCCAGATTAAAATAGTCGAGTGCACAGATTTTCCACAATGATACATGCTGCTTCTTACTTTTGTATATTCTTCTATCATAAATATAATACTTTCATATTTAAACAGTTTTATATACTTCCCCAATAAATCTAATAAACATTTATTTATCCATCTTTATATTATATCTCGTTCACTTTACACGACGAAACTCTTCCATATTTAATTTTTACCCATATACTCAACGATCCTCCTACACCTGACCACCTCTTTTCTTACACATACTAAATAATCACACCCCATCATATATGCACTCTCTCCCTCTTCGTGTACGACGGCGCCGCGTCCTTCCTTGCACGCGCGTGTGTCGCTTCACGCTTCGTGGCGTCCGGACGTTCACGCGTGGTTCTCTCTCGAAGTAGCGAAGGTGACGCGCGCGCGCCAGCGGCTCCTCCTTGCACGTTACACACGTTTCCTCCCCTTTTTTTTTGACGCGCATGATGCACATGCGTGGGTTGCCGTCGTATACTAACGAGCGACGCGTGGCTCGCGCGCGACCGGAAAATTGAAATCTAGATAGCTTGTGATTTTTTTTCTCTCTTCTTACGTACCAGGACACGTGAATTGTAATTTTTTAAAAGATTTTTTACTTTATGGAACAACGTGTGATGTTATCATAACGAGACGTGACACATTCGCTCTGAATCCTTAAAATGCGAAAACATTGGCACCTTCCAGTGTCAGTGGTGCTCTTGTGTATGTTTTATTTTAATGTGGGAATTAAATTTCTCGCGGTGTGTACAGCCACACGACGTGCGGTAAAAAGGGTAGAAAGTCTCTCCTTCCCTCTCTCACGTTTGTGCGCACGCGCGCGCCACAAAAGTTCGGTTTTTGGGAATTTCCGAGCAAAGGTCGCTTTCGACCCACGTGTATATATATACATACCTTTGAAAGAACCATTCTTTATTGCAAGTAAACTGATATATTTTAAGTATTACACAAAAGTGAATTTCATTCACGTCTGGATTTCTCAACTGTTATGAAATTTGAATACGACGCTTGTCAATATAGGAAAGGATTAGAATGGTATCTATTCAAAGTCACTGTTGGTAATTTATTGAGTGGAGGAAAATATTCATTTCAATATGTCATAATTCAGATAACTCAATAGGTCGTCGTATATGTAGGGATTATACACACTGGATGAGGAAATGCTTGTGTATCGTACAGCGGTACAGTACATATATATAAAAATTTTATTACTATATAGAATATGGCATTTCTATACAAATAAATTAAAAAATATCTTTAAAATAACCATAACGTACTGTACAACCGCACCAAGTGTACGTACCCCGCCCTTTTCCTAACAACCTACATTTCGTACAACGGCATTCATCCAATTAGCTTTGAAATTCCTAATCATCCGACTATAAACCACAATTTTTCACCAATAAAACGCTAACCACACGCGCCACATCAAAGGAAAAACCTTCCTCTCTTTCTCCTAAATTCCACACCTGACGTCAAAAAGACACATTCGAGTGTGTAAGTACGCGAGAGCCGCAGAAACCAACATAGCACGGCATTAACATTCACGATATCGCACTCAATCCTATAAATGCCTAATTCGTACGGTCATCGATAAATATTATCCCAAATCAGGCCCGCGGAGGAGAAACCTGCGTACATTAGGAATGCGGTGTCGAAGAAGAAGAAGAAAAAGAAGAAGAAACCCATGCGGCAGTAATTTTTCGATCGACTTTTATCGGCTCCTCTCTCTCTCTCTCTCTAAGCCCCGCCGGCAAGCTTACGTCGAGAGATATACACAACGAAGACCGGTATGATAATTAGCCACGAGAGCGCGACCTCGCGTGGGCGTGAGGTTAAATTCGGATTGCGGAATCGAGCTTCGAGTTCTGGGAACTTAGCCGCCGGTGATAGGTCATGAGCGCACACGCGCGTGTATGCGTATACATATATATGTATACGTCGTTTTTTCGGCTTATTTTCATAATACCCGAGAGTAGTTGGAATTTTTGCGCGCGTTGATGTATAATGTGTGTCTACCCGGGCGAATACTTGATGAAGCGAAGGTGGAAGTGTGTATATATATTCTTTTTTGTTTTTTTTTTTACAGTCGTGTCACGGTTTTAAGCTTCGTGTAGAATTGAGAAACTCGTATAAGTGTAATTAGGTTATGATGTAAATGAATTTTAGCTTTTTGGGAGGACAATTTTAATAATAATACGGAGAATTCGTGTCTGTGTATATGTATATATGTGTCTACGTTGAGAGAAAACTAAACGCTTGTTTATTAGATTTCAGGTTTCTCGAGTTGTGCATAGTTTGTTGTAATATAATCGAGCTGATAACCTGTAATTATGACAATAGTATACGAACGTACAACGTTTAATTATGGACAATGATACACTGCGAAGCATAGTAATTATCTGTAAAAAAGACGCTTTAGTTTAAACATAAAGCAAATAAATTTTTCTCTATACAATGAAAACACTTTTGTTTTTAGAAAACACACTGCGACTATCGGAAAATTAATTACACCCTATATATATATATATATACCTAGATTTCGCAAACTCCTCGCTACTAAAAGAAAAAAAAGTAACACTACGCGATTCGATAGAGAGAGAGAGAGAGAGTCTTTCAAAACGAATCACAATAATTCTCCTGCTAACAATAATTTACCCTTTGCTTTTTACTGAAAAATACCTGCAGCGTGCGCGCGCGCGCGTGTGTGACGCGAAATATCGTTGATCTCCTATCCCTTGTTCCAGAGTGAAATCATAATCGCTCCCATAAACTACTGATACACATTGTTCCGTTGAGCAATCGCAGCTTTAATCGCACGGCTTACATACGCGTCGCATGCTCGTATAGAAGCCGTCAGAACGCCGCGACTTGCCAAGTTTATTGACGCTCACTGTGAGCGAGCATAAAGTATATATCTCGCGTGTACTTTTTCCTTCTCTCTCTCTCTCCTCCTACTTGGTTATTTTTTTCTTTTTATCGTTATTTATCTCGCCATTTTTCACCTATCAACTGCCTCTGTCTATCTCTATTTCTTAGTCTCTCTCTCTCCTTCTCTCTCTCGTTTTCTACACTCGAGTGGACGATTATTTATTAACGCTTTATTCGGCGTGAGTGAGTTGCCGAGGAATTTTCAAGTTTCGCGCGTGATGAATATTAATCCGATTGATTTGTTCGATGGAAAATATGACGTGGCTCTATCTTTTATATATACGTTCGCGGTGCTTTTCGTCGTGTATTGGCAAAGCTTTTTTTTTTTTTGCTTATATGCTGTCGGCGTGTGTACGACTCAATCAATCGCGCGGCAAATAGCATTGACGTTTTCATAAAAGTGCGTCGGTATATCGGTACGAAATGACGTTGATACGTATAATTAAGGTATTATTATTCAGAATAACATTCTTTGCATTTCATCTTGATAATTGTTAGTCATTCGTCGCTAGAATTATTTATTAAAAAAAATCTTCGTCAACGTATTTAGGATTTCCTTGAATTTGTATCGGTTCAATTGTTAGTATAAACCTTTAATTACCCATACAGCGATATATATTTCCATCAATCAATCTCAATTTTCCTCTCACAAACTCACTCGAAGTCTCAAAATCTGACTACGTTCTCTCTCTCTCTCTCTCTCTCTCTCTCTCCTACATCTTGCGACACTTCAACTCTTCGTATCTCTCTATTTACCAGGCTCACTCTCGCGCTCGAGCTCGATATGCACGCGCGCGCACACATCGTGCGAACTGTCTGTCGTGCATTGTCGCGTCCCCTCTCATTGTCTCTCAATCCGATCATTCGTTCTCTCTCTCCCTCATCAATACACACACAGATACACATTATACACACATACAGCGGTGTGAGAACCGAAAGGCCGTAACGTTCGGTGTCGAGTGTCGCGATTATTAAGCTTGGCGACGGCGGCGACTCGTGGGCGGAGAGAGAAACAAACAAATGGTTATGCCTTCCTCTCTCTCTCTCTCTCTCTCTCTCTCTCTCTCTCTTTTTCTCTTACCAAGGAGGAATATAGTCGCGTTGGAATTTCGCGGGAATCGAAAATGCTGTAAAGTGGGACGTGACAGCCGCGCCCGAGCTTGTATGCCGCGCTGTCTGCTGCTATAGCAGCGACCGTGGTTTTTTTCTACTTTTTTAAATTTCTTTATTGGTCCCGAAGATTCGGGACACACGACGGGTTTGCCGGAGGCTATGGCGGTAGTGTCTTGGCTTGTATATCTGCGGTAAAATGAAGGAAGTTAAATTTTACGACGCGAATCAGTGGTTAATTGCGAATGGATTTCCGTGTGCAAGTTTCCGACGTCGATGAAGATTTATCTTTATACTTGAGTCTTTTTACGTTTTTGCGAAATCGCGTAAATTATTGTATGTATTAAGCGAGTAAGTTACACTTGGTATCTCGGAATGAAATATATAGAAATTTCATTATTACAGAAAAGTTTTCGCTGCGAGTATTAGGAAATACAGTGAAGGCGGCGGTGGCGGTGTATGCGCACAGTAACCTCGCGCCAGCAAGTCTGGCAATATTCCAGTGACACAAAAATGACAGCAGATAAGTAACGAGGATAGTCGCATGTTATAGCGAGCTCGTGCTGCGCCGACGCCACGATTCTACCGAGCTGCGGCGCGACGCGTGTTTTGTTATTCGCGAAATTTTCGAGACGAGAGCATCGCGCGTGTATGTTGCGCAAGTGTATAGAGATAAGTTGGCAGTGGGTGGAGGCGATGCATCGATGTATATATATATATCAATAAAAGAGGATGTATTCTATTACACGTTCTTGGAAATTGATTTTTGAAAATTATTTAATTTTCGATAAATATAAAGCGTGTATATAATCATTCGTTCATATATGTCTATATATATATATTCTTTAGCAATTATATTCCACTATATATAGCTACGCGTATTATACGTCGTTCTCGTGACTCCGATTGATTAGTGCAATCAAGCCGAAAAACAAACTCACAAAAACTGCTCTATATAACTTCGCTAAAAACGTCCCGCACCTGTACATCCTCCACCCTGTATATACATATACTATATCTCAACAAAAATTCTCTTCAGAGGCGTAAAATTGCCACGTACTTACACGCCATCCCGCGCACGCGCGTCCCCCGTAATTTTACCTTCCCCGCGCAAAATCTAACGAACAAAAAGCGGGAAAACTTGCTACACACATACTCCTACCGTCGTCATTACCGGCGCGGTGCGGTATCCCAAACAAATCAAAACAAAAGGTATATATCCCCACACCCTTTACACACATATATATATATATATATATATCGATCGACTTTTGCGTGCTGTGCAATTCTCTCGTCTTAGGAGGAAACGATGCTGGCGCTCTCCTTTATCTATACACACATACACGTGCGGGTATAGATGACGGTGTAAAAAGGAGGAGAAGTAGAAGAACGAGGATGATTTTTTTTTTACCGATGCGTACACGCGAGAGAGGGAGAGAGAGAGAGAGAGAGAGATGATCGAACGTGAGCAATCTCGTGGTGGCGGCCGTCGGCGCAATTAGGAAATCCATTTGACGTAATTGCGCGAATGAACGCATAACCGGCCGACACCGCTGCTGCTGCCGCCGTGGTACGTATGGCGATGGCCAACAGCTACTGCAGCGCTTAATCAAACGGCGCCCTCGCTGTGGATCTGCTCGCGCGCGCTAACGTTTGATGGCTGTGCAAAAATGATTGAGTAATTTTTTGTACGGAGGGCGTAAAACAAATAATTTTTTTATTTTAAAAATAAGAAATTTTTATTAAAATATTTATATACGTATTGTATGACGTAAAACGCGAATCATCGTTAGCAGACAAATAAGTGGTTTGCATTATACAGCGTAACATTATTTATACGTTTACGGCTGTTAAAAATATATCATTATAAAAGCATTCAACAAAATATTTTCACGCAACGCCATCGTGCAAATTTTACGTTAAAAATAAAAGGCCAAAATTATACCTCGGTATATATTTTCACCGAATCGGTGCGAACACGATCGATGCGAATCTCTGAGCCCTCGCTAAATTAATAACCAACTTTACAGCTGTCTAAAAACAATATCTTTACGCATGCGTTATTTACATATCGAACCTTTGCATTTTGCACTGACGTACACAACCGACATTGACGCGCGTCTCTGACATTTTTTTCCAATTTTATCCGTGCTGAAATCTCCCTGTTATATGCAAATCCATAAGCTTGCACGTATACAAATGTGTTCTTTAATATAACGCGTAGCTCGGGGCGTAAAAAAGCGCGACAATTAACGGGTCCCTGCGGGAGGAAAACAAAAATGATCATCCATCCGCGCGTTCTCCTCCCACCTGCGTCGCTTTTGGCTTTCGAATTCTCAAGTGAAAGAGAGAAGACACGGTCCATAGTCGTCGTCGTCGTAGCGCGTGCGCGCACATCAGCGTGAGAAAAAAGACAAGCCGCCGGGCACTGGTACTTTATTTTAGATACGGCCTATTACACCTGTAACGGTAATGAATATTTATAGACGAGAGAGTGAGCCGAGCGAGATCCACCTTCTCTCTCTCTCTCTATCTCTCCACCAGCACAGTCCTACTTATACTTCCCGACTGAACAGCAGTTGTTTCTTTCAGCATATAGCTTTTATCGCGTGCCACCTTTAGATCCTTCTCGATTTTTACATATATATAGATGCATCGTCGTATATAGATGCGCGAAATGTATAAATCACGCACAAAAGTATCAGGACCACAGAGAGAAGAATCTCTCTCTTGATCAATCGGAAATTTGTACATTTAAGATACGCTAGTTTAATAACGCACGCGTATAGTCGATGAATATTTATGATGAACGGGAGAGAGAGAGAGAGAGAGAGAGGCGAGGATATAGGCGTGTTTCCGAGAAAAAGGTAAAAAATTGTCGCTCGCGCGCATATATAGGCGGGCGTGTACACCTCGGCGGGGTTTCCCTTTTATTTACCTATCTCAGGATAGCAGAGATAGAGATAGAGAGAGAGAGAGAGAGAGAGGGACGGTTTCGGTCTCGTCTGAGTTATTATATTGAGATAGCGACGATATTTATACATGTAATTAAAAACGCGCTGTTTTAGGGAAATTTCGGATGGAAAGTTATAATCTGGATTCCCTAAATCGAAGCTAGAAAAAAAAAATCAAAAGATTTCAAGCTATATCAATATTTATAACCCAAGTATATAAGCGTGTGATTGCTTTAATTACCGTAACGAAACTTTTCATCTCCTTCTCTCTCTTTCTCTCTATCAACCGATCGGTATAAATATATACGACTTTTAAATCCTCTTATGGGGATCATTTCATAAACGCGGCGACATTAATCAATCAAAATCCGCGTATGCATCACAAGCATACACGTAAATAATAGAATCGATGAATACCAATGCGTACGCGTAATCTGAAAAACCATTACATTGCCTGAGGTTGAAAGCGTGTACGCGGTCGGATCGATTTTAAGATGTATATAAACATTGTGAAACGCTTTGCGTCCATTAAAGAGTCGCCATACTTTCTATGCGCACACGCTGGCTATCCTCGCGCGTGGGATAGGATTACACGTTGGTATGCACGCGCGGGTTTGTAATTTGGGTTGCATAAAGATTTTTATAGACGCCCGTAATTAAACGGGGGGAAGAGATATACCGTAAAAATTAATACGCGCCTTGTTGTCGGTGCACAAAAAAACTAGCCAGACGCGCGCTCGTTATATTGTATAGTGTATATATATATAGAGGCTTGTAATAGGATCGAATGATTACCTCGGAATCATGGTCCACGAAAATTATACATATTAAATTTGTAACTCCTATATTATATACATCTTATCTGAACAAGTACGTAGCTCTCTATACCTACTTTATCACGTCAATAAAGTTATTATTTACAACAAACGTCAGCGAGATTTTGATCGGCTTCTTACATAACCAACAACCAATTCGTGTGTATATATATATATATATATATATACACACATTATATACACGAATTCTCGGCCAAAAAAGAAAAAGAACAACAATCCGCATTCCTTCGCGTAGCTATATAACCTCGAAACTTTGGTTCTATCGCGCGAAAAAAAAGAAGAACCGGGTCCACCTTCGTCATATCTTCCTCTCTCTTTCTCTCTCTCTGTCTCCAGCTCTAAGCATATCCCGCTGCGCGTGTGGAGAGCTGACTCCTTATGTCATCGATAAAATTCACGCAGCCGCAGTCGTCGATGCTACTTACGACGATTTAGATAAAATACGACTTGGGCCGTTAATTATGGGCTGAGACAGGGAAAGAGAGAAAGATAGGTATAAGCGTACACCTGCGCGTGCGCCGCCTACGCTAGCAGCGACGAGTCGTCCGACTGGATTCACACGGCTCACTTTTTTCTTTTTTTTTTCCTTTGAGAGAGAGAGAGAGAGGATTTTGTATGGGCGAGAAAAAGGCTTTTTTTTGTTAGAGTTACGGGATTCTAATGCATCTGGGAGGATAGAGTGTGTGTAGGTTTCGATGACGATGATGATGAGTGGCTCATCTTTATTAATGAAAGGGTTTCGCTGTATTAAGGGTGAAACTTAATTTGGTTTAATGTATACATAGCGATCGTTGAAGTTTAATATCTATACATGAAAATATGTGGGACATTTAAATTTTCGTAATTTAATTTTATATTTTCTCTAACAAATCTAATTATATACATGTTTTTTATGTTTCAGGTGAGTAAACGAAAACCAATCACTGGCCTTAAACTTCTCCATTACGTGAGTTATAATATAAATCATACAACGCTAACAGACATCGCGGCATCCCCTTTAAAAAGCCAATTCGCTCCGTCGCGCTTCCAATATATATACGTATACTAACGCAAACCCGTTTAAAAAACTTCTAACAGTGTACACCCAACAACAACTCAATGAGTGAGCAATTAAACTCTCCTCCCCCTAAAAATCAACTCTCCCTCTCGACCGACTGTAACGACATCACTCGTTCTCTCTCTCTCTCTCTTTCAGCGAAAAAGCCGTTAACAACCTTATACACATCATATACACGCACACTCCATCATCCAATCTGTCGCGCACTCGCGGTCGTTATATCGTATATATATACATATACATCTACATACACGCAACATGACGAAATTACCCCGGGGATGTATCTCTCGACGTTACGCTTTCTCTCTCTCTCTCTCTTGCTCGCTCGTGCAGGGGTGGAAAATCGAGCTCGTGCGCGTGCCGCCGCCCGAGGGGGGTAGTAGGAGAGAGTTGAGCGCGCTCGACCTTGACCGTGAATCCCTCTTTCGCTCTCTATCCACCCTCTACACAGGGCGCGCGCGCGCGAACGCGAGAGAGAGAGAGAGAGAGATGATGCAGCACACGTGGGGGGTCGCCCGAGAGCACACGGCAGTAGCAGGCAGCAGCTCTCAGGGAAATCAATATCGCCTCGCGCGCGAAAACCAGTCGTCCCACCTCCTCCTCCTCCTCCTCCTCCTTTTTGCCCGGCGTGTGCGTGGTGTATATATGTATGTGTGAGAGAGTACGCAGAGAGGAGCCACTACCGCGCGTTCACCGTCGTGCCAGCTGATCTGCCAGCACTGCCACAAGCGGCAGTTCAAAGGATGCTGCGACCTTGGCGCGAGCAGTCGCGCCCGCGCGACGAGAGGGAGAGTTGTAAAGTGTAGAGAGAGAGAGTGCATTGCACGTTACGAGACGCGCGACGCCGGTTTAATAGGAGGGAGAGAGAGAGAGAGAGAGAAGTGTGAAGGTGGTGTTGTAGCAAGTGTGTAGAGAGAGAGAGAGAGAGAGAGAGCAGAGAAGAGAAGGTTCGCGAAGTTCGACCGGCGTGCGTATATATAGGAGAGAGGGTGAGTTGCGTGACTGATGGCTCTCGGGGTTGTTTGCGAGGTTAGTGATACCTACTATATACTTGCTGATTTGCTGCGTGTGTATGTGTATATAAATGTATACGTATATGTGAGTGTTATTTATATGGCAGTTGGAGAGAAAAGAAGCTTTTTTTCTTTCTTTTTTTTTGTTGATTTGCAAGGTGTGGCTGTGCTTTGTATATGCTTTGGTTTATACGCAGTTTAAGAGGTTGATTTGAGGTGAGATTTGGCTATGACGCTGGCTGTAAGTGGACTTTTGTTGCAAGAATGTAGTATGTAACGTGGTAGTATGTGTAAATGTTGTTAAAGTATTTTTTTTGTTTTTGTAAGTGTTTGGAACGTTAATTTAAATATAGGATTATTTTGTTGTTGTTTACGGTCCTTAATTTTAATTGTATTCGGTGTCATGATCACATAAAAATTATTAGTTTGTACCTCACCAAATATATTTTAAATTTGTATAACGATTGATATTCTTTATTGTACGTAATTTTGGGTCAACGATGCTGTGCTCTTACAGTAAAGAATGTTACAATTAAATTCCTCTGCATTCAGTGTAATTTAATTTGCAACATTGCCATTTAGTCAAAATGAACCAAACGAGAAATTAATTCCGTCGCGAAAATTTCTGAATTGAAATTTCTCAGAGTCCACTTTCCATTTTTTCATCAACAACAAATTCATGTTACAATTTTCTCTAATTGCTAACTGAATATTCATACGATGTTCTTCAAAAACCTTTTTTTTCTTATATACAAACTACCGAGGAAAAATTAAAATTCACTTGTTTACCCAGTTTTTGCGCCTTCGTATTGCCTTCTGTTTACTTTTTTCAAACAACACGTGCCTGTGCTACTTCACCTTGTTGCACACACATATAGATATATATACCCATCACAATAAATTCATCATCCACGCGCTCTTTTATATTTAATAAGCGCGGCACGTGCTGCTGATACTACTATACTATATACGATATTATACACCCTACGATCCTATCCGCATTTAGATCTGCGTAGTAGTAAGTAGTACGCGAGACACACGAGTTGTTCTATTATTTAATAGGCTTTTTTATCGAATAGCTAATTTTAATTCATGCGATGGTTAATTTAGAGACGAATTTTAGGCTCTTCATTCTAAATATAGACAATTTATACGAGGCTTTTTTTATTTATTTTAAAATGTTATAATAAAAATACATTGTTGTTATGCGCATGGAAAGAATTCAACGATGCATGTGCACTCTATATACAATTTGTTATTTAAATCCAACCCTTGTTTCCCAGAATTCTAATAAAAATAACAATTTTTTCCATATATGTTTATATATACTTTTTCCATAATACCATAAATTTTCTCTTATCAATCATATATTCACTACATTATCAATCGTAATAATACTATATATAAACTCATCAAATCAAAGCTTCTCCCAAGCCCTAAAAAACACATTAAAAATATCCTTCCCCAAAATCCACGAACCACTTATACCTATACACAGTCTACACTTACAAGTTCATAAAACATTAACCTCTCTCACGCGGTCTTACCAAATCTATTTCCAGCAATTATACTCTCACACCTGCATGTACCGCAATCTTCACCCTTTACAAACCGCGAGACCAACAGTATCACCACATACCTTTCTTTTCCCCCCCCCAACCAACGTCATATTATCGATGAATAAAATATCGCATTCGCGTGTCGCGCGTTTAAAAAAAAAAGTAGATACCAAAGCGTCGTTTTTTTACTGCCGCGACACGCGCTCCACGTGCGCGCACGTGTGCAACTTTAAAGCTCTCTTCCTCTCTCTCTCTCTTGCTTTTAAAGCACAAACACGAGCGCTCGCTATGTGCTTCTCCGGTGACCCCCTTTAACGTGCGCGCGCGCGCGCGTTCCCGGCGAAACTCTCGCTCTCTTCACTATACGTGTGCTCTCTCGTATGTATATGTGTATATGTGTATGTATATACGAAGAGAAGAGTATAAGTTGCTGCTATGCCACGCGCCGCGCATCATCCCGGCGGCGGCGGCGCGGCGTCTATCGATCGACCCTCGCGCGCCGGTCCAAGTTCGAGGCTGGACGTTCGCGCGAGCCGAGAGGGAGGGAGAGGACAGAGTTCGAGGTCGCGGGGTGGCGGTGGTGGTGGTGGTGGTGCTGATGTGCTAGCTGCTAGTAACGGCGTGAACAGAGGAGATTTTCTTTCGAGAGTGGGTTTTGTACTACGATCTCTTTTTTTTTTCTTCTAGTTGTCAGGTGTCGAGGAAAGGTATATGCAAAGGTTATATGTTGATTTCTTCGTATAAACGGATATATATATATATCGAAATTTCATTAAAATATTATTATAAAAAATAATCGATTTTCGTTTCCATCTTTTTAAGATTAATTCTTCCAATATCTTTATTCATTATTTTCGTCCTTTATTCTTTTTTTCTTCGACCTCATAATTCCTTACCTAGAACCCTATACACACCGACGCGACGTAAACAACAATCACCCCGTTCCCCAGCTGATACTCAAAAAATCCACTTCCAAAGCCACCTCCGAAACTATCCCATTACGCAAGTTCTCTCTCTCTCTCTCTCTCTCTCTCTCTCTCTCTCTCTCTCTCTCTCTC
>JAYJLV010000001.1:10733754-10746664 GCA_036873485.1 Torymus texanus | reverse complement strand
CTCTCTCTCTCTCTCTCTCTCTCTCTCTCTCTCTCTCTCTCTCTCTCTCTCTCTCTCTCTCTCTCTCTCTCTGCCCCGGTAGCTCTCGAGCGCCTCCTGATTGCGCGTTGGTATACGCCGCTTTCCCACTTAATGACCCGACGCTCTACTCCGCCGTTGCCGCTACCTGCGCGCTCGGAAATTGATCGGCGTGAGCATCTCTCGATCATCATCTCCCTCTCTTTCTCTCTCTCCCTCTCTCTTGCCGCCACTATACACCGACGCCGACGCGGTATTATCATTGGGAATGCAACACAACGACTGCGAGAATTATTGTAATAGATAAACGCACTTTTCTCTCTCTCTCTCTCTCTTTACCGAGAACTCGTTTTTGCAGCGCAAAGTTTTTGTAGCTATACAGCAATACAAATCGGGGATTGTTTTTTTTCGCGTATATGTGTAGTTTGTGTGTTTACGGAATTTCGTGGTGATGGCAATAAAACGGGTATTATTGGGAGGTAGCGTGTGGATTTAATTAATTTTATATATACGTATATATCGGTAGCGGTGAAGTCCAAACAAAGTTTGCGGATTAGGTTGAAGTATTATTGGTTGGAAATGAATGAATCTGTGCTTTAACGTAATAAAGAATAGTATTATCTTACTGCGTTGTAGCGCGTGCTTTTATATATTTTTATTGCTTCAAACCCATAATTGTATAAATTTTATTCACGTGTAGGTATTTAAACACGCTTTATCGATAAATTTACAATGAAATAAGCAATTACAATGCTTACAGGCAAATAATTGATAAAAACCTTTTTTTTCTCTTTCTCTTAAAGAAAGCCGTTTACCGTAAACAAGAGAAAAATAGATGCAACAACATGCGAGAGCGCCGCTACTGCTGTTTATAGGCGCAAAGATACGAGCGACGTAGCATCTCTGATCAACGTTTTGCATAAACTTCACTTTATCTCTATTTATTTATCCAGTTGCGCAGCGCAGATAAGAAAACGCTGCGCGCATTGTGTTGCAACGAGTTGTTCTCTTACACCCGCGACAACTGGTCGGCATGCGATTCGCGTTTTATTTTATTCTATACGAATGTTAAAATAGAAATGTTTCTCTAGCTTGCGCTCGTTCACGCACTTACTCTCCTGATACTTATCTTTTTTATTTTCATATAATTATGTCATGTGATGTCACTGTTATCTATATACGCTGCGTGCTCGTCACGATCGGCCGTTTATTTTTAAAGTCCTGCTCTCTCTCTCTTCGCTGATATACAATATGCAACAGCATCTCTCTTTCGCGTGAGTTTCTACGTCTTGGAATAATCCGCGTTCGTCAAGTAGCATCTCTCGTCGACGAATTATTATTTTTGCTGCATCACACTATTATTTCGCTCACGTATTTTCATCTTGCGATATATCCATACTCTTTGCTAGATTTTCCTGCATATTTTAGCATATAATTCCATTTCCACAACTAAAAAAAAAGAAAGAAAAATAATACCGTCACCATGTAAAACAAACAACGTCCTCTTATATACGCACTCGCCTCTTTTCTACGATCTATCGATTGCGGGTATATTACAATACTCCCGAACCTCATATTACTTCATCACACACATATACATATACCGGCGGTGTAATATGATTCTCCATTCAACGCTCTATACGAAGAAAACGTCTCTCTTATTTGGCCAACACAAAAGATTAGTTCATCGTCGGCGGATGGACCAACGGATAATTAATTGCCCCGCTCGTACTCATACTCACAGCCACCTGTGCCTAAGTCAATAAAACTTTTCACCTTGCGCAATTATTAAATCATTTCCCCTCAAGCTATATACACACACACACACACACACTCTTCAACTTGAGATAAAAAAACCTTGTAACTCTCTCTCTCTCTCTCTCTCTCTCTCTCGCGCGCGCGCGTTCGGGACAATTTGTAAAGATTTGTCGAAAGCGCGCTATTATATGAACGAAAAAAGAAGCTCATCGCGCGCGCGCGAGCCATGCCTGTGGAGAAGAAAGAAAGGATCTCTTGAACGTGTGTGCGCTCGCTCCCAGGCGGCAGCGGCGCCATTAGCGCGTATTCGCGGCTTGTAAGTCCCTCGGCTTATCGGCTCGATCGGATCGTCGTCGTCGTCGTCTCGAAGTGTGTAGAGAAGGGAGCATGAGAGTGAGAGAGAGAGAGAGAGAAGTCCAAGGTTCATCAGTATACACCTGTTGGTGGGTGTCCCTTCTTCTTCTTCTTCTTCTCTTCTTCCCGCATCTCGCTTTCTCTTTTTTCTAGCGCGGGAGCGAGCGCAAGGTGCCTTCTCAACCGGTCGCCCTCTCTTTCTCATTTGTTAACGCGTACCGTCCACCCACGCAAGAGAGAAAGAGAGCGTTGATTCAAAGGTCTTGAGAGCGAGGAGAGTTGGAATTTCGAGAGAGAGAGAGATTTAATCCGAGGCGATATCTCTCCCCCACATTGACGAATGGGTTTTTGTTGCCTTTCGGACCGTTGAAAATTGGTACGTGTATATAGCGGGTATGTATTGGACACGTATATATATATACGTACAGGAAATAAAAAGTAAATTATAAATTTGATTTGGATAGAGGATTCCTATACTTTTTTCTCTCTCTCTCTCTCTTTTGGAACGCTGTCTAGGTTTAATTCGTGACATGCTATTCGGGATATCTATATTTATTACTCCTTAATGACTTTTTTGTCACCGTTTTTCTATACCTTGAAATCCGAGTGATTTTTTTTTATTTTCATACGGTTGTTGATTGTAGAGTAATTAATTTATTTAGAATAATAACAGGATATTATATCTTACTTATGTTACAATTTAACTTCACGCGGACGATGAAAATATCAGAAACAAACTCTTGTGATAGTCTGACACTCGCTTTCAGATCCGTTACAAAACAACTGCGTTCGCTCGGTACTAAAACTAGACAGCGTCGCGAAAAAATATCGCAGCAAGCCATATACCAGGAAATTCCTCACCATCTATAGTATATCCACACCACGAACACACAAACGTCGTCGTCACCTCTCTCGCCAATTTTCGATAGACTACACTTTTTCCTTGCTCTACGACAAAACCTCTCTCTCTCTCTCTCTCTCTCTCTCTCTCTCTCTCTCTCTCTCTCTCTCTCTCTCTCTCTCTCTCTGGTCGCGTCCAACCTCATCAAAATCGAATTAAGTTTCGCGCGCGTGCGCGCGCCTCCACGAAATTCCTTCTATCCCGGCCTCTTTTTCTCGCGACGAGTTTTCTCCCATTCTCTTGGCGCTCCTATATACGTTTGATCGTCTCCGACACGCGCGTGCGTGTGTCCAAGCTGCTGCCGACAGAGCAGGTGTTCACGAGAGAGAGAGAGAGAGAGAGTCTCTGTCTCTGGAAATGGTGTAACGACGTGCGTTGCGCAAGTCCCATACGTTCATGTGCCTTACGCCTTTGAATTTTCCCGATCCGTTTGGAATCCGAAAAATCTCCGGGTTCTTGATTTACGCCGATCTTATCGTATAGGTGAGGCCATGGTTCCAGGGTCTCCTCTTCTTCTCTCTTTCTCCTCTCTCCGCGTGATAACTACATTTAATAATGGGTGCGTATAGGGCTTTCGAGTGGGAATAACGAAGGCTTACGGGAGTTTTATACATACATATATATATATATGTACACGGTAGAAATTGGAAATTAATGGGGCAAGGCTATAGCGCTGACAGGTTGATGTTTTTATTTTTTCTCTTTTACGAGCTGCAGAGATAAGAAGCGCAGCTACACTAGCGTCCTTGATTATCCTCTATAGGTTTCTTTTCTACAATATCTCACCGCCTTCCCATATAACCATTTGAATAATCCATTTCCAAAGTTTATCCGAATACATATATATATATAATATACCCAAAACGACCATACCGTTCCCTCAGCATTAATAACACCGCATACACGGTGGTCAGCCAAAAAGCCAACAGCTCTCGCTACACCGCAAAAATCCCTTCACTCCATTCTTTCTTCACCTCGTGCTCTACTCGTATACACATATACACGCACGCTCATCGTACGGACACGCACGCACGACATTCCCAAGTCGCGCGGCTTTCGGTTTGTGTGCCATTTTGTCTTATATATGCGTGTGTATGTATGTATATACATACCATGTGCGTTAAACACGCGCGGGAGAAAGAGAGAGAGAGAGGGAGGGTGGCCGCAACAGCACTTTTTCTCACGCGTTGACACGAAATCGTTCCAATCTCTGAAAGTGCGAATTTCATTTGCGTATTTATACATACTGGAAAAATGCATGCGTGTAAAAAGTATATAAGTATGTGTATACTACATCATACATCAAAGTCGATACGTCACGAAAAGCTCTTCCTTCATATATTTCCAATCTCCGGTAAAGGGTCGTACAACAGCATCCAGTATATCCATTACACCCGCAGATCGCCTTTATATATAAGAAAACACTTATACACCAGTTCTTGTACACCTCCTCCCCCATTCTCAACTCCCCCTAAGTATACCACAACCGGAGACACATCAAAAAGAGATGACATCCGTCCATCCAAGTACATATATACACCTACGTACGTATATACGTACACTGTATATACCATATAGTCCGCATTCCTTTAGCTCTGAACCATCCACCTACCGCGCGCGTGCACTCACGTCTGGCGATCTGTCAGGACGCGGAATGCTATAACTATGCGCGTGTGCCTTCTTCTTGCTCCCGCGTGGTTCTCGCGTGTGTGTGTGTATATGTTGCGTCATGACAGACCGGTGTGCGGAGAAATATAAGTGGGGGAGGAGGTGCGTGTGTGTGGAAGAAAAAAAAAGGGAGCTAGACGCCCTCGCCGCCCACTGTATATAAGTATATATAAGGTGCTTTTTAGACTATATACATGCAAGGGCTATCAGGTTCCTAGGATCTCTGCATATATAGAGGATGATTCTAGTTGAGTGCACGTTGAGTATAACGGTTCACAGGTTCTCATTCTTTCTGTTTGCTGTGTATGTGTATGATGTATGCTTGTGGTTACTTTTGGCGGTCGAATCGTTTTTGGCTCAACTCTCGATTTCGTTTTTCCTTGTTATCATTGTTTCTTTTCATAAATAATAATAATAATAATAATAAATATAGCCCCATGTTGCGATAATATTGCAGCATAAACTTTCTCTCTAACTATATGTATAACGGCAATGTTTATTTTTCGCGGAACGCTGTATCTGAAACAGCGGCGCCGCGCAGATTATAATTAATTAGGCATGACCCGAGAGAGTGCTTTTTGCGTCCGTTAACCTTTTTTTATTCTCTCTTTCTCTCTCTCTCTCTATCCCCACACCGATGAAAGAAAGAAAAAAAAAATAACAACCAAGACGCCTGCTACTACTCCTTCGGAATCATTACACCATAACCTATCAATTGACTTTTTGCCCCCGTTGCACGCTTGCGACCTGCTCAACCATGACACAGATCAAACCACGCGAACGCGCGCGCGTAAAACAATGCGAGTTCTCGTATATATACATACACATCAATATATGTATATACATTAAAATACACGAGAGGAGAGTTCAATGTTGCTAGTGTATGCGTATACATTTATATAGTTTCTTTCGTCTTTGCGTCTTCGTAGAGGCGCGCGCGTTCCCGCGTCGTCGCTCTGTGTGCCGTATGCGCGGTCGTAAACCACGACGTCCTTCCGCGATAGCGAAAAAATGCTTGCGTTATATAGCTTAAAGTTCCGCAGGCTCATTAATCTCACAGAAAGGATGCGGCTAACCAGATCCGGAAGCCGCCCAAACTCTTGCCGCCGCCGGATATATTGTGTGCGCTCGCGCTTAAGAGAGAGAGAGAGAGAGAGAGAGAGAGAGAGAGAGAGAGAGAGAGAGAGAGAGAGAGGGTGGAACTCGATTTAAATGCCTCGCGCCGAAAGAGATGATGATTTTCCTTTTTTGCTCTATAACACGCGGGAGCGCAGTAGTAGTAGTATATACATATATGTTTGTTATTGTTGTCGTAACGAGTTCTCGTATCTCGTACGCATAGTAGTATTCAAAATAATCGATACAGCCAGTTGGTGTTTCATTTGAAAATAGTTCCCGGACGATTATGATTTTGATAGCAAACATTAACGTGTAATACGTATATTTGTGTGTGTATGTGTGTGTCTATATGTATGTTATCGTATGTAAAACGTATGTTTTGTAAGGCTCATCCGTATTAAAATACCGTTCGCGCACAATAAATCATTACGATATTTGAATTGTAAATACGCACCGATTGCTAATACTGAAAATATATATCATTAATGATAATATATTATATACACACGCATTTCTAGTACCATTGTTATATACATATGTTTACTTAAACAATACCTTTTCACTCTCACGCGCCCATTATGCATATATATAATATTAACTCGCGCTAATACGAAAAAAAGCGAGACTGTGTGAACTATATTCCATAGAGTGGTTGTCAGTTGAGAATCACTGCGGTGTCTTCAGAAGCCGACGGACGAGCGGGCGGCAGCCTTACTTTTTTTCGGCTCACCTGCTCTTTCTTTCTCTCTCCCTAAACAGTGGCCCCCGTTAATTACGCGAGCGTCGGCGGCTAACTTGGCGACGAAGCGGTTCCTCCCGCACACACACACACATACCCTTAGAATATCGTTTTTTTGTGTTCTATATTTATATACGTGAAGGAATGTTCGCGCGTGCGTGTAGAGTAAGGGCAAAGGGTCGGGGACTATTTATCCTTAGATAAAAAAAAAGGGTGACCTCAGAGAGAGAGTGAGAGAGAGAGTCAGTGTCTCAGGTTGCTGTTGCTGTTACGAAATGCTGTTTTTTTCGTGAGGGAGAACGCACGCGGCTGGGCAATTTGGTAATGTGCTAAGGAGCTAATGACCCACTCACTCGAGAGAGAGAACGAGAGAGAATATTTTGCATATATACGGTTGAAATTTTTTTTTCGACGTGTCAGATATTTCGGCGTGTAATATTTCACTTTTATTTTTGACGAAACAAGAAAAAAAGAGCAGCTCGCGTGGTGCTGTTGTTATCGAGGAGGCTTCATCACCTCTCGAATAAAGAATTTTAAAACCCATTAAATCCCTTTTTTTTGTAAACGTGCGCATCCTGCGCGCCTCTGCAACCAAGTAATCAATATTTCCCATCTCCTACTGCATTCCTCCCACGTTTACGTATATATGTATACCGAAACCTGCGCAGGGATTTTCCTTCGAAAAAAAACACGACGTTTAAAGGCCAATAAATTGAACCCACGCACAGTATGTGTGTGTATCTGTGTATACATACAGATCAGCGCGAGTATAGCCTCCGAAAGACAATAAAACTCCTCGCAATGGGTATAGAAAAGTATATAATAACTTAAACGAGGTGTTGCGCGTTCGGTTTAAAAAAAAAAAAAGAAAAGGAAAGGTACATCCCAAAAAGCTGACGACGTAGCGCGGTCCATAACCCAGTTAGTCGCGGCTCGTAAAACCAACTCGATAATGGGAATACAGTGGTAGCGGTGCTTTCTGTGTCCTAAACCGACATTGTCACGCTCTCGCTCCTACCCGCCGAAAATTATTTCCGTACGGGATATATATGTATACTATGGTTTGGATATACAGTGACAAACGCCACAAGCTGCTGCTGGTTGGTATATTGTATACCTGTGACTTTATCCGGAGGATCATCTTTAACTTTAGCTGCGTGTATCGATTTCCTACTCGGGCGAAGGTCGCTTTAAATTTACGTTGACTTGAATATCTTTTTTTTCAAGATTTTTATAAGACTTTATCTTTTTATAATTATTTTTTCTATAAAAAAAGTGTGAATATTTTAATCGTTTCTTACATTATAATATAATTAAAACGTTGTTATTCCATTTCTATAATAAATTATTTCACGCATCTTTAAGATATGATGAATATTTAAAAAAAAACTTTAAGAGTTCAAAAAACCATCTCTCAACTTATTCCTCCTACAATTTCCCGGTATAATACCCTCAAAAAATTTCAACACCTCTACACCGGTCACTCCATTCCACGCGCATGCACACTTTACCCAAACCCCCTCGCGCGTAAGGTAAAGTAAAAAAAAAGAGGCGCGAGCGCGAGAGAGAAGTCTCTTCCCACACATTGCCGCCACAGCAGCAGCAGCAGCAGCCTCGCGGTGATTTAGAAAGCGCTCTGTCCACCTACCACTGTGTATATATATATATATATATATATATATATATACACACATATACACACGCATACGTGCGCGATCCCGAGATAAAGCCTATAACGTAGCCGTCGGCGCCTTCTGATCTTCTCCGGGCGCGCGCCAAAATAAGGGACGACGGAGAGGGCGAAGAAGGACCTTTCTCTCTCTCTCTCTCTCTCGACTCCCACGAGCGGATTATCGCGCGCGAGCGCGGATTCCATTCGGCGCCTCAAAGAAAACCGCGCGGCTTGTTGGTGCGAGAGGTTCTCTCTCTCGTTTTTTTTTTGTACGAAGAGAGGGAGGAAACTTTGGGCGCGAAAGTTTTTTGAACTTGGTCGCTCGGGTGTTATAATCGGCGAGCTGATAAGATGAGAGAGCCTGAGCACGATGCCTTTTTTCGTCGTTTCCTTTTTTCTTACGAGCTGTATGTATACCGTGTGATGGGATTTTTCGGCGTGAGTGGAGAGAAACGTTGAGAGAGAGAAAGTTTGAGAAGTACGCGTATATATACGCTTTTTCGCACCTGAGAAGTAAGATCGTAGCGGTAGATTGGAGTTAAAGGGATGTGAAGGCGACACTTTTGCGAGGTAGATTATGAGTGAAATATATATACTGCAAGTTACGAAGTTTAAGAAGATGTATTACTTTAGTGCATACATACTCGAATGCATGCACATAGTTATGTACAAAAGAATGTCCAGCCTTAATAAACTCCCGGCGACAATGAAATTCAATTACCTCCTCACTGCTGCCCTTCTTCGCTCTTTTTCTTTAACTATACTTAAAAATCTATATACAATGAGAGAAAATCACCCTTGCTGTACACACAAAGAAGCGCAATGGTTATTGAAAATACCTAGGCAAATGGAGTCCTCAATGTTATAAGTGAGCCGCGCACGCCTGTAAAATACGTAGACACTACGCACGCGCATATATATAGAGACAAAAGGGCCGACGACTCGTATGGTATATATAATGCCCTTTGTTGCAAGCCGGCGTGTGGCGCTCGTGGAATTTGCGCGCGGAACGCGAGAACCGCGTTCCTTTAAAAGGAGGGGGACAACGACGATGCGGTATGGAACGCCGGAATATCTCTCGAACGCGCCCGCGTGGAACAAGATACAAATTGGAATGACGTTGTGTGTTCGGACCGCCGCGCGCGGCTTTCGGGGTCTCTCTTCTTCTCGTTTTGTCCTCAGCTTATGGAAGAGATATGGAGTATATATAGGAGCGAGTGATCGAAAAAAGGGGAAAGTGGTGTATCGATATATCGAAGCGCTGTTGGTTGCGCGGATGAAGGGATGTATGGGAAAAGATGCTGGTTCATTAAGAGCGATTAGGGGATTCTAGTTATAGTTTATCTCGTGATTGAATTGGGTGTATACATTTTTTTTCGTTGGCTTTTTAAAAAGGGGATGTGCGAATAACATTTTTTATTTAAATTGACTCCTACAATAATATAATGTTTGAAATATAAATGATGTGCTAATATTCTTATTTTCTCTGTTACAGGTAAGTCACTTCAATAGGGAATTTCGATCCCTCAGTTTAAATGAACGTTGCTTTAACACGCCACATCATGTACGTATATTATACGAGATAATGCGCCTGATGCGCATCAAAGCTACTTTATAATTAATTCTCAAATCATCGGCATAAACCCAAGCGAACTATTATTATTACATTTCCGGCATGTATGCACCCCTCTCTTCCCCTTCTCCTTCTTCTCGATTTATTTAACGATAACCCAATTACTCTGCGATATTATACGCCCATCTTATTTTAATTTCCCTCCCTGTATATATACGATAATTCCGCGCAGCGCGGCGCTATTAGATAAGAAAATTCTCGGTTGGCAATTTATTGGCATTCCCCGCCCGCCGCGAAACAGAAAAGTACAAATCTACATAAATTAATTCGAAAAACGGCCGATTCTTAAATCGTCTCTCTCTCTATCCCCAACGTATATATATACATTCGCGTGTACACAGCCTTTAAAGGAAACCGACGAAGTTACGGGTTGCTTCATTCTCCTTCTCTCTCTCTCCCGCACGGCGTCTACAATAAATTACCGTATTTACCGTATTAAACCGAGCCGAACCACCTTACTTGTGCGCATGCTTGCTCTCTCGGTAATCTAATTATTTTATAATTCACGAATCGTATTTCACTCCTGTGAAATTTTCTCTCTTTCCCCTTCTTTCTATACGTGATTTTCGATAAGCGACGCGGCCTTTGCGTGGGGTCGATTGCGCATGCGCGTTTATTATCCTTGCGTACGCACGTGCCCTTTTGAATTTCCCGCCGTATGCTACTGCAATAACGTGCGGATTTTATGCGACGATTATCGCGCGAGCAGCAGCAGCAGACGAGTGACGTAGGGGCAGACGTCGTTAAACGGATCGCAGAAGAAGAAGAAGGAGGAGGAGGAGTAGAGAAGAAGAAGAAGAAGAAGGCACTCGAGTAGAAAAGGAGGAGGAGGAAAACGGCAGCAAGCGCGAGTGCGGCAACAGGTGCCGCGGAATAGACGACTGTGTTTTTCCAGTTGCCCGACTGTATGTATACGCACGTGTCGAGGCAGGGAGAGAGAGAGAGAGAGAACAGTTGGTTATATGCGAGGTAGCGGAAATCTGTTTTGGAGTTTATGGGTTGATGAGATTGCCGCGTCGTTATTCTTTCGCGCTGAAAGTATCGCTGTTAACGGTAATAAATTATATTTTGTTCAACGTAAATGAAAAATAAAATTGTTCGATTAATCTAAAGAATATATTGAAAATTTAAAAGAATTTTAGTTATCTCATATTTACCTATAATAAATAATAATTGTT
Source organism: Torymus texanus (assembly GCA_036873485.1). Lineage (NCBI taxonomy): Eukaryota > Metazoa > Arthropoda > Insecta > Hymenoptera > Torymidae > Torymus > Torymus texanus. The sequence continues at coordinate 10,735,624 of JAYJLV010000001.1, read as the reverse complement.
CAATGTATACATTAACGAACAAAGTAAAATTTGAAAACTTTCCTCGCGATATACCTGAAAAAGAATAAATGAAGTCATTTTATAAAGCACCGCCAAAAAATCCACTCGAGTCTCGAGCTCATATCATAATACAGTTCCCTCACACAAACACACGTTCGCACAAAGTCATATACATAAACACACACATACATGTGAACAGTTTGATATTTATACGAGGCGAGAACCTTCTTAAACGCGACTCGGAATTCAATTTGTGACCGCGGTGGCGGTGGCGACGACTGGTTTCGTATACGTGCGCCTCCCCCACTCAACTCAACTCACTTGCTTTTGCTCACGGCGACACAGCAGCGACTGTTTTATTCTTCTTTTTTTTTCCTGCTCCCACACTTGCGCCGCGGCGTCTCTTTCACTGCACCAGTTGGCTCTCGTCGGATTAATAAACATTTCGCGAACAATGGCGCGTCGACAGTGCGAAAATATTGCCTGGCGAATTGAATATGCGCGGGAGTTGCTCTTTGTCCATCGTTTGCTTGACTGTGTAGAGAGAGGGAGTGAGAAAGAAACAGCATTACGTTGTATTTGATAATCAGTGGATGTTAGCTCTTTTTTTTGTCTTTTTTCACGATGATACTTTAGAATACAGAGTTTGCGTATAGTTCTTTGTTTATATATACGCGTATATAGGAGGGAGAGAAATGGTAAATCTTCTTTTTCTTTAATTGCTATGCTATTACGCATTAAAAGAGGGATATGATTCAAAGGCGTACAATGGCGTGATTAAATTGTTAATTGATTGGAAATGAGCGTCGGCGGCGGCTGTGGCGGCGGTTGATTGGAGAGTGAAAATTCATACGAAACTAACCAATTTATCAGCGAACAATGATCTCGCGCTCACGCTTACAATCGTCGGTTTCATCAGCTGCTACAGGCTTCGCGACTCTTTTTCTTCCTCCTCTGCGCATGCGCGCGCGACGATGAAATCGATCGATACGAGTTAATTGTCCCGCCAATCACTAATCAGATTAGCGTGCTATAGCAGCGCGCGCGGTCGATGAGCCTTTTTTTCTAATTGAACGATCAATTAAGCATCGATTTTTTTTCAATCGGTAGCGATTAGACGAGAGGGAGAAAAGAGAGACATGTGAGAAAGTATATATATACGAGTCTATATCTTCGCCCGTAAATCAATATTTATGATACGTGGTCGTTTCGAAACTTGCGACTTTTACTTGCTTCGGGAAGAGTATTACACTCTTACGTTGCTGCTGCTGTTGCTGCTGTGCGGTCGTCTTTATACACTCGTCGTTAAAATATTGTAAATCAATCTGCAGGTACGAAGTGTGCGTGCGTTGTTTTTCGGTATACTGACGTTTATATACGTATGCAGGTCGAGGGAAATACAGAAACTGCGACAGGAAAAATTACAGGAAAACCCGCGTGCATCGAGTTGTGTAAAAGCGCTTATTGTTTCAAAGAAGAAAAACCCACAATATCGCGCTATGGTTATTCATAACCTTTTACTTGACCCGCTGCAATTCTTTGCTATATATAAACACCAAAAAAATATAAAAGAAACTTCAGACTATAAACCCTTTGCCCTTATTTACAGTCACACCCTGACATAACAAGACTATGTACTTGTCCAAGGACGCGTCGCACGTACATGCAACAACAACAACAGCAGAGTATATAATAACGAGGCTCGAGCTCGCTATCATCAAAGGAGCGTTTCGCTCGGTCAGCAGCAGCATAGCTGCGATCAAATCTACCGATAATTAACGAGCCTCCATAGTATATACATGCATATTGCGTGTATATACGCGCGTGTGTGTGTGTGTGTGTGTGTGTGTGTGTGTGTGTGTGTGTGTGT
>JAYJLV010000001.1:10717833-10733654 GCA_036873485.1 Torymus texanus | reverse complement strand
TGCATGTGTTGCTGTTTGTGTGGGTGGTTGTGTGTGGGTGTGTGTGTGGGTGTGTGTGTGTGTGTGTGTGTGTGTGTGTGTATGTATGGGCTTGCGAAACGAAGCAGAGACGAAGATAATGAAACAGATGTAGAGGCAATCAGTGAGAGCGCGACGCGTATATGTTGGTTGTTTTTTCGTTGGTTTGTTGAATTGGGTGATGAATTAGGCGTAGTATATAGTATAGTATATAGTTTTGCGGTTGGATTGGCTCTTATATAGATAATCGAGGAGTACAGTATATCGATAACAGTTTAATAGAGGATTTTTGTAATACATGTATAGGATTATGAAAAGATCTTTTACAAACTTCATAAATAAACGGGACATTCTATGGCGGCACTTTTGTAAAAACGATAACTATTAATTTCATCTAGATACGCGCTGGTTATTAACGTTAATGAGAATTTATTATGTTAATATCAAGATAAACTGGTTAATCTTCTACTATACGCGCGTATAGAAGCTCGTGAGCTGCTTCAGCTGCCAATATCTTGTAAACCAGGTTTACTTATTTATTTAGTACCTGTAATCGGACTTAGGTTAACAGTGAGGTACTCAGTGTTTTTTTGCTCTTCCCCTTTATAAGCCTCTAAGCACTCCGAGTCTTTCAATTATAAAATTAATTAAGAAAAGAGCATGGATGCAATTGTAAAAATTTTAATGCAATCTATTACAATACACAAAACAGAGCAAAAACCACTCACGCGACTATTAATCCCTGTACAACTCAATCGATAAAGCTTTATTCCATTACGCCTGAACATATCCTTGAACAAACCTTGTATAAATCGAAGACCGCTTGTACGACCAAAAGTACCTACTATGGTAACGAATAGACTTCATTATACCTGATAAATCGGTGCCGATTTGAAGTATAACCAGAGAGCTGGTAGTAATCTTCCCTTGTACACGAGACACAGAAATCCACACCCTATATAGTAGATTCAAGCGGGGGGAAAAAAAATTAACGTACGCGTTGAGCAGAAATGAGCGCCGTTTTCGACGCGTGCGTAATCGCGATTTTACGTGTATGTGCGTATATATATATGTATACCACGATGAAGCCATAGTGGACGACCGCGTGTTAATCAATTCCCGTTATATATATATATATATATATTATACGTGTCGTCGTCGTCGTTGTTGTTGTTGTTACGGGACTGGAGAGATGAAAGCGCGAGCTGTAAGATTTTGAATTTCGTTTTGGAGCGAAGTTAATTGAGAGTAGTCCGGTGTATTAGGGATGGATTAGTAGTATTTATCATTATATTTTGTTGATCTTGTTTTCGCAATTTGTCGGTGATATTAAGCGTTGTTTATTTGGGTTGCAAGCGAGCATCAGAGTAACTACGCGGATGCAAGTATACGTACACTATTCTTTTAATTACTTTCATTAATCAGAATCTCATCAACGAGTGCCTTGTTGGGAACACTATATACTCACGTGAAAGCCATGTAATTTCTCGACTGACTTTTTCGTATCTTCTTCAACCGACCTTTTCCACAATGTCATAAACGCGTGTGCTTTCTAAACCTTCGCGTAACCATAATTTGTCCTCCCCTCGTGACTTGCTATTAATCGAATCAGTATTCACCTTCCTTGATCCTTCAAACCTACACCCTTAAAAACGCGCATTCTTCCATTAAATTCTCATTAATCAAAAAGTCCACATCACATAAATAATCGCATTCTCTAATTACCAACCTCTACACCCAACCAGTTTTCCTCCTTCCAAGTACAAAAAAAAATAATCAAAAATTCATCCCTAACAAAAGCAGGGATGAATTCGAAAAGATACTTGCACGCCGTCTCCTCTTCCTCCCTCGAGAGGAGAGAGTGCGGGTAGCGGATTACTTAGCGGCGGTAATGACGATCGCTCGTGCCGCAGATGTCGGTCCCGATAAAAACTTGCCTTAGGAGCGCACCTCTGAAGCAGAAGCAGCAGTCGATCCTGGCCATATAATACTTGTGGCTGAGCTATGTATATATGTGCGTGTATCCTTTGTCTGTTTTTCTCTCTTTGTCGAAGAGGGAAGATCTATCGCGTTTCATCTTCTGCTGTCGAGTTCGAAGGGAGGAGGTGGGATCGCTTCTCTTTTTTTTTTTATTAGAGCTTGAGGTACTCTGATGATTTTTCGCGATAGAGAATGGCTTTGGTTGACTGGGTTTTGCGGGGGAAAGGTGAGTTGATGGCGCTGAACTTGCGTGGTTTATTATTGACTTCGATAGTTATGGGTAATAAAAACTATAAAAGTTTCTTTTTACAAAAAATGTAGCTTTAAGTTGTTTGAAAAGTATAAATTATTTGTTGAAAATGTCATTCTCTGTCGACGACCAACGCGTTTTCCAGTTAATTCCATTAATTTAGATACACACACACATACATACACTCGATCAACGAGATCAAACTTCCATTCAAATCCCCCTGATCATAAGCGCCCAATCAGAAATCCCTCGGTAATTACTCGCCGTACTGCACATATATATACACATATAAATACGCGTATTACTCGCGTTCCGAATTTCCCCCGTTTTTCACTCTTGCTCAATCGTCAACTTCCTTCTACAGAGAGCGATCGAAGTTTCCTGATCTCATATAAATAAACACGCGCACTCAGTATATATAGTAGTTACCTATACTCGCTTTATCGATCATGCGCACGCGCGCGCGCGCGCACGCTTGCAACGACAAAAGTTTACGCTCGCGACGCCGCGCGGCCATATTCAGCTAATTAAAACTGGATCTCATTAAGAGGGACTTTCTAGTAGCGGACAGCAGTAGTAGTAGCAGCTCCCCTTTTATATGCCCTCGCCTTTTCCCGCTTTGCGGAAAACTCGCGATCGCGCGCGCGCGCTGTGTATCGTTAGCGAATTAAATGCTGCTGTAGGCTCCTGCTCATAATTTTTTTTCTCTCTCTCTCGTTTTCCACGCGAGTGTGTGTGTGTGTATATATATATATATATACCACTGGAGTTAATGATTAATTAAATGAATAAGCGATTCGTTTAATGTATTATAGAATGCAAAATGTTTATTTCAGTGTTTCGAAAGTATAGTAAACAATACGGATGCGTATATTATGATTGGTTACGAAATCAATGAACACGAGTTGTGCTTTATATATAGTTGTTCAATGTTGATAGTGCAAAAATAATTTTTCTTATTTTACGCTGAAAACTCGGTAAAACTACTGCTATAACCGCACACTTCGGGTATGTCTATTTGTGAAATGACAACATTTATATGCTTATCGCGCCCGGCTTCTACAAAAACGCGTCACCTCGTAAATTAATGAAATAGAGTCGCAATATATGTATACACACACATGTATAGATCTGAACTACCGTTGGGTCATTTAATAATCAATGCCACTGCGCGAGCACCTACATGTCAATGTTCATTGAGCTACTAAAATTAAGTTTCCACGTGTCTGAAGCCGGTGTCCACTCGCATATATACGTTTTATTTTCAGTCTCATATTCTATTTATGCGCACTGGCCTTTTAATTAGCCAGTCGCATTGCGTTAAAAAAAAAGTCACGCCTATGTTATCCTTCTACGCACGCTTGCTCAATGATCTTCCCCTTCCTTCGTCGTACCAAAACACGCTATATTTTTTTTTTTAAAACCTACTAAAACAAAAAAAAGGAACACACGTGGTATCATTCAATTCGATATGCGCCTGACGTAAGAGTTGTGATCTCTCGTGGCCTGCCGCGAATCTCCTCACCAGCAGCAGCATATTTACGTCGTATAACGCGTATAGTGTATCGGATGTCAAACGCGCGTTCGGATTGATTTACCGGACATTTTCTAGCTATATATATAGATATGTATAAGTATATGCACCACGTTTATATGCTCGTTTAATCGCACTTGTCCGTCGGGCCGCGTTTTACGTAATACGCGCGACTTTCCACGACCGCCGCGCGTTCAGTCACAATCGTATATACAGCAGTAGCCTTATTCGATTCTTAAATATGTTTTTTTTTTTCATGAGAGAAAAAATTGAGCACTTTACCGGAATTATGAATTGAGTAATATAAGCGGTGGATATAGTTTGGATATGATTTTGGTAAATCATAAATTTGGAAGTTATAGCCGGGCATAAGTGGAGAAATTAGAAATCGTTTAGCTAAAATGTTGTGCATTTATAGTAAACTATAAAATATTAATAATTTATCGTATATTGAATTAAAAGCCGGGTTTATTCCCACGCTATAGGGAATAATAAAATGAAAAATTTCGAATGAACCGATAGCTAATAAACGCGTTACGCCTTGCATATATACGCATATATAAAAACTAAACAAACTTTTACCAATCAGTGTAATTCATTCTCCTAATTATTATTACACCGAGCGCCTAATTTCCACACCAGTGCGTGTACAAATATTTAATTTCTCTCTTCTTTCTCATATACCCTTTATACCTCGATATCTCAGACGCGTAACAATAATAATAGAGCAGAGAAAAACAGCGTAAAAGAGTATTTGTCGCGTTTCCCGGGAGTACAACCACAGCAACCTTCCCTTAACGATATTACGCACAATGCTATCCCTCATCTCGATTGTATGCCATTATATACGGTCGGTTGGACCCTTTTACGCACCAGAAGGAAGATTCCATTACTCTAACTCGCGCTGCCCACGCCGTGTGCATTGTCTCATTTGCCTTACTCGCTGTATCGGCTAATACGATTGTCCCGTAATTATATTTTCGCAAGTCGCGCCTGCGTACAGTTATACACATAGAAGCCGTGATGTGGATGCTGAGATAATGAAGGATTTTAGAGTTACACAATGAGCGTACTACATTTTTTCTTTGCCTTAACAGAGAGGAAGGGGATATATATTATTGTTGATCGTTGTGTATACGCAAGGGGATGAGATATATTGCGAACCTGGCCGATTTAATTGTTTAGATATGCAATGGGATTGTTTTGTTAATTGGCCAAGAATTCATGCAAATTGCGCGGGATTTATGCGCGTACTGTTTTATAGAAGGGAAACTTATTTTTTACGCGCGAATAGGGAACGAGGAAATGGCTTATAGATAGCGTTTCAATAGTTGTGAAAAATTTGTATTTTTTCACGTTTTCCTTTTTTTTTTCTCCTTACATCGGTTTCTTCATTTATTCGTATACCGCAGCGCACTGCGTACTTAATAAATAACGGGTATTACAGAGCATATATAGACGTGTATGGAATCGATAAAAATTTCACGCTGTTCTTGCGAAACAATGTATATAGTCGACTTCAACGGCGTAATAAAATATATCGTTTCCGCGAAATTGATTTCTCTCGCGTCAACGTTTCGCCAACTTCCTTGTAAAATATAGAGTTTCCATCAGTCTGGAACGGACGAACATATATACATATATATATTTGTAACTTGTACCGAAGTGGTGTATATACATATATATATCGAAAGTCAGTAAACTAAATGCTCGCCGACTCTCCTTATAGGTCTTTCAATGAGATACAAGGCTTTCGATTCAAGGGTGTTTTATCAATGTGTCATATACCTACACGTGCAAACGTATTTTATAAATGTTATATTTATTAAACAACAAAATTTCATTTTATTCATTCGTATATTAACGTATATTTTTATTTTATGTTTCAGGTAAGGATCACCACTAGAACAATTTTCGATGTCCAATACGTGAGTTAAATTCACGTTTCGATAACTTAACCATCATATTACCAAAATATAACCTCAAACAATGAAACGCTTCGATTATATGGTTACATCAAGTCAAACAAAAATTTAACCTCACGAGTCACGTTTCAGAACTGCAAAAATTTAATTCCTCACCGAGGTCTGTAAGACAACAGCAAAAAGTATAAATACATATCAGACACGTACGCGCACATTTGGTCGTTCCTATACGACGAATTTGAATTGTAAAATCTCATTCGCGCTCCAGTCTGTCGTTGTCCGCGAAACGCTGCGAGTTCATGCGTCAATGAACGCTTTATGAATGAATGCGAACAGCAGAAGCACGGTATGTACACACATGCAGTAGCTTGTGAATATAGGATGTTGCACCACGTGTATGATGCGATACGTGTGATACGCAAGCGAGCTGACGGTATACATCGGTGCTAATTAGTATATAGAGCATTGCGTGGTTTGGTTTTTGAATAGAGGTGAGAGAGGTCGAGTCTTGTGGTGGTAATGTTTAGTGACTCGAATATGAAGGTGTGCGTGTTTGACTGGCTATGTATGCTCTTGTTATTTCTGTATTTATAGGTATACAATATATGGCAATTAAAATGCAGTACGTTATCTCGATGAAAAAAAAATCACTAGTCATTCGATTTAATGGTCATATTTATACCGCGATAATCTGATAAATAAAAAAGAATAAAGTGTTAAAAGCTTCGCTATTGTTAAGAGCTTATACGTACGTTCTGTAAATATCAAAAACTACAACATTCGTTTTTGACATACATACCAAACATCTTGCGCACCACAGCAGCAGCTACGTGCTCAAAAAAAAAAACTGTGTCTCCTATCATTACCACCCGCCGATTACGATACACTTACACGTTCGAAAATTGCCGGTTCGCTCGTCGGCTCGTGCCCAGCACGCGAAGGTCCACGTCTTTACATTATATATATTGCAATCGCGCAGCAGCCAAGTTCTCGGTGAGTCTTTCTTTTTTTTTTTCTTCTTCAAATGTGATGAAAAAGTGGCAACATCCGACATGATTATATTACCAATGATAGTCGTTACACACGACGTTAATAATTGTCGCGTGTATGTATATCATACCAAAGGCCGGAAATAAGGAGACGCGGTCTAGATTCTTTTTTTCAAGTATTCAGAGCGCGTTTCGTTCGCTAGAAAACGTTAATTATTCGATTGGTTTTACAAATAATCACACGCGAAGCAATAATATTAATATAACCACCATCAATTACAACACCGAACGTATGGGACAAACGAACCTCTTACTCCCCCGTCAAATCCGCCACCACGCGACTAATAATTCCAGTAAACCTAGCGCGTCATATAACGACGAGTAGTTGGCCGTTCGCGTAAATGTAACAGGCCGACGGTAAATCATCAGCCGCCCCCAACGTAAGAGCATATAGAAAAGGCCAACGCTAGAGAGAGAGAGAGAGACTAATTCGCGTCGCGTGCCACAAGATCATATTCTCGTCTTCTTCGCATGCGTGTATATACAGACATACATATATACACATACGTATATATATATATGAAGGCGAAATGCTACAGTATTCGAAGCACGTAAAGCTTATATTCGAGAGACTACGCGTGGTGAGCGAGCGAGCCACGCGGCCTTGATGAATTTATGCGCGTCCGCGACTTCGTTATGGTATTCCGTGTGCTGGTTTCTGCTGTGTGTTTTTTTTCTCTCTTCTTTTTCTGGTTTTGTTGATGCTGCTGTGCGAAATGTGGTTGCGCTACATATACGGGGTTTTTAGAAAAGCAAGTGGAAAATACGCATTTTCAAACTTTATTTATTTATTTATTTCACGTAACAGTTGTATATATATTATTACATTTCTACAACATATATAAACATCAACTTTTAAACCTAAATTACTTATCCCAAATACACACATAATTAACCTCGTACGTATATTTACATTCCGCAACGCAATCACTTACCAAAAACAGCTGAGAGCGCACGCTCGTTACCCAAATCGTGCGACTCACGCCCTCATCCGTATTATATGCAGTGGAGTGTGCTGTTGCTCGCGTGTACACTGCCGCTTTAGGTGTAAGATACCTTGGGGCGATAAGAAACGCGCACCTTGCGAGGGTGGCGGCGCGTGCGCACTCTGCCTTTTCGCCGTACACACGTGTGTATGTTTACGATGGTTTTCGCATAATGGGGCAATAGCAGTACGGTAGGGGCGGTTCTGTATCAGCCGGGATTCCTATAAGAGTGTTGCTGGGTCGGTTAATGAGAGTATATATATACTGTTTTTGTATGTGTATGATTGAAAAGATGCATATTTGTTAGCGTTAGAGTGTAAAAGACTTTGTGTGAACTTATAATTGCTGGATGTAATGATAAAACAATGCTTTATACTTTAACCATATAATATATACTTGTCACCGTCACTTGAGACGAATACCATTGCCAATTCAATTTCAAACTTCCACCGACTGCGTGCACATCCCAGCGCAATCACGATTTAAACGACTCTCAATGCGCGGAATCAATGAAAAGGCCTCTCCCCTCTCTCAAAGCGAGCGAAAAAAGAAATAATACGAAAACAAGCTCGCGTGCGAATGCAAGGGGAAAAGAAGAAGAGAGTAAGAGAGGCGAGCTTGAAAGAGCCGCCCACGCGCCTCTCGAGTTGACCCGCCGCAATTACTCGATAAAGTCTGCCGCCGACGCGACTGCAAAGTGTCTCTCTCTCTCTCTCTCTCTTTCACTTTCCTCGTCTCGCCTCTTTGATCGCCGCGAGTAACTTCGCAGAAGGACGACTCGACGACAACGACGGCGGATCTCATCGGCGTCGTGTATATATAGTTATATAGTGATAAAGTCTTGATAGGCGATTGAAAAAAAAACATTATCGAGACATCTTTTTAATACACATATATATATATATATATATATATATATATAGGGTGGCGTTCCGTATAAGTTCGAATAAACCAAAGTAATATATCGGTTACGGTATATATAGAAAATGGCATTTAACCATGTTGCATCGGCTAATTAAGTCGTTACAAGCAATCGTAGAAATTTTTCTTACGATTATACCAATAAATATATCCGTATTCAGCTGTATAACATAACCGCACGTGCCATTAAACTCGTAAGCTTGCGCGCTGCCACATTGAATTTCAATTCTCTCTCTCTCGATTTTTGTCCCTAGCTAATTGCCAAATATGCGTGAGTCGAAATGCTACGTTGTGCACATTGCCTCTCTTTCTCTCTTACTCTCTTGGCCATAAATTCAGCAAGAGTCCCCCTCTTCGATTCCTCCCTGTCTAGCGGTCGATTTAAACAGTTTAGCCTCGTTTAGCATTGTATATGCCCCGCGTGCTTGTATAGAAATGGGCTAAACTCGCTGAAAATTCAATGCCAGAAGCATTAATCGCATGCGTTGCTCGTTTGCATAGGAAGTCGTATGCCAGTGTATTCTGTGTATATGTATATAAGTCGTTCTACATGCGCATTGTGGATTATGCCGTATGAGGCTGCCGGAAGTTTCACCAATCTCTACTCTTCCGTGCCGAATCTTTCGAAAACTTTGTGGATGGTATAGTTCGTAGATATGATATTACTCGCTAAAGTTTTCATTTCGGATGTTTTGAAGTTCGTATTGCGTCTGAATTTTAATATTGAGTTAAGAGAATGCGATATATATGCGCTTACATATACATAAAAATTATAACTTTTTCTTTATATTTTAAAACTCATGCATATCAACTACGAATCGACTTTGACCATCTATATATCACTAAAACCTCCACCTCAGCCGAAAATTTCTCTCGAACTAAGGAATCCCATCTCTCCACACGGCGCCGGAAAATTATAATTATAAATCGCGCATGCGCACACAGTCACACTATACCTCAAGAAATACCGTCTCCGCCGCCGCCGCCGCCGCCACCGCCGCATGGCTAAGTACAATGAAATTTATGGCGACGCAGGGGCGACCATTAACGCTTTTTGCCAAGTTCTGCCTGCCTGCTTGCTTGCTTGTGCTGCCGCCGCCGCCGCCGTCGTCGTCGCTGCTACTGCAGCAGTGAAAACTTGGAGCCAAGCCACGCATTAATTGTCTGAAATTAATTTTTCCGCGGATAAATCGCGAAATGACTCGTCCCGAAATAAGTGGCCAACGCAGCCGGTCGCCGACCAATAAAACTTTCGGCCGCTCCACTTATCACGCTCGTGTAGCGTACATACGTTACGTATATATATGTACGTATACGCTGCGTATCTTCTTTCGTATGCAGGACTTGCGAAAACACGCCCACTTGCGTGGTCGGACAGGCGAGTATGTACATGTGTGTGTGTGTGTCGTTATAGTAGTGGATTTTCTATTTTCATTGCGTAGGGAGTTTCGATTCGTGGGTCGGACATAGAGAGAGGGAGAGATTATACATGTACGAGTAGTGTGGATTATTCGGGATGTGCAGCGAAAATAGGGAGACTATTTTCGTATCGATAGTTTCCTTTTCTGTTGTATAATGGAAATCGAATTGATTGACTGTTGCGGCTGTAATCCAGATATAAAAAATGTTTACAATGTATATCTAGCTACGATATTTGTACGTATCTTTTTCTTTTTGACGGCTAATAACGTATTTCGCTTCTTAATTACCAGAAAACTGCTGGTGCGTTTTCCTTTTTCCATCGTGTTCATGCGCGTAAAAGTAATGATATTCTAAATTATACTTTATGACTGGCGTTTATGAGCGTGTACTTACGGAACGTACTCGCGATAGATAAAAAAAAGTAGACTGGCCGTCGTATTAGCGACAGACGACAATTATTTTCCGTTTACCACGCATGCGCATGCCCATTCGTAAAAGAAGAGATATATAGCATTTCGTAATTTCTATCAAAATAGAAGAAGCTCACATACAACCATGTGTATAATACTTATAACAAAAAGTTTCTATATCAATCGTTCTTCGAGTTTCTACAATTAAAAGAGCATACATACGGAATTGTGGAAACTGCATTCGCACGCTAAAAACACTCGTTAAATCAACTCACTATTAACTCAATAAACTTCGAAAAAACACAACTATCCCGACTATAGACATACATACATGCATCCTGACTGAAACTTGATTTACAAACTCCCAGTGATTTCTCAAAAAACCCGCGAGCATTTTCATAATCACACACATCGCCCGTCCTTCCTCCTCTCTAGAAAAAAAACTCACGTGCGCGTCTTTCGCACCTCGCGGTTGAAAAACCAAAATGATGCATTGCCCGCGTGAATTTCCATAAAAGATCGGTAGCAGCAGCAGCAGCAACGACGGCGTTAAAGAAAAAGCAGCGCATTAACCGCCGCCAGAGCCGCGAGCGGACGACAATTATCGTCGCGACACGTAGCGGAAATCAGTCGTCGCCTCTCTCGCGAGCTGAAAAATGCCTACTCCTTCGCGGAAATCGCGTCTTCTCTCTCTACTCTTTTTTTTTCTACTTCATCTCTCTCTCTTTCTCTCTCTCTCCCTCTGCTGCCGCCGGCGGTGAAGGAGTGGTTTCGATCGGTGATCTATCGATGGCGGTGTGGTACAGAGACGACGACGAGGAGAAGGAGAAGGAGGAAAGCGATATATGTGTCGCGGATGGAGACGAGCCACGTGCGCGGTGTAGTTTCTTTCATGATGCGCTCGCGCGATATATACTCCGTGCAAAAAAGGAACGGAAGAGACGTACTTACGAAAGGATGTGGAAAGTTTGGTTACGCGTAGGTGGCGGTGTATATAGATGGTAAAGCAGTACTATGGAAATTAACAAATTAACATAGCTCGCATATTGTATAATCACACAGTTTTCAGATCCGCAAAGTCCCTTTTAACACATTTATACATACGCTCGTTTAATCTATACCTATAGAGACTTTACACACATTTCGCAAACATACGATTAAAAAAAAGTACACTAAACGCCTCTATATATACCGCGTGTGCCGTATATATAATTTGCAAAAACGTTAGTGCAGCGCGTTTCCTTCCGCAAAACTTTGTTGCAACACCTCTCACTCATGGCTATATACTACTCTTAGTCGCGTTCGCGCGTGCTAAATTCCCTTCGGTGGCTTTTCCCACGAATCAGAAAAGCTGTATGCGCGAGAGCAAAGGAAATGGCCTATAAATCCTGAAAAATAGCTAAACTTAAAGCTACTTAACACGTTTTATTATCTCTTTTCACAAAAATCATTCCTCTGTACTCCAACGTCGATCCTATATGTATATGAAAGCTAAACTTAGCTTTTCTCACTTCCTTAATCCACCTTAAAAACACTTTCTTCGCCCAGTTGCTAAAGAAAAAGAAGCTGAAAAAATGCCGTTAGAAACTTCCGAACTTCGTTTCCACATTTCACCAATTTCCCAAACTCAAACTATTACAATATACCACACACATACATACAGATCCATATATATATATATACACTCCACATACATATATATATTCCACTCTTCGTCTCTTTCTCTACCTCCAACTCGTCGCCTCCTTAACATTGAATAACAGCGTAAAAATCAACATTCCAGCCGGACCAGTTTTTCCTGCCCGACATTGTTCGCCGATCGTTACGTTTGCGCGCTTACTCGCGCTGCTGCGCAAAAAGCACCGCCGCCGCTACCGCCGCTGCCGCCGCGAGGCCCTTTGGTAGCCCGGCACACGGCACGAGCGCTCGCGCGGTCTGCTTTTTTTGGTAGTCAACCGAGCGCGAGCGATATTTTGCCCTCAGGCGAAGTGTTTGTGTGTGTATATGTGTGCGCAGCCTGGGCTTCTTTACGAGGGAGGAGAGAGAGAGAGAAAGATAGAGAGAAGAGAAGAGAGTTGATGGTGCAGCAGCAGCAGCAACAGCAGCGATGGCTTTGAACTTACGCGCGTAAGGAGAATATATGTGTGTATGTAGTGGTTGTGTATAGGATTTGGAGAGAAGTGTGTATATATATGTATAGGTGTGCGGGGTAAAGAGAGATTTTTTGAGGAAGAGATGTTTTTGCGCAGGGGAATTTGAGAATTGCGCATGCAGTTGGAGAAAATTCTTTCGTTGTTATTGTTGTTTCGGTGGTTTTAATTTAACTTGGTGTGTTCGAATATTTTTCCAACAATCATAATCAATTATGTTATTTTCTTAGTTATACATATACCCACTAAAGTAAACTATTCTAGAACAATCTTACTCATTCAAATAATTATCAAAGAAATTCCTCAGTCACTTGTTGTTTCTTCCTCTTCTCCACGCACTCACACACGTAGGTTTATCGGCAAGGCATATATACATGATTCCTCTCGCTCTCCAGTCGGTCTCACTCGCACGCGAGAGATCAACCGCCCCACCCACGCCCTCTCTTTCTCTCAACCTGTTCTGCGCTCGCTCCTCCTGTACGGTTACAGGTGCGCGCGCTCACGAGACATTCCTTGCGTGTGTGTGTGTATATATATATATATATATGTGTGTATAGAGCGGTTGTATAGTAGATGTAGAAAGAGACTGAACGAATTTCTCACCAGGGGCTGACGTTCTTTTTTGGAATACACTTTGTGACGATGATGAATGAATTAGTTTGTGAAGCTTTATAGAATCCTACTGAAAAACAGTAGCGAGTTATTATTATATTTACGCCTATGTAAAAAGGAGAAGCGAATTTTGAAACCGAAAATTTCGCTAAGTAAATAAAGGCTCTAAGGCTTATAAAAGACTGCGTGTAAGAAACCGAGAGTAAATTATACTCATTACGCAACGCGAACTCTAAAACATAAGGTGACTCTCTCTCTCTATATATATATATACAAAAACTCTCTGGCTGACAAAATAAATAATACACGTGCGTCGTGCGCTCACGCAAAAACCTCACTGCACTATATACTACTCTCTTGAGAGCCGCGTGTGTAAAAAAAAAAAACGACGACGAATCTCGCGCGGCATATAATATATACCTCCCTGCGTTCACTCGCTCGCTCGCTCTCGCGCGCGCACATAAGATACTTAATGAGCTGCGCGCTCTACATGTAGGTCAGGCGACTGGAAAAGGTATATATATATTGGGCGATAGGTAGCACCACCAGCATTACCACCGTTACCACCGACTATTACTAGCATTCGTGGGTATACGGGGGTCGACTTATAAGCCAGAAATACGCTTTAATTGCCCGAAAGTATTTAAAATTAGAGCCGCCTCGTTAACAAGCCTTTCGCGGCTTGTATATACTACAACGGTGACTCTCGTGTGAACGAGTGTATATACGCGTTGCGATCGCTGCAGTTGGACAGGTATATATATATATACGAAACGACGACGACTACGCCCACGCTGGGGACAACGACAACGGCCTTAATCGTTCTCCCTCTCTACCAGAGTACGACGAGCTTTTATGAGGCCCCCCACTCCACCCCCTTTAACTTTTACGACGGGTATCAAGTCGAATAACCCTTTCTCTCGACGCGAGTGTACGTGCGGATATGTGTATGTGTGTATATGTGTAAGAGAGCAAAAAGAAATTGACTGAAAATGATGGCGGCGAGTAAGGGAGAAAAAAGAGGGCTTGGATTTTAATGCATCCGTGCGCTACTGCTGCTGTACGTGTAGGTATATATGTATATGTGATGTACGGGCGGGCGTTATATTGTCAAGGTGGATTTTTTTTTTTTTTTTTTTTTTTGGGAGCTGCGCGATCAGAGAGAGAAAGAGAGTGCGTATATGGTTTTAATTTACTCGAGGGCTCGGTATGGCGGCTATAGTCTGTAATTAGCGAAACGAAACTGATTACTCCTGTATATATATACAAGTGCGAAACTGGATTGACAGACACTGATCTCGCGACGCGAGAGTGAATGTAGATTCTTGTCCTGGCAGGAATATTTTTTTTACCCCTTTAGAAAAATAATTTAAAAAAATGGGTTTTACGTGTTGCGTTAAAAAAATATTCTTATATTATTGAAGAAAGAAAGGCTTATATATACGTAGAGAGCGTGTATATAAAATGCTGTACACGAGGCGCTCTAAACATTCCGCGATACCTAATATGCCGAACGACGAGGGAGAGAGAGAGAGAGAGGGAGAGAAAAAAAGTAACACTACACCGGTGAGCGCGCAAATTAAGAAAAATATCGGTAATTGGGTCAGCCCCGGTAATCGTTGGCACTTACACACTATGAATCAGTCGCGCGTATAGAAAGAGAGAGAGAGAGAGAGAGAGAGAGGGGGAGAGAGAGAAGCGAAAGATCGCTCATATTTTATTAACGATGCATATACGCGTATACTACCACCGTCACGCGCGGTTATGGCACTTATCTAATTTACGAATTACCCGTCTGTAATTACACGCTCCGTACCGCTCGCTTCGGCTTTTAAGAGAAAAAAAAACGCGATCGATTGCTTATGTAAAAATGTGCGCAGCAACATAAAGCTCACTTCACTCATTCGATACCTCTCCTCTCTCACCATATATACAACGCAACGACGATCAACATTCACTGCATTGGTCAAAAACCTTCCCTTTCTTTTCAAGCAAAAAGTATCGTTAAAACGTCGTTATATACTGAACCTACATATACACATACACTAGCTTCGCACGTTACAAAAAAAAAAAAAAAAAAAATAATTTCCAAATATATATCATTGCGAAACACACACACACAGCAGCAGTAGTAGTATACACGCACACGCGCGCGTGCGCTCATTACCTTGCGTAAGAAAGCGACGAAAATTATTTTTCACCTAAAGCTCTACGACTCGGCCATTAGTTACCACCGCGCCTTCGCCTAAATCACCTGCGTCGCGTACGCGCGTTTTCGGTGTGCGTGTGTGTGTATATATATATATATATACACGTATACACGCGCTACTACAGCCGCTCCATTTACCAATTACGTCGACGAGCGTCGATCGATCGATCGATCGCCTTTCTCGATCGCCGCTACGGCGTTATCCTTATACTCGCGCGGTCGCGACGCTCGTTAATGATCCGATCGTGAATCGCGAATATCCACGACGTGACGCTATATATATATACATATAAATATCTATACACGTTATTTCCGGGAATATCACCCTGTATACTGATTGTATATAAGCGTTATT
>JAYJLV010000001.1:10696549-10716549 GCA_036873485.1 Torymus texanus | reverse complement strand
AGAGAGAGAGAGAGAGAGAGAGAGAGAGAGAGAGAGAGAGAGAGAGAGAAACGCGCGTACATGTGCCTTTTTCATCGCACGATCCATCGATCACGGAAAAGCCGCATGAATTTTCACGGCCTCGGATCGTGTTGCCGTAGTTTTTGCTCGATTGGTGAATACGTCGCGCTTGCGTCGAGCGACGTTGCCGTCGATGCTAAGGTGAGGGGAAAAAGAATGGAAGACTTTATGGGCAGAGAATCGGCGAGAGAAAAACCGATTCGATTATTTTATTCGTACATGGTTTTGAGATATAATATTTGAATTATCGTTGTATTCTATGACATTTTTTTTAATTGTTAGTTATTGCGACCAAATTAATCCTACCATCTTTTCCCCTCCTCGTTAAAAGTAAAACTATGTGAGCGAAATTGTGCAGGTAACACGAGCCCCACTTAGTTCCCCATTTTTACATTTTACAATGCAGCGTACAAACCTACTTAACATATTTATCATCTCGTCGGTACACTATATCTCTCTTTCTCTCTCCGCAATATTCATAATTTCTCCTCACTCCTCTACTCCCTCTTAAAAAAAAAAGTCACGGGACACTCCCAAACAATTTATGCCATCTCACCTTACACATATACATACCCCAACTTTCGCCCCATATCCTTTGAAAATTCACGAAAAAAATGATCAATCGCTCGGCTTGCACACATTAGGTGAAATTCAATCCCACTTTCCTCTTACTCTCGTTCTATCTCTCTCTTTCCCTTATAGTCCCGCGAAAACCCCAACGTGCGAGCGCCGTATTCGCGCATTTTTTAACTCGCACCTTTCATTCGATCCGCCGCCTTTGCCGCTGTATAACCTACCGCAATTTCCGGCCATAAAGCATCGCACTGCTGTTTCCTTCGGTTTGCTGGCGCGTGCGCGTGGCCCCCGTGAGCGTTTCTGTTTCTCTCTATCTAATAACCGGGGAGCGGTCATTAACTGCTCCAATGATCTCGTAATGCCGAGCGCCGCTGCGCTATGCACGAGTGCGAGACTACCGTAAAGGTGTATGTATATAGTATGTGTGTATATATACGTATACCTGTATTAAGCAGCGGCTGGAACGAAACGCGGCTGCGTTGTACTACGTATAGTATATAGTTGTATGTATATATGTATATGTTGCCGGGAGAGGAAATTGCGAGCGCGCGTGTACACGCGAGCAGCGGCACACGTGCCTCCCACGTACGCACCGCGGATTATAAATGATTGGACACGTGTGTGTTGTACGCGTACGCGTCGATAACGCACCGAGAGAAAGAGAGAGAGAGTTTTGTTTTTGACGTTTTAGGTTTTCCCAATTATTATTATCTGTGCGGTGAGAGTGCATGTATGTGTTTTCGTTGCCAACTTGTTTTGAATTCTTTAGTGTAATAATCTAGAAGAAAAAGCTGACTGCTGCTGTTATATAACCACGAGCTACTGGATATATTGTTCAAGAAAGTTTGATTTGTTTTACTATATATCACGGTTACTTAAGAATCAAAGGCATTTGTTAATAAATTTTCGGAGAAATGTATATATTGAAACATTTATAGTATATACCAAACAAGTAATTGAATAATATCCCTCGTCAATTACATTTTTCATACGCCGAACAGTTAATACACGGCGAAATTTCATACTTATTACGAAAACTTTTCGTATATACTGCCGGGTAATTTGTATACACGGAATCAAATAAATTTATTAATGCCGATAAAAAAACGTCAACTTTTTATAACATTTCCAAGCGTTCGAGTCTGTACAACGAAAGGTGATATCTCGCGCCGATACTGACATTTTCTCTCCTATCGTTCACATTTTTATTTGCACCTGCTTCCTTTCCAACTTGCCCGCTGCTTTTTTTTTGGCCGACAGAGTGAGAAAGAAAGAGAGAGAGAGAGAGACTGAAATGAATAATAAATCGACGTCGCACGCGTGCGCACTCGGCAAAGGACTAGTTAGAACCTAATCTTGATGTATAATTCGCCGTCGAGTTCGCGAACTCGTGTGTCGCCCGATAGACATGGAGACACACGTGCACACGCGCACAAGTGATTTTCAAAGCGCCTTCAAATAAATGAATTATTAAATGACTTCGTGGCGGTATCGAGTTAATTATACAGTTGTATACTACGGCACAACTATAAATAATGCAATCGGATCGATTAATTATTTGGAAATCATATTACTTCGAGTGGTGATTTATAACAATGCCATATATCTTAGCACGCTTTTTTCTTAAGCTTCGACAGCCCTGGGGAGATCGCTAGTATCGATCTAAATTAATAATGAAAGTAATTTTCAATTTGCTTCTAAATTTCAATTTTCGTCGAGTAAACTGTCGAAAAAAGTATTACGGCATTTAAATTGAATATTAACTATTCAAATGTAACGGATAATGATTTAGATATACGAATTCTCCATCGCGTGTAAACAACAATAAATTCTATTCTAATTATGCCGAACAGAACGAGTTCTGTATCCAGCTACACAGCCTACTTAATCACACTTCTAAACATACGTACATATATGATTCGAAGATAATTGCAAACCCTATGCCTACTTGAGAACAAAAAAAAAAAGAAAAAATTCTACCATTAAAAATGGAATTTACTCGGTCATAAGAAAAAAAAAAAACCATATGGAAACTCGTTCGTCGAACCCCATCAGAATGCACTCCTCGTCATTGCGTCCACCCTCCCGTCGAGCCCGTCGGCGATTTAAATTATTGTACACTTTTTCGCTCACGCGTGCGTGCGCACTGGATTTATAATCATTCGCGCGTGCGCGGCAGGACTCAACGTGCAAGGAGATTAAGGCGGCTCCCCGTGATTTTTCTTTCCAATACGCGCGCGAGCGAATGTTGCCGTTTCCTTATAACGCGAGAGTGGAAACTGCTCGATTGTACAATGCTTAATCGATTGTTGCGTTTCTAGGTTTATGCTTGTTGTTCGCCAATGATTTTACTAAGAGTGTATGTTTTTTTTTGCAATATATTTGTATGATATTTCCTTACATTAACGTCAATGACGGTTCCGAAAAAAAATAAATATAATAAAGAAAAAGTTAAATGACAAGTAAATCTATCATTTAAAAAAATATCATCAGGGTGCTATCTTAATCGACTCATTACTCACCGTTAAATCGAATGCATACACGCAGGCACGCGCGAGCGAGAAAGTAAGAGCCGAACAAGTGAAATTATTTACCGCCTTACGCACGCGCGTTCTCTTTTATATCACGCGTGTAATATACCAACAACTAAATTTTTACGCTGTTTGCATGCGCAGGCATATGTGGTTCAATCGTATTTATTGTGCGTATCTTGGTTACGTGACGGATACAAATTCATTGTGTTTTAGGTTAACATACTATATTGTTACGACAATTCTATACTATTATAAAAAAAACTGCTCAAGAAAATCAAGGTTTCTCACTAACATCGCGTAAGAATTGTCTATCAAGTAAATTGAAGCATCGAGAGTTGATAACTTACCGAAGTCTTGTCGAGCGGCGACGAAAAATGTATTTATCAGCACACCTGTCGAGAAATCGCATCAAGCGTGCACGACGTTCCTCTTTTTTCTCTCTTTCTCTTCTCCTCCACTAGATTCACCGTGGGTGGGTTAATTCTGCGCGCGTGACATGTCCCTCGCCTTCTTTGTTTTTTTTTTGTCTCATTAATCTCACGTATTAAAGCTTATAAACTCCGACCACGAGCGCACGCACGTACAACGACTTTCGATGACAGATCGGCATGTGATTGGAAAGTTTTACGTTCTTCTCGATGTAACCAATTCCGTAAGAGTCCCGTCGCTTTATTGCCTTTTACTTTTATTAGCAAGTATGAAGAAAATTGTAATTGTGCCGATGATGGGTCTCGAGGGAAGCGGTTGAGGTTATATTTTTGTGTTGTCTGATACCACCCACGATTTATGTCTCTATTACTTCGGTTAATTTTCCAAAAGCTATTTCATCCTAAAATTTATTTCCCAATTTCTATTTTATTTGAACAATATTTTAATAATTAAGTGTTTTAAATAAAAACTTCGTATAAAATTATAACGTTTGAACAATAATTCTTAATTAAAATAATTCTAACGTGACAATCTTTATGTGATTACAGGAGGACGCAGCCGGCAGTACGGTGGTAGCCGAGGTCGGCAGAGGAGCAGCGGACGGCGTCATAGGGGGCCCAGGCGGCGGGTGCCGCGCTACCTCGATGACGATGGCCGAGAGCGCCGTGGAGGACGCCGCCGCAGCGCCACCCGGCCCGGCGAAGCCGCCCCCACCCTCCTGCACCAACAACAACACTCTCGCCGCCACGGCAAATCGCAACCACCACCATCACAATCACAACCACAATCACCACCACCACGGGCGTAGTCACTCCTCATCGTCCGCGTCGTCGGCTACTGCTGCGGTCCAACCGCGCAAGCGTAAGTGCCTGTCACAGGTGCTCGACATCCTCCATCGCGGCAGCTCGCCTTCCGAGACTGCCAAGTACAGCAACAACGGCAGCGCTGGTAACAGCGGGAAGACCAAGAGCACGAGGTACGATAGCAACAGTACTTTGCCCTCAGAAGGCGAAGACGAGGACGTCTTCGGCTCGCCCAGGTCAACTGTCGAAAGTCCAGGTCCGCTAAAGATTAAGGAAGAAAACGGACCCAGTGCCAGGACACCTAGCGAAGAGGACGACAAGCAACGGAAACATCACAAGCACAACAACCATCATCATCACAACCACGAGCACAACCACCACAAGAACCACAACCACAACAACAACAGTAACGTCCCACCACCAATCTACACGGGCTGCAGTTGCATGCATTGCTCATCTTCGCCCATCATGATGCCTTCGCCCACATCGCCACTCACACCCCTGACGCCCTTGACGCCTCTGACGCCATTGAGCTTCACGCCTCTGGCGCCTGTTTCACCCTCGTCCTTCAGTTTCGAGCACTACCTGCATACCAAGTACCTACCCAACATGAGTCGGAACCATAGTCACTCGGACTCGGACGAGCCTGGCAGCTGGGACCAGCAGAGCCAGAACACCCAGAGACCACCATCCTCGATATCCATCAACTCGCTCGTCGGCCACTTGCCACGTAGCGGGTCCCTAGAATCCGACACGACGGCCAGTCCCCAGGACTCGCCCCTTGACCTGTCCATGAAGGGCCTCCTGGCTAGTGTCAGGCCACCTGCCCTTCAGCTCCTACCCCCAGCGCTCATGTCGAGAGGCTCCGTCAGCGTGCCTGTTGTCCGTGGCGACGTCGCCTCGCCCACGACTAAGGAGAGCGTCGCCGTCAGGTATAACCTCGAGGTATCCCCGGTCGTGGAGCAGATGCCACCGGGCAATGACGTAGCCTACGTCTGCCCGATCTGCGGTCAGATGTTCAGCCTGCACGATAGGCTAGCGAAGCACATGGCATCGAGGCACCGACGGCAAAACAGCCAGAATTCGAGCGCCAAAGCTTACCGCTGCGATGTCTGTGAACGCAGCTTCGCCAGGTCGGACATGCTTACGAGGCACGTGCGCCTCCACACGGGAGTGAAACCTTATACCTGTCGCAACTGTGGTCAAGTGTTTAGCAGGTCTGATCACTTGAGTACCCATCAGCGTACCCACACGGGCGAGAAGCCCTACAAGTGCCCAGAGTGCAAGTATGCAGCTTGCCGTAGGGACATGATTACTAGGCACATGAGGACCCATACAAAACCTGAGAGCGGACGCAAGCAGGATCTCCTCAAGCTTGAGATGCCCGAGAGTCCAACGAGCTTCAGTAATGGACCTCAGCAGCTGCTGGCCATCACGAGCGAATGACGCTTACCCGCGGGATGATTCGCTAGAACCCAGCTTGTTTGTTTAGCCGTATACAGCTAAGCGTTGTATCATTGTTTGTTGATAATGATAACGACGATAAGCGCTTGTGTGTTGTTAATGATGATGATGATGATAGTGGTCGTTTGATGCTATGGGATGTGGATTGATCTGAATCATGTTGGAGGCGATGGAAGAGAAGAGGAAGACGACGATGAGCGTGAACTTTTTTCGAATGTACAAGATTGACGGCTGAGAGTCGAAGAGGTTGCAACGCGATACGATTTTTTGCTGGACGAATGTGAATCCTTGCGAAGGATAGTCCGAGCACAGTACACATAACACACACTTGTTACGATACAAACATGGAAAATGAAGACAGCGTCGATCAGTATTATCGTATCTCTGTACACAAACACAATTACACACACACGTATATACATACACGACTGCGAGTCTCTCTCTCATACTGGATATTTTCGTTATCTTATCGCTAGGTATTCTCTATTAATGTGTACTCGTTGTTTCGATCTTCTTCTTTTTATTCTGTACCTTTGTCTTCTACTGAGGAACAAATGAAGGGAAAGAGAAAGAGAGAGAGAGACGAGTGGATTTTCGTTTCTTTTTTTGTCAACATCTCGATGCGCTCGAGAAGAAAGCGTGCGTTATGTAGTTGTAAAATAACGGTTTACTCTTCCGATTAAAAAAGGGGATTAAACACAGATCTTTAATGTCTCTCTAATGTATTTATATATATATATATTAAAGTGAACAAAAAAAAAATGTACACCCTCAGGAAAAAGAAAAGGATGGATTCGATATGTCAAAGACTTTTATTAGATTTTTTGAATTTTATACTATTTATATGAGCGCGCTTCACAGAAGCGCGGTAACAGAGTGAAATTTAGATTAACGATGAATTTAATAATTTAAAAGAAAATTCACGACAAGTTTCAGAAAGTATTATATTCATATTAATAAAGACTCGCGTAGGTTGTTTCGTAGCTTTTTCTTTTACAGCGAGGGTCGAGCTCTCTAAAACGAACAAACTTATATATTATAAAAAAATTAGACAAAATAATAATAATAATAATAAATAAACAAATGAAGCGCGCAAAGAGCAAAAAAAAAGCATTCCTGCTTAATACACATCACAAACGTGAGAAGAACGAGAAAAACAAAATAAGAGAAAAAAAAACATTATCTACGGTGCTTAAGGCTTTAGCGTTAGTCCGAAAGAGAAAAAAAGTTGTAAATATACATGTGACACTTGCGCGAGATGTGCTTGATAGGGTAACATGCAGATATGTATTCCACCCATCTACACTCTCGTGTCGCTCTCGTTGTTACGTATTTCTCTATACTGTTTGCCTTCCCCACACACACACATACACGTACGTACATACATACACACACACACAGACACACACATGTAAACAGATAACGCGTGCGAGTGCGCAGTCCTTCCTATTATTACGGATCTCGCGAAAGTATCCATAATGTGCCAAATTTTGGAGGTCAGTCTTAAGCGTTCTAACCTAACCCCCTAAACTCTCTTCGTTTGGCGTAAGGTGTGAATATACATCAACGTACACACGTATACACATACACATATAGAGGACACGTAATCGTCTCTTTCCACGTTTATTCTCTCAATTCACGCCGATAGAGGACTTGAATACTTGAGCAAGTCGATGCTAATGTATAATGATAAAAAAACATGATGTAATAAGTATAAAACTATTTATTTGTTTGCCTTTTAACCTAGCGTTCGGCTAAAAGCAAATACGAACGCCAGGAAAAACCACGACGAGCGTTTCGAAATTTCGTCGTCTGTTAACAAAACATTATTTATTAATAATAATATATTATTATTGCTATAATTATAAACTATTTTTTTTTTTCAAAAGAAAATTTGAAGTTTTTCTATTTAAGTTCGATGTTTGAAAGTTGCTTTCTTTTACGAAACTTTTTTTGCGAGCAAAACATGTACCTGCGTATAAAGAACAAAAGAAAAATTTTTGTGGTAACTAAAAAATTTAATCGACGAGTCGTCGTCGCTTGAAAAATTACTCCCAAGAGAACCGAAAGCGTTTGTTATGAGTGAAAGTTACTTTTTTTTTCGTAGTAGTAGTAGTCGTATTTAAGGTTGTCGTTGCTCTGTTATTGATATTAAAGAGCCACGGAGGAGAGGACTTGTGAAATTTTTTTCGTCAAACAAGGTTACCTATTTATTAAACTATAAAACGATAAAAAATATTACAAAAAAAAATCGATTTGAAAAAAAATGTGTTAGGTAGTATAACGGTCAGGGCGGGCCATGACCGTTTATATGCGTAATTAAAAAAAAGTACTATGCTGTATAAGAGAGAAAAAAAAATTTGTAAATGCGGACCAAGCAAACCTAAACCTTAAACAGTGTCCAAAGGACCTTAACATGATTTTAAATGCGAAGGACAAAAGCAAAGCTATACAGACACATGTGAAAATTTCTGTAAGAAAATGTAGAAAAAATGTAATTTTTTCATCAATAATATGTCCCACCTCCCTGTCGTGACGTACGTGTTCCACAATAATAATGTAGATAAGCGAGCGCATAGAACGAGAATTAAAAAGTGAAGAAGAAAAAAACAACATACAATGCCGCGAGTATACTGAAAGTCTCCCCCCAGAACCAGTGACGTCGAGAAGGAAAGTTATAAGCATATATATACATACATACATACACACGAGCTCTTCGATCGAAGACACATACATCCACGCCAATAGACAAGCCACATCATATAATATACGTGCAGACACGATTGGTTTTATTTTGCGTGAGAGCGAGTTGAATCTCTCTGTATATTTTTGTACAGAAATGTTTTTCTAGTACGTACCTTTAACTAAGTGTTTAAGAGACGCCGAGTGATAGATTTTTTAAGGAGGTATACCCCCACAGAATAGAACAGTGAGGCGCGCAGGGGCGGCGAGGAGCTTGTTTTTATTTTGCCGAGTACTTATACTTCTGCTCTTCCCCCCCTCTTCTCCTTCGTCGTATGTAAAAAGTCGTGTAAAAAGGTAATTAATATACGAATGCTTGCCACTTTACTTGCCCCCCCATTCGTTCGTATATCCCAGCAGCAGCAACAGCATTGCACTCGTTAACGCGATGATTGTGTATGCGTGAAGAGAGTCAGCGCGAGCTAAACGAAGCAACAAGTTGTAGGAAAGCGAGAGCTTTGTTTTCTTCACTGATTACTGCGTTACGATTGTTTTTTTTCCGTTTTCTTTTTTTTGTTTTACGATTAAAAAGAAGAAATATTTTTGCGTGAGGTTCGAGGATACGTTGAGTTTGCGTTTGGATTGGTTTTGCAAATTTTGATATATTATACATTATTTAATTAATATATATTTACGTATAAAGAAAATAAAAAAAAAAAAGAGTATTTGTATCTATTCTTCTCAATCGATCCTCGAAGAGCGAAAACAAAGAATTTTTATGCGAGAAAGAGAGTTGTATGCAAGTGAGAGACCACAATGCAAGCGAGAAGCAAACTGCAGTTAACGATTAGCGTGCCAAGACAATCCGTTTTTTGTAATTATTATCCGATACTTAGCCATGAGCACGTTAGTGACGTAATTATTACTATTTTTATTATTAGTTATTACTATTATTATATTATTATCATTATTATTACTTAGTTACGTTATTAATCAATGTTTAATGCTTCTATTATTTATTTTGTTATCCCGTTTAAAGAAGAAGAAAAAAAAAATGATAAGAAATCAAACCCCGAACAACAACATCTCCCCCTCACATGCGTCCCTCCATTTAATCCTCTGACGAATCATTATTATTTACCTGCGTATCATCGAACGAAATGATGTAAAATAATAAAAAAAAAAGAATCTCTGTCGTCAAAGCTAAACTGTCTCTCTTTTCTTTCGCAGCTGGCGACGTTTCGACGAAAACTTCATTGTTCGTTTTTTTTTTCTCTCACACACACACACACATACACGCATATGTTATAGACAAATTTGCGCGCGCTATAAAAATACGCATTTACGTCGTTCTTTCGTCGTGATATCAAGTTCCTCCCTTAATAAACTTCGTTCAAAACGTAATGAACAAATCGTCGAAGCGATATGTGGTGTCTTCGATGTGAGAACGCGAGAGTCAGTAGAATATATATTATAATATACGGTGGCGAGTCTGCGCAGAACAGAGAGATAGAGAGAGAATACGGCGTATGAGACGAGCGGATTATAAAGACAGCAAAATATGCACTTGCGAACTCTCGTTACGAGGACGAGGAAACAAACGCCTTTGTAAATTATTAATACTGTCTACAATGTGTAAGTTTATTTATAAAACAAAAAATTATGTTGTGTTTTGCAACATGTGCCAGATTTGAAAAATATAATTTTTTAAACGAATTTCTGTTTTGTTTTCATTTTGATTTATTTCTCATCTTATTCATACGTTTTCCTCATACCCATCCTATTTGCGTTTCTTATTTTTACATTTATTTATTTATTTATTTTTTTTTATTATGTTCTGTAAGAATGGTTTCTGGAAAGGGAACACCGTGCCTTGAATAATGACGAATTATGACTTAAATGGTGCATCGAACCCTCGCGTGGGACATATCATTTTGTTGTTCAATACTGTGTGTAACACACTAACTAAAGAGCATAAATATCGACGGAATAGAATGAAAACTGTTTAAAACAAAAAGCAGAATAAAAAAAACCTATAGTCAATAGTAACACGTGTCTATAAATAATAGAATGTTCTTTGTGGTGAAAAAAAAAACACAATTTGGCCACCTATTCGAGCTTCTGTCGTTCTTAAGGAAGTAAGAATCTTCGCTGTATATCTGTGTATGTACACTTGAATTGAATTCACATTGTACATAAAATGTATGATGTAGGAAAGACTGAGATATGATGAATATTTTGTAAATAAAAGAAAATTCTTAAGAAGATGAATGCTTTGAGCAGAACCGTGATAGTAATGTACATACTTTCTATTTTAATAATGAGTTTGAAGATTATTTTGTGTATTAAACAATAAAGTTGAAAATCAGTTCAGTATAAGTATTATAAATATTTCAACTTGCAATTAATATCAACCATCATAAGAAACGGAATGACAAATCTAGGTGTTTCCATATTGAAGTTGTATTAACAATAGTAAAACTTAACAAAAATAATTTTAAATGGATACCGTACATGGAAAAATCGTTGTTAACATATATAACTCTGATTACACAAAAGAAAGTATATCTTGGAATTTAAATTTCAATGAAAATCATTCTTATATACCTACAATGAATTATTCATAAAAAATATTAGTTTCTTGAGATTCAAAATTAAAAAAAAAATAATTTTTTTTACTAGACGTAGAAGTTGTTAGTATAAAAAACAGTTTGTGATATTGTATTTAAATGAGGTGCTATAAAATAATTAAAAAAATATAACTGACAAGTTATGAAAGTCAGTCACTTACGACAAAGTCCTGATATGTCTATTCATAATAATATTTAGAAATAAAAACATAACTGTGAAATGATATACGTAAATGATAGTTTCTTAGTTTAGTCTGTAATCGACTTACCTATACGTTATCTAAGTTTTTCTATTCTTGCAAAGAGTTTTAAAAAAATGAGAGGAACCGTAAAAAGGATTAGACTACAAAACTATTCTAGTTATATATCTATATGAAAATTTTGATAAATTGAACAAATTGCAAAAGCAAAGTGTCTAATTGCACAAAAATCGACAAATACAATGTAAACTCAACAACGCCCGAGTGAGGGTGACTAACTCAGTCTCTCCTACATATTGCACTCAATGGCAACAATAAACAAAAAAAATACTATATTAGAATCACACAACTATGCGTTATTACCAAGATGTCTTGTACCGTTACACTCAACTCGAGAGCTAACAAAAAAAAAACAAGAATAACAACCCACTGATCATCGACAATAAGTTGCACGAGAAAGAGAGAGAGGGAAAGAGAGAAAGAGAATGGAGCAGAAAAAAGGGGCAAAGCCGAGCATTTGCGCGGACGTGCAATTCAAAAGCGAAAGAACAACAGTAGCGGCGTAGCAGCTTATTTATTTCAATAAAGCGCGAACGCGCGAATGCTCAGTTTGCGGGGTAAACGCACTGAAACTTCCTCAAACGCTCGCGCCACGTGCTACGATCCGCGAAAAGGAAAAAGGAGTAGGTATATAGTCAATCGACTGCTGGCACACGCCACCTGAGAAAAGATCGCGGATACCGCAATGATGATGTGTGCGTGCGTATAGTGGTTAAGAAGCGATGTGTTTGGATGGGGAAACGGTGGTATAATATGTCATGACGACAACGGCAGTCTCTTTGGGGCGAACTGATGTTGCAAATTTTCACTTTGGAAGTCGAATTTCATTTAGATAATTGATACCCTTGAGTACGAAATTAGGGGTCGTGGTTTGGAGAACGTTGACATTGGGGTTAAGAGAGTTCAGAATTTTAGTTGGTGTGGATGTAATGTTGGAATAGGGTTGGAACTCTGTATAGTCAATTAGAATTTTTGCTGTTTCAGATTTGCAAAATATTTTTACAGATAGTCAATATAGTTTTTAATTTTTCAACGTTTTGAATTTTCGTATTTTTATAAATAATGGTATATCTTCGAACATATTTTTACAATGCAAAATCTTGAATAGTTCGAGAGAAAATTTGCAACATTAGTTTCACCTTCTTTCTTTCAAATGATACGTTATTATACTTTGCGTTGTGACCTATACAAAGTATATATAGTATATATATATTATAAAATATGCGTAAAACGCTAAAAAATAAGAAAAAATGATGTTTCTTGTAAAATGATGTCTATCTTGCAAGAGGATTGACGTTTGTTTACCTGTTCTGTCCTGTGACATATAAATAAACAGATATGTGTATCTCATTTCCAAAAGGAAGTGAATATTACAAAAATATAATTTTAAGAAAATAAAAAAAAACTTTGTTCTTCATTTTTACAGTCAAATGCATGTTATTGTAATAGTATACACAGTAAATTTTATTTTCTATTGACTTTTGTTTGACGTTCTGTAAGTAACATTGGTTTTCGTTTAGTTCAGTGAATGCAAAAAGGCAAAATTGATTTTCAGTTTGAACCAGTTTATTTTCAGTAACCTTTTTGCATTAAACAAAGTTCATTTTAAAAGCTCATATACCTATAGTCTGTTGCAACATGTACACCGAAGGTTTCTGATCATAACGATGAAAATAATTACATTAAAATTATTTTAAGAGGTTTATTTTATGTACATTTTGAAACGTTATATTGTAAAGGCAGAATTTACACTGCGAAAGATGATGAATACTTTAATGACATTATTGGACATGGAACATCGTCGATCGCACATGGCTAATAAATATAAAAATAATTATGACCCCGTCTGCTCAAAATTCGTAAGATGAAAATTAAATTTAAATATTAAATGAATTTCATTGTTATCACAAGTCACTTTACTTTGATTCAATTCCAAACCTAAAGTTCAGTAACAATTATAAAAAAAACTAACTTCAAACTTTGATGCATCCGCGTCTAGACGCTTCTATCTTGTTTTTTTCCAATTCCCACAGCTCAACGTTCGTTTTTATCCAGCTCAGTAGCGAGATTCGATTGGATTCTCTCGTGAGCTTCTCTCGTCGTTGGTATAATTCCGCAGAGTGGCCCAGAAATTATCCGTAGCAGTGAGCGAGTAAAGATTTATGACGATCGATTTCCTTTCGCAACCTGGCGAATTCACCGAGGCGTCGTTCTTTCACACACACGCGCGCGCGACGATTAAAACTCTCGATTGAATTAATATTTATACTCGCGTGGATCGGATGATAAAAAATCACTTACGGTTTTCACACACGCGCGCGCGCGCGCGAGAAATCAGAAAATTACGACGATTTTATCGGGCTTTCGTTTCGTCGCGGAGTGAAATTTAATTTTGCCAATTATCGTTTGGAGTTCACCAAGGCTTCATCTTTATTTGGCAGTGATGCACGAAGTTTAAGTCACGCGGTGATTTACAAACTGCAGATTAATGTTTTGATCGTGTTAGATTGAATTATAATTTAATTTTTGCGGTTCGCGCAGTAATGCATGCGAAGATCTCTTGGATTTTTAATAAATTACTGGTAATTTTAATGAAATAAATGTTATCGACTACAAGTTATTGCATTTCTTAAAGAAATAGTTATTACATTTTCCATAAATTTTGGTACCAAACCAATTGAAATTGTAATTACCCGTGTTAAATGGTCATCTTTAAGACTAATATACTCTTCACTATATATAATAAAATCATGTTATTAACAACCGTAAACATTATATTATTTTTTTCTTCACCTTCGCTAACGCTCTAATGATAAACGACCAAGGCATGAATGTACACGAGTATAATTTAAATGAAACCCAAACGACACGATTAACAAAAAGGAAAAACTCGCACTCAATCATATATTTTTTTCCCCCTACCAACCTAAAACTCATTTCATCCAGATAATGGCAATGTTTTTTTTGTACCGCACTGACAGGCTCACATAAAAATTTAACCAGTTCCAAACTTGTCACATAATTCAAGCGAACGTTTGCAAAATCACGCCCTCGCCGAGCACCGAGTAGAGTAAGAGAGAGACCATTCACCCTGCGCCGATGTAATTACCGAGGTCGACGGCGGCAGCGACGGCGGCGGAAGTGCGCGAATTATATATCGCTCGATCGATAGATGCAGTTCGCTCGCTTATCGCGTAATGAGATAGACGTGGCCCTTTTTTTATTCATATTATATATATATATTCTGAAGAATTCAAAATTTCTTGATGTAATATATTTCTCTAGTATAATATATATATAAGTTATTAATAAACCACGACTCGTAATGAATGTTCACACAAAGCACCGTAATATTTACAATTTAACCGTACAATCAATTTTCCCTCTTATATAGCTAAAGATAAACAAAGAATTTAATATTATCGAAAGACGGATTATTATTAAACTTGCATACCACATGCCCGAAAGATTAACAATCAGCTGTAACGCGCAACTCCTCCACAACTTATATATATCTCGTACAATAACAGTCACGCATGCAGATTGCGTCATTATACAACGACGAAATCATCCTTAGCGGTATCCCACGTAATTAACCGAACGTGTCATTCGCATTCAAAACATCAGACTGCATAGTATTCCTTCAAATCGTCGCATATATAACAGTACGACGATGCCTTCGAGGCAACAATCATAACTCCCACTAAAATACATCATTGCACGTGCATGCGTGCAATCGCTTTCGTTTCTCAAGATATATCTTATCGCGACGGCCAGCGACAAGAGTCAAGATGCGTCTTGAACGTGACGAGAAGCTGACTGTTTATCTGCACTGTTGCGAAGAGGTTCGGTTGTTGAGGTAGGTATATTTGCGTATACGTAACAGATGAACGTGCAAATCTCGAACTGGGTGGTACGATTGGTCCCGAAGTGGAAAAAAAAAATTATATTACGTGATGATTTTTCTTTGATTCTGGTTGTTGATGAGACGTGAGAAATTTTTCTGGTAATATGTCGGTAACACCTGAAACAAATTTTTATCAATATTAGTTTAAGATATTTATATATACCAAAAGCTTTATTCAATATATTCGCATATAATATAATTAATTAGAATTAATAGACATAGGCGATTTCCATATACTTCGTCAACCTATACATCGATACCTATTTTCACCAACCGTCAATTAATCATAATTATATTATAAATAATCACAATAATTATATCTACACCTTGGTATCTCACAAAAATTCCGGTAAGCGACATATACTCTATAGCCATTCTCCTCTCTCATATATGCAGAGAGCGCGGGCAAAACAAAGATTCGACAAATGTGTCAGGTCGTAGATTGAAAGCTCGATAAATAACTTCTCGTTCGTTCACTCTCTCTCTCTACAGCAACCGCCTTCACAGCAAAATCAATCCCTCGAGCACGCAAGTACCACGCACTAATGTAATATTCATACTAAAATACACTACTCTTTTAATCGGCTGCGTGCACGCCCTTTATATAGACGCATATGAAAAACATCGGGGATGACATTCCTACGCGTCCGTTGGTTCTCGTCTAATGTGACCGAACGATTTAATCCTCGCGCGCGCGTGCACGCGACAAATCGTTCACGCGCGTGAATTTTTCAAGCACGGCTGTCGTAGGTATGTTGTCTATCGTAAGGGATTTTTCTCTGTCTTAAATTTTCCTCTTTTATCGCTCTCTAAACACTATATATACTTGCTTATCCGTCATCGCGTGTATATGTGTGTGTGAGTGTCTACGCGTGTTTATATGTATATACGTATTATGCGCGTCGCGCCGTCATCCCCGAGAGGCGATTTATCGAACGCGTTCGAGTGTTTAGTCACTCACATTTTTCCTCCTACCCTCTTTTTTATATGATACGTTGTTGCTGTGTTAACTTGCAGCTTGGATTTTATTAGCTTTGTATTTATTTGAAATTCATATGGATAAAATTCTATTTAACTGGTTCATTTTGAAAAAAAAAAATTGTATTTACTTTCCTAATTACATAATGTAATAAGGAATTACATTTGATCCATCAACATTGAATCTTTATAATATAGAATAAGATTTTGAAACGTAAAAAAGTAAATTGTCAAATTGGTGTTGATAGCCTAAATAGACTAGATTTTATTATATACTTGTAATTTTTGAATGAATATTTTACATAAAAAATTGTATACATTTTTTCACGATATCTCCCGAAGTTATCTATAAACGCGATAAAAGAATTTTAAAATGCTCGTATACCCCTTTAAATTCACCTCTTTCTCTCTCTCACTCGATCTCTCTCTCTCTCTGTTTCTTCTGATTTTCTTGGATCCTCTCTCGTGGCTGCGTCGATCCTTTTTATCAGGGAGGCAGCATCTCTCGCGCGTTCCGTCGTTTATACGTGCGCGCACGCACGCCGCCGCTGCCGCCGACGCACGCATCACACAGGAATAACTTATAGCCTCGTGCGTATATATACGCTCTTACTTTTCCACATTTCGTTGTTTCATTCCATCCCACACTTTCTCTCGTATCGTATACAATTGACCGTATAGTTCAATGATTATAAATTGGAAAAACTATAAAAGTATATCGCGTGGAGGTAAAAAATTAGTTTTCGAGATGTGTGACATATATCATGTATATATATGGGAGAGGTTCGAACTTGTCGCAGCGAAATTTATATATGTACCTGTGTTTTGGCTTGGAAGTCCCGTAAAGATTACAAATTGCGGACATAAATATGCTTTTATGCAGAAAGAATTCAAAATATTAAGTTGTGCGCGTATAGGTTTTTGGTAAATTATAGTCGAATTATTCAAATGTATTCCATAGTATACCATATAACTTGGGTAATGGCAATAGAACCACACTTGTCCTTTGACGTTTTTATTACCGGCGCTGATATTTATTAAGCGTTTATGCAGTTTTTATTATGATATAATTGATTTTTAGTTCAGCCAACCGATGCTGATTTATTTGAATAAAAGAGGAGAAATTTTGAATAATTGACTGTAGCTGTGGATAAAGCAATAACTAGCTAATCAACGAGACTTTTATTTATGCTTAAAGAACTGAAAAAAACTATTCCATTTTAATAGCGACATATAATACATATGGATGTTTACAAAAATTTAGTGTAATATGGTTTGTAATTTGTGCGAATGAGTATAATTTTCTTAAAACCAGAAAAAATTAATTATTCATAAGTTTTTTTTTTGATTTTTAAAGACGATAACGCTCCAACCAGCTAAATTGTTACACTTTATAATACCTCTAGGTAATGTTCATTAAAAAAATTTTGTACTGAAAAATTTATACATTTTATAGACCTTCTAAAATAAAATTCACGTCGTTTACGTCATATACAAC
Source organism: Torymus texanus (assembly GCA_036873485.1). Taxonomy (NCBI): domain Eukaryota; kingdom Metazoa; phylum Arthropoda; class Insecta; order Hymenoptera; family Torymidae; genus Torymus; species Torymus texanus. Next base: position 10,698,728 of record JAYJLV010000001.1, on the reverse strand, counting down.
ATATAATTTATTAGTCCAAGTACTTAAAAATTCAACACACACGCCCACACCACTAAAAAAAAAGCAGATGACAACGAAAACTTCAACCTCTCTCTCTCTCTCTCTCTCTCTCTCTCTCTCTCTCTCTCTCTCTCTCTATGCATTCCCCGAACCAACGCACACAAACATTCCAAAACTCCTCATTATCTCCACACAGCTCTTCGCAGTCCTCGTACACCTATACGTCGAAAAACTACCTCGTTCCCTATATATATATGTACACGTACGCCCACGCACGTCGCTTCACTGCTAGTTTTTACAACCTGTCGGCTTCTTGCCGGGCGATCCGGTTCACTTGGAATCGAGTGGGCATTACCATTACAAAACCAGAGAGATCTCTCTCTTTACCTTTTTGTTCTTGTCGGTGAGGCGAGCTCACAGAGTGATAATGGAGACCAAGAAGTCGCGTGTGTGCACGTGCACGAGGGGATGGAAAAACAGAGGAGGAGGAGGATCAGTTGCGCGTGCGGTTTGTTAGAGGGAGTTTGCGGGTGTAGGTGGTGTGAATTATAGACGAGTATTATTTGCTTTATAAGCTTCAAAGATATAAGTCTATATTGGATTCAAATGTAGATATTTGAATTTTGTAAAACACGTCGTGTATTATAAATATTACTGTTACGATAGAGTAGGTGTTGTTAACAACTTTCGCGTGACTAATAGCCACTCCGGGAGGTATGTATACCCGTTCAAAGGCGTTTTTATTATTTAAAGTTAAATTGACGCGTTGACGGATTGACACGTCGAGCGCGTGGCGAGAAATAATTTTCTCCGCACGATATTGAAATGCATCACTTATTTAAATCTCAGGTGAAAATTCAATATTCTTCGCTGCAAAAGTAGTGCTTGCAAGTATAATTAACCAAGGTACAAGTTATTATAACATTTTTCGCGTTCTATTTCTCCATCCTTACCTTAGTTGTCGTATTGGTATAACTTTTAGCTAAAACCTAACTGAACATCTATAAAACTCACACTTCAACATTCAATGTCAGCGAAGTAAATGTAGCAAAAGATAAAATAATTAGACCTATAACAACCTAAATAACCTACTAGTCATCGTTGCAGTCAAATGACAAACAAAAAAAAGCGCTCCACGCGCACATATAAGCACTCATATACCACAGCCTAGATCGTGCAAATCACCAGCGGCTTCCGCGACTCCTTTTACCCACGCAACAAAAATCCCACGTCCAGCCACCCATCATCGCTCGTACCGATCTACATACACGCGTAGCTCTTCCTACGCGTACTCACACCAAAAAATCCACCTTCACCGTGCAAAACAGGAAATACCTCGGGCGCATTATAATCGGTGATCCTGCTGCGGTGCACGCGGCTTACGCAGGCGTACATTCTCTCTCTCTCTCTCTCTCTCTCTCTCTCTCTCTCTCTCTCTCTCTCTCTCTCTCTCTCGCTTTCTTGAGGATCGATCGACGATGAGAAATTAGCATTCTTCGTGGCGGCAACAAGTGCAGAGAGAAAGGCTATCGGCGGCGGTGTATATAGCCAGGGAGAGAAGGACTCTTCGACAGGTCTGCGTTATAAATCAGAGAAGGAGAAAGAGAGAGAGAGAGAGGGAGAGAGGAAGGAAGACGGTAAGACACTGCGAGATCTCGCGATGGAGGTGTGTGTGTGTGTATATATATATATATATATATATATATACACGTACGGGTGCATGCGAGCGATGAATGGGGCCAGGGTGGAAAGAGAGGGATTGAATGGAGAGAGAGAAAGAGAGAGAGAGGAGGTAGCCTCACGCGGGTGTTTCTGTCTATGCATTGTCGTTTGTTGTGGGGTATATACTGTGTGGGTGAAGGATGGACGACCGGCTTCGTTTTGAGGTTTGCTCGCGGAAGCGGGAGTTTTCCTGAGATTTAGAGTTTTTAGAGGTGATAGTATATCAACGTGTTCATATTGATGTCTTTCAGTATAATATTATAACATTTTTGTCCAACAATTGGTTTACTAGATTGATCAAAGTTAAACATATTGATTCATGAGAAACAAATCTCGCGGTATTTCGTATTGAAGAGTTTTTTCGTTTCCATCCATACAGGGAGAAATTCTCTAGTAAATTTTACAAGATACTATTGTAATTCTCTCACAGACTACTCATCTGACAAATTTTACTATG
>JAYJLV010000001.1:10681589-10696449 GCA_036873485.1 Torymus texanus | reverse complement strand
TGTGAGAGTGGATGATGTGATTGAGAATAATTGAAAAGCGCTATAGCTGTATTGGAAAGCTTATGCATTATTAGTATTATTTAAATGAAAATAAAAGAAAATTTTATTTTAATAAACTCATTCGATTTAATTCAATTAAATACTTTAGTTTGAAACGCTCCGTTATCCTCAAACCCAATAGTATAGCAGCTATATTAACCGAATCACAAACTAGAACACTCGATTAGGGTACATCAGTTATACCATGCAACACCCGCCACGCTAACTAAGCGCACACCTTACAGTTAACGTTTTCCTTACTAACCGCTATAGAAACAGTAACCAGGGGGAGTATAAGTACGGAACTCCAAACTCGAGAGTGTGAGAAGGAGAGAGAGAGAGAAGCTCGCGCGCTACGTCGCTCGCGGACACTATTATTCGCGCGTAATTTATACAGTGCTGAGGATAAAGTGAGTTATCTCGTATATAGCGGAGGAGTATGCGCGCGTGCCCTTGTGCACACAATGCCGGTGGCACGAGTGTGGTATAAGTAAATCGAGTGTATCGTGTAATACTACGCCCTCCGCGTGTGCCTCATGGTTTTCACTCTTTTCTGGTGTTATACTGATGCTGCTTCGTGAATAATTTTTTGTTTGATATTCGATTGCTCAGTGATGTGGAATAGGCTGTCTTAAAAGTTAAATAGTATCTTTTCTTTCATCGCGTAGTTTACATTAATTTTTTTTTTTTATTTTCTGTAAAATGCAATAAATTTAGGTCAGCTAATTGTATGCATAGCTGATGATTTTCAAGCATTTCAGTATAGTAGCTAGTTTTATGTTAATCGTGTAATTAGGGGAATTCTATAGATTAAATTTTTGAAACCACTTTTTAAAAATGATAATTTCTGCCTGTAAAATATAAAAAGTTCATCTTATCATTCAATATTAAACCAAATTATGCAAGCTAAACGTATTTTTGTAAGAATATTTATAATTGTATAATAATTCGATTTATCTATGAATTTTTTATAAAAAACCTTTTATACGCCATCCAGTAAAAAATGATACATATCAGCTATTAAAAATAAAAGTAATCCAAACGACCAAAGCAAAAAAATACTATAACCAAATATCTTTTTGAACGAAAAAAAAAAAAAACAATTAACCAACCGCTAGTTATAAATCTTAACCACTCGCACATAATGGTACACTCGTTACCCCAAAAATATTTCCACTATACTTCTCCTCTCGCTCCTATTATATTTAACAACAACAGCGTATATACCTACACTGGTTCCGCTTAACCAGAACTTCGGAATCATCCCATCTATCCCAATTTAATTCATGACTGACAGATATATTTCACGCCACTGCCATCCGCCCATCTCACCCCTTATATGCTTGCGCACTCACGTCGCATAACGGTTTGCACACTTCACTTCTACTATCCTCGTTCTCTCGAATTTTCGCGCGTGTGCGCTACCGTACAGAAAAGCCCTTCGATCAATCATTTAGGGTAATACACACAAAGCCACTACTACCACTAACCTTCTTACTACTCTCGTTACATTTCGCGCGTTTTAATGGGATTTCGTGGGATGTCTCTCGTATATACGTAGTACGTATACGAGCGCCGGCAACTCGAATAATTCACATTGTCCGTCTTGGGGAGGCGGAGAGGGCTTCTCTCTCTCTCTTACTCTCTCTCTCAAAGGTTTTCTTTTGTCAATTATTTCGGGACGGCGAGAAAGCGTGCAAAGCGTGCGTACGCGTGCGCGGAAAGAAAAGCGCGACAGAATAGATCGCGTGATTTTCTACTCGCCTTGCACACGCCGACTAATTTAGCAGCCGCGTTGCTGTGCGCGTCCAAGTTGGAGCAATAAGATAAGCTGGAGTCTGAGACTCTCTCGATCGTGCAGCTTTTGCTCGCGAGGATTTTTTTAGCTTTTGTTTCGTGAAGGTGGCTAAGTGCGTGTACACGCATACACGCGCGGTTGTTGTTTAGTGTGCTGATGCTGATGAGCCTTTGTCGTGGAACAGAGTGAGATAGAGATTCGTTGTGCTGTACGCACATTGTTGATTCGTATATACGAGTGGTGTATATAGTGAGTGTGAATAAGCAGATAAATGAGATGCGAGTTGATGTAATAATATATCGGAGAAATCGTATTGAATTGTTTGGCTAAAGTAAGTATATTGTAATTATTTATACTTAATCAGTAGTGTATAAGAAATAATTAATTACGTTAATTATTGCGCGGTTTGCAATATTATTGTTATTTTAATTTTTTAGTACGTAATTTATTATTCAATTCTGTATTTATGTATAAATAAATTTAAATCAGTGATTCCATGCTATCTTGTTTCAATATTCTGTGGTTATTATTATTTATGTGTATAAATCAAGCTTGTTACTGATACATCTGTTAATACGCCAGTGTATAACAATAAAATAATATTGTTAGACTGCGTTCATTTCAATAACTGAATATAACTTTAGCTACGATATTGTACGAATATTATATTCTTGGATGCGAGTACGGCAAATTCAAAATGCTTGTCAACATTTCGAGAGTATTGGATTATTTGATATACATCAATTTTTATTATTTTCGATCTCTAAATTATCAACTATATTTGAAATTGGAGTAGTGATACGATTTGAATTCTATATGACTACAGTACGTGCAGACATACACACCTCAGCTCCAACAATTTTCTTAACTTAAAAATATTTCATGAAGTTGGCGCGGAAGGTAGGTCAAGCCTTGAAATAACCTACTTTTAATTGGATTTTGTATGACTGGTGATAACTGAATTATTAAAATCCGCAAGATTTGATAAGGGACATTGATTTTCCCGCGCGGTTGTTAATTATGAATGTAGAAAAAGGAGAAGTTATTTTTCATTCATTACTAATCGGCAAACGTACTCGATTTCAAGGGATTTAAAATTACATTATTCATGCTGATAAATTAATTTATAACGCGCACGCGCGCTAATCAAATCAAGTATCAAATCAGGTTTTCGAGGTGTACCTCATTATAAGTTAAATATAGTAAATAAATCTATAAATTAGCTTCTATTTTTCTAAATGCCAGGCGCTAATCAGATTAGCGCATGATTTTTATATTAAATATAACGCCACGATAAGACACCCCTAATGAAATTAATTGCATTATAATCTCGTTAAACAGGAGCTGAATTGCCTTCGAAACGAAAGACTTATCACTGTCAACGAGACACGGGTTATCTCAACCATCTCATTCAATTTTTCCATTACTTCAGTAATATAATCCCCCCTTCTAACAAACAGACTCGTAACACCAAATCACGCTCACCGAAACTTCTCACACCTACATACATATACAAATCCAAAACTCTTCAACTGCATCTCACTCTCTCTCTCTCTGTATATAAATATATACCACTTGCCCACACCCATCAGACCATTTGGACTCTATGCAAACACAAACTATTACACCACCGACAGGACTCGTTACATTACACACGAGTGCTGTGCAGAACCTCGCACGAGCGCACGATTTTTTCCCACGTGCACACCTCTCTTTCTCTCTTATTCGCACACCTCTCATAATCTGTCCATAAATCAGCCGCTCGCCGCTCAATCACGACATCTCAACATTTTGTTAACAAGCTCGCCCCCGTGTCTCTCTCTCTTTCTCTTTCTCTTGCAGTTGCATCAGCGTCTCGAAATACATTAAAGCAGCGCAGCGGCAGTGGCAGCAGCGCTCGCGCCATTCATAACGCGAGCGTTATTAGCGCAGATCGCACGGTCGCGATAAGCCGCCACACACTCGCGTCCTCGTCGTCGTCGTCGTCGGCAGCGTCGTTGTCGTCGTGTGGTTAAAATAAGGATGATGAATGCCCACCAAGAGAGACTGGCGGTGGGCCTCCACAAGGCTTCCTCTCGAGGATGCATATATAGAGATTCGTATCAGGTCGCATAAGCGATATGCACCCTGTGTGTGCACGCGCGCTCGTGCTATTATGATATGCGAGTTGCGCAAGGAGGACTGATGGCCCACGCGATGCGCTCGAAGTGAAGAAGGAGAAGGAGGAGGAGGTGGTGGTATGCGTGGTTGTATGAGGGCTCGTCGCGTGCGAAGTGGACGTATGGACTTGGATGGTGTGGAATTGTAGTATTGGGTTGTTATTTATTGGTAATAGTTGACAATTCAGTTGTTTTTTTCGTAGGTTAAAAATGTACTCCAGCTATGCTTTGGCGTTTGTAGAAAAGGCTATAAACATTAGTCTAGATAAGATATCGATTTATAACGTTTTTTATTATTATTATAGAGTAAAAAGAGAATTCTTTTTTTAAGGTTCATTAATTTAATTAGTTTTATTTTAATATTGCATGCCGCCATAATTAATTTTACTTCTGATATATTTGGACGAGTAAAAATTAATTAAATTTAAATATTTAGAATATCAGAACAGCACTTCACACGTGTAGATTTTATGATTGATAAAAGCAATGTTATTGATGTGGTTTATTAATGTACATAAATAAAAAAAAATTCATTTACAAGAAAATAAATAACAAACTGACAATTTGCGAAAATAATCTATTATTGTAGTAAGATCTATTTTTCTATGCAAATTAAGAATATATACAGCTTGTTTTACGAGCATTAGATTAGTATTACTATGATGTGGGCGATCTTAATGATACTCCATCCTATAACGTTAGACATTAAACTCGCACTTTTTACGTTTATCCATCTCAATTTTCACTTTATTATTTGGCGTATGCAAAAATAGCCTAATGGCATCGCTCTTTATTTTTTTTTCTTATTCCGCTCTTATTAATTATTCACGAATTCTATGATCCTTATTAACACCTTCGTTCATCACCGATCGTCTTAAGACGCGTCAAAACCCTAATAATTTAAAAAAAAGCCGCTAAATAATTCATAGATTCCAGAGAAAAAATCCCATGACACAACAATAAAGAAAAACGCATCATCTTTGATATTACCCGTCGATAATCATTCATTATAAATTCACGCGCGACGCGATCTCACGAATCCTTCTTCCTCGTATAACAAATATTCCAAGTGGACCCAACAGTTACATACATACAAATATATACATATACATATAAACGTATATACGCCATCGTTGTCGTCGTCCGATTAAAAATTCTGCAGAGAAACAGACACACACACATACGCTCGCGCACATTTACATTTAATTAGCGTAACCGGTCGCGCCGATCATTCTCAGCCTGTATGGAACATGGCGGCAGTGTGTGCGCGCGCACGCGTTCCGTCAATCAACTTTCCGCGTCTATTGCACTTTTTTTCACCGTGTGCTGCCTTATTTCTATACTATATATACTACCGTGCCTCGTGCGAGCGATTGCTTCGAGGAATCGGTTTCCCGTTTTCCGTGAAAACGCCATTTTCAGAAGCTCGCCCTCGCGTACTGCTTGCATTTTATATATATATATATACACATACAGAACGCGAATCGCGGTGAACGTCGCGGGTTGGTGCGCGTTTCTCAGGCACTGTCAGACGATTGATTTATATAAGGAAATTTTCGTTGGAGGGGATTTTTTTGCAATGGATTGACGATTATAAAACTCAAATTGCCGCGATAGAAAATAAATCTTTTTGAATCGTCTATTATATATATATCCCGCGCGTCTTTATATGCCCTATAAATATATACTCGTATATTTTCTTGGTGACATAATGTGTTGGATTTTGCTATCGTAGGGTTTATATGAAAAAGTTTTGCAGATCTTTTCTTTTAAAAAAGTGATGGGTGAAATCTGTCATCACAATAAGACTGATTAGATTGGCTGTTGTTAGCTCATTTGATTGGTCTATATAGAATAGGCGCCAAAATCGAATGTGTTTGAATTTTCAAGATTTAATTCTTGAGTTGAGTATTAAAAATTGAATAATTAAAATAGTATAAGAAAACTTTCATTATGTTATTTATCAAAATTATGTCATTGTCGTATAATTTGAACTCATTGTAATGAACTTTTAAATTGAAACTAACATGGTCCTGATCAACTTAAAAAAAAAAGATATAAATAAACAAATAGTACGCGCGAAGCGGGTTTAATGTACTTTTAAAATCCATAATTAATTATTTTGGTAGCTATAAATTTGATAATTAAAATCATTTGTATACAGTGATTTTGAAAAAACATTATATTAAGGAACACTTTTCAGTTTGCCTTTGAACCATGACATTGAAATTATGAATATTGAATGAATGTTCTTTTAGAAATTTTGTAAATACTCAAAAAAACTAAAGAGCCCACGAAACTTTCCAACACCGATTAATTTTCACTATATATATATAACGTTTCACAATCAATTTAAGAAATTTCATACAACATTCATCGGAATGAAAATCCCCAACAAGGATCTTTCTCTCACGTAGCGATCATCCGCGCGTATATAACGCACGCGTAGCCTCACCCTGAAATCCATCCCAATGAAATCAGCGCGCGCTCGCATTCACGTGTATCCTCGTACCTGTTTTGCACCTGCGCTCTCTCTCTCTCTCTCTCTCCACACACAAAAACACGTACAATACCACGACGCACGCGCATAACCTTATCAGCTGCGATTGTACGTACACGGGCCTAAACGTTGCGGCCTCATAAATCGTAGCATCGGGCCGCGCAAGCGGAAAAACGTCAAATCGAATGCGATTGAATTCCGTCGCGTGTAGGAAGGACGCGCACGCGCACGCGCGAGAGAGAGAGAGAGAGAGAGAAAGAGAGCGCACTAGTAGTGTACACACACAGACCGATTGAAGATAATGTTTTCACGATGCGTGGCCGTGTTAACACACGCGAGAGTGCACATACGCCACGGTTCCCTTAATAGTTGCTGCCCGCGGGGCATCATTATGCGACGCCAATCGCTTTTTTTTGCAAAGATGTAGTATATATATGTATATATACACAAGGGCGCGTTCTTTTGTTTGTTTGTTGTTATATATATATAAGAGGAGGAGGGTCATGAGACACTGGTTGGAGTAATTTTTGTACAGTTCTATCGGTGGGAGTTTTTCTTTCTTCATGAGATTTGCTGGGGATTCGCACTGGATATCGTATACGCAGATCTACAATTACTGAATATTATTAAGGTAATGCGTATATGTATACGTGTATAATGCATTGTGGAACATTTCAGATATAAAAATGGCAAGTACAACGTGAGTATCATGTATGATACTTGATATAATGCAGTAATGTTTGATGGGTTAAAAAGTCCCATGAATCTGGGATGTTTACTAAATTAACTATAGTTTATTAAGTTCTGCATATAAGATAGGAAGACGCTGATGCGCTGTTTAAATAAAACGTGATTGTACTTTAGGATATTTATTTACTTTTGAAACTTTTCAAGCTTGCGCTCTATTGCCTTACGTGAAATTGACTTTTAAGCATTAAGAAAAGTCTTATTAATAAAAAAAAAAAAAAAAAAATTAACTCACATAAGACACGTATAAAAATAATTTTACCATAAGTACACCAACATCATCCTTATATTATTCCATTAAAAATACAGAACCCTTGTACTACACAACGACACCGCTGTTCCTCAATAAACCTTACCTCTCAATCCACCCAATTAGCAAATTCAGCGAACGATCCACACTATAGACGAAACAACTCTCGCGACTTACGCAACGCTACCGTCGGCGACGTCGTTGTCACCCTCTGCCCCCGCCACCTCTTGTCTTTACCATTCAGAGGATTGTACTGCATTGCACAGACGACAAAGCCACGCACAAGAGGCCGTGTAATACGTCGTTGTCTTCTTTCGTCTCGTCGAAAGAACCTCTCTCTCTCTCTCTCTCTCTCTCTCTCTCTTTCTCTCTCTCTCTCCTCTCCTCTCCTCTCGTAGCCATCGAGGCTTGTACCAGCGGACGTTGAGCGATCATCACGATTGTGTTCGCGGATTTTCAGTTCGCGCCTAAAATTAGGAAGTCACGCTATATTTCACACTATGTATGCATCAGCAGGACTATATACTCTATATTCCTTTATTATATATCAACGCGTAGCAGCATAGTAGTAGCAGTGCTTGTCTTCCGTTAACCTTATTCTCGGCGTGTCGTCGCGAAGCTTTTTTTTTTTTCTTTAAACTCGAAGAGTATATACACTTGCAGTGAGTACTTCCCACGAAAACTGTCTGCGAGAGCGCTTGTTCGAGGCGGCTCGGATTGATGAGGATCGTTTTTTCATCGTGTCGACGGTATATATACTCGTAGCGTACAACGCCTTCGTAAGTATATAAGTAGTGAAGGCTGGTTCTGAATGTGTGTGTATATGTATATATGTAGAAAAGCCGATTTAGAGGGAACAGTGCGAGATGGGAGTGCTGAGTGGGGTTGCGAAATTGAGGTGAAAAATTGCTTTTGATTGTGGATTGACGATAAGGCTTTTTAGCTGTACAGCGAGATTAATTTTAGGTAATGGGATGGTGTATAAGAATGGCTTTTTAGCAGAGAATTAAATTGAATGGTTTTTGTTTGTATAGATGTACTTTTTAGGGCTTTGATATAATACGTTCTTGATTTATTTATACATTTATTTTTGGTAATTGAATTATGATTTTTTTCATCATACACTTGGAGTTAATATCATTTAGCTGAGAGCTAATTAAATTCTATCCTATCCTTAATTGACCTGTTTTAAGTATCGTATTGGAAATAAAAGAAAGAAAGCATAAAGTATACATGTTATTACGTTACCTTGATGACATATAACTTTGTTAGTCACTTAAATCAGATTATATATAGCCGCGGGAAAAAGTATCACTACGGATTTCGGTATATAATCTATCCAAAAACGTCGGCGCCGAATTCCAACGAATTCGTTAAAGAAAGTCACAAATATCGGTACTGACATTCGAACAGCTTCTATGAGACATCGCAACAGATATGTCAATGCGAATTTAAACTCGTGTAAGGAGAAATATTATTCGATTATTAATTTTACCTAGAATCAGTGGGAAATCCGTACTGATTTTGTATTATGTTTCGAACATATTTTGAACTAAAATCCTTACTGATATTTTGTAAAGTAAAATAATACAGTCATTTTACTATGGAATCCTATTAAACTTATATATAAAAAAACCATACACTCCTACGAATTACCAAAAATTTTATTAAAAACTATCCCTTCGCTTTAAAAATTAACAATTCTTTATGGAAATTAGAAAGAAACAATACATTTACCAACTCTAAAAAAAAAATCAATAACCCGAGATACTCAACAAGTCATCTGGCTCTAAACGATTAATTGTGACAAACGATGCTCATTTCGTAACAGTATCAAACCGCTCACAGGGCGAGTGCAAACGTTCAGTATAAATCACTTGCGAATCGATCAGAAACACGGAAACCACAACTCGCTCAACTCTGCTTCTATATACACATACAGGTCGGAGGTAAACAGCCTGCTTGTTGCCGCCGTCGTCGTTGTCGTTGTCGTTCGCTGCCGCTGCTCCCGTGCACGCATATACGAGCCATGAAAATTACATAGAAGTGTAAATAGCGGGCGCACGCGCGAGCTGCACACAAGGGGACAACCGCTGCAGCAACTCTCTCTCTCTCTCTCTCTTGCGCGCGCATTCAAATGCGATAAGGATATAAATCCAAGCAGGGACCCGAGACACAATAACGATGGCGGAATATAAACTTAGAAAGCGCGCGTAGATTTTCATAATGGACGCATAAATTACGACAGGCGGAGTCCAGTGGCCTCCCCCTCTCAAGAGCCCGTTCGCTTGCTACTCGTGGCACATGCATACGGTATATATGCGATCTCTCTCTCTCTCTCTTTCTCTCTCGCGGGTGCGCGCGCATGCTCTTTCTCTTATACTGGTGCACGCGGCTGGGGAAATTCTCAGACGGCGACGCGTGGAATTAATATAGCCCCGCGTGGAGTGCAGCACCATGCGTGCAAGCACGAGAGTTGTGCATATGTGTGGAAGCGCGAGAAGAGCAAGCATCGGTTGTAAGTTGGGGGTCGTTATTGTAGCGGGAGGTGAGGGAATGTGATGGAGATTCAAGGATGTGTTGTTGAGGGAGGTCAATTTTTCATTTGAATATAAGAATTTTGAGTTGGGTTGTTTCTAGGTGAATTTGGAAGGTTTGAATGATGAGTGAATGTGGATTTGACGAAACTTTACGTTATTTCGAATGCCGATTCTGAACGTCGATTTATGTAGTTAAAGTGATGTTGTTTCTATAAGTTGAAATTCGAAAAGTTGAAATTTTTTCATGTACAATACGCTCAAGATATATTTTAAACATTCGTAAGAAATTAATAATTTATTTTAGAAACAAAGAACCACCTCTATCGATTGACAAACCGTATTCTAATTAGTAGAATTAAAAAATAGTTTTTTTACTTACAAAATAGACTAGCATATTCTAGTTGATAGAATTAAAAAACAGTTTTTTACTTATACAAAATAACGAGTCATGAGAGTTGAAAAAAACAAGAAATAATCAATTCCAGCACTATACTTAATAAAACCGAAAAAAGTTTGAAGGTAAAAAAAAACAATTGAGGAAGCCTCTGATTAATGTCGACAGCCATACGTATAGTACTGTTCTGCTTTGAGTGCATTCGCGCGTAACAATTAATTGACGAGAGTGTTATAAATAGCACGAGCCTTCCGAAGCTATTGGCAACGAGTTTCACTGTTGTAGGAGGACTGTTTTGATAAAAATAGGAGGATTGATTCGGTGGCCAATTAAAATTTTAACCAATCTATAACGTTAAACTATTTTATCCTCATGCCCTCATAATAAACCTACAATAAATTCCAATCCTTCATTCTTTACTTAATCTACGAAATATTGATAAAATATATCCACACTATATAGCATCGAATAAATCTGCAACTTCGAGGCCGTCAAGACGATACGCGATACCGTCAACTCAACAACCGAACGTAACCCACATATATATATTTCTTTTAATACCATGCGCAGACAAATGATACACTATACACCCGATGTACTAAAAATCAGATACTTTAAAATCAATGAATAATTCAAAAAAAAGCAACGCGCGCACATATACACGCACCACGGGGCCAAAAGCGACACACGCGATGTCACATTAACAAAATGGATATCCAACAAAAATGTCTCTTGATCTCTTTCTCCCTGCTATATGTATACTAATTCAGACTCGCAGCGTAAAACGCGAATAATGTTCCGAATAATGATCGCGTCGGTGTGGTCTGCGCGCGTCTCGCGTGCCGATTGATTTCGAGAGCGCGTATATAAATATACCTACACACACGCATACATGGCGGAGGGCGGTGACATCAGGAGAGAGATAGAGAGAGCGATCGCTCGACTCGCTCTGTATAGCTGAGTTCTCTTCCCATTAGTCGTTAAGCGCATGGATATGTATGCATATGAGAGAAAAAAAAGAGAGAATTGGTATGGTTGTGAAATATAATCGTATAATATATGAGTATGGAGAAATTTGTCGATATTGCATTGTTTAGGATTTACAGTTTACGATAAAGATTTGTTGTGAATATATGTAGGATTATATATAAAACATTTTTCTTGATAGTGTACTCCAAGAGAGTTATGAAGATGTTCCGGTACTTTAATGACACTCTATATATATATCTATGTAAAACCAAATTAGTTGTTGATGACAAATTAACCAAGTTACTTGTTGATATAATGTATAAGGACGCGGTGAAATTCATTTAAATTAATGGACACTTGTAAATCTCTCAAGTTTTCCATTTAATCTCAACGTATTCACTTTTAATGTTGACTGTACGGGCCTACGGAACAGCCTATAAAGGATACAAGCCGTATACATTTGAAGCTGGACAGACAACCAGAACGACATTGTAGGAGATTACGGCGCTAGGTAATGGCACTCATACTTGCATATAAAGATATAGTCAGATGTGTTCTGTATATATATATACGATGTTTTTTTTTTATTCCTCTGTTTCCTACGGCGGTTGATCTCGGGATATAGGTATCGTTTTCTCGGCTTCATATTTATCTAGTTACCCGCGTGCAATTGAATCAGATCTGTCGAGCATTATCATCGTGTAATGTAAACTAACGCGCGTACGTCCTGTTTTAGATTAGCCGACGTTAATGTTACGGGTTTTGAGAATCTAAAAAAAAAATACGTAATTGTTATGTTGGCAATCAAAGGATTAAATGTGATTAAAAAAACATACATTAGTAATGTATACTTATACTGGAAATTAGTTTTATTTCAAGATTAATGTTACTTGCAATATATACTACGTTTATTTAACGTATACTGTAGAAGTGAATTGAATTTAACACTCCTGTTAATTGAAACCCGTTTGTGATCGTAGCAAACCTCGTAGCTACCGGAAAAAACAGTTACAATCCAAATGAACACGTCAGCCTTAAATCACCCAAAAAAATTTCATTTTGTACGTTATAGCCACCTCAGCATCTACCTTGTCACGAAAAATGAGCGTATAAAATCGATTTTCATGCAAAACAATCGTCAGACTATATATATATACCTGAAACGAGTTTTAAAGTTCGCACTCGGAGGGTTGCTCGCATTGTCTTCTCCCGACCTTCCGTACACGTATGTAACGTCTTTGACGGAAGCATCTGCCATATGCGTGTACCTGTAACAATTTTTGGCTGACGCTCGTGTGCAGGTCTCCTCTGCCGGATATCCTTAATGATATTCACCGACGGAAGCTGTTGCAGTCGCGCGTGATGCTAGCTGCGAGGTTATTGTTAACAAGAATATATGCATATACGAAGGGTTACGATATAAGATAGAAACGAGGGCTAAGATGTGTTCAGATCAAAACCCTTTTCTTCAACCGCTATAGTATAGAACGTCAGGTGATATCGTATGGTTACGTAACGTTCATGGCATACGGTGATGAATGAATGAACGATGCGAGCAATCGAAAGTATACATTCGAGCTACATATAGTCGAATGAATAAATGTAACTATTAGAGTAAAAATTACCTAGCCGAGGTTATTCACTACTCGACATAATGATTTACTGTGATTTCACGAAGAAAGCCTTTTCCGAAAACTAGGTTTCAGTAGCGGCCGCAACATATTTGACTTGTTAATGTTCCACAGCGCGGCTGGTTTTCTACTATATACTATATATACTATAGTACTACAAGTCGCTTTGCATGGGTGGCATCGAATTAAATTAGAATCCGTTCGGAAAACGCCGCGCATATTTATGAGGGAACGTTTATCTTTTTGATAGGCAGGATGTTTTGCATCGGTTGCGCGTGGCTGTTGAAACAATGCCCGCGAAAAACAATAGCAACGGTGTATGTATATATGAAATACTTGGCCGTGGTAGTGTCCGAATCTATTTTATATATATACTTGGTCGAATGTTTGCTATCGATTATTGGGAAGTTAAAATAAAGTGTTTCGATTATCAATATAATGTACAAATACCAAGATGTTTTCGAGCATATATAAAATTCTACAAATTATAGAGAACCGAACGTGTATATATATATAATATAACTGTAAAATCGAAACGGCAGCTCTAGCCGTGTAATTCGAGGAATGCCATCTAATTTCAGATATATATTTAAAATTCATTAACCCCGTAAACGATGCACGCACACGTATATATACCACTACTGATTTATCTATTCGACTCGCTCGCTTTAAAACCCAAACGATCGCCGCCCATTCTGCATCGCTAATTATCGCTTCATTATCAGATTGAACGTTGCGGTAATCGTCTAATTCCTAAGCTACACTAGCTAACTCCAACTCCAGTTCTATATAAACTATCCAAAACTTTACCATAACATATATATATATATATATATATATATAACTTATATATATATTCCACGATCACAACGATTGGCCACGAAAATCCCGTGGACGTGCCATAAATTACGAATCGTTAGAAGCGCGCGCGTATCCTGCGGTACATCTCTCCTATAGCGGTGTTAACAACTTTATAGAAGCTTATCGACACCGCCGTCGCCGCCGTAGAAGCAGCATCAAAGGCGACCTCCGATCGATAGTGGCACATAGCCTTTGAGCGCACGGCTGTTACTGCAGAAGCAAGCAGTTGATTTTCGTCTCTGTGCTGTGCGTGTGTGTGTAATCGAGACGCACGCGCGCACATAGCACGAAAGAGAGAGAGAGAGCACAAGAGCGGTTCAATCGGCGCCGACGCGATTATCTTGATTTCGAGTGGAGATGGTCGGATGTGGGGGAAGGTGGAAGGAAGAGAGTGAGAGAGAACGTGGAGTGTTAGAGATAGAGATGTTGAGGTTGTTGAGATTAAGGTGACCGCGTGGGGATCAGTTGGATTAATTGAGAATATAGAGAGTTTTTTTTAAAAGAAATGATTCAATTATCGTTTTTTGCTGAGACGATGGTTTAACCGAAATGGAGTTTTTCGAGTACTTGGTTTTTGTATATAATATATACACGACCTACCAGCACGTGTGGACGTATATAAAATAAACATTGAAATCCAATTGAGAACAAACACGCACCTCTTTTAATTTTGTCATTCAATTAACCGTCCTCAAAATTAATTTTCCAATCGTTGCGTAACCCTGGCCAGGTGTACAAAACTTCGCATACGTCGAAGATTGTACATACTTTCCAATCAGATAAGCGCGAAACCACTCCTCATTAACAATAACATCCTTTAATCTCCACTTTCTCGACGAAAAATTCCCTCGCCACGAAATTAAGCAATTAAAACTCACCGGGACGGTGAAAGCCATGCAAGAAAAAATCAGCGAAAACTATATATATATATATATATATATATATATATATATATATATATACACACACACA
>JAYJLV010000001.1:10639591-10681489 GCA_036873485.1 Torymus texanus | reverse complement strand
AAACAAGTTGACGATTGCTATATAAGAAAAATAAGAAGATTCATATCATGATATGTTATGCGAAACCCGATATTACACAGTGTAATGTAGCGTTAGGTGTATGTTAAATAGGATTGCGTTTAAAAAATTGTGTTAGAAAAATATGTATATATGAATCTCTAATTACCAGCGTTCTTTCAGCAGATTTCAGATTGTCCTACATAAAAGTGAACGCTATCACTCGGATTAGAATTCATTCTTAAATTTTCTTTTAAAAACGTAAAATAATTATACTTATAAATATTGCCAAAAATTAAAATAAATTTTACTATGACTGAAAGTAATATTAACTATAAAATGAGTCTGTCTTTAAATTACTATGAAAAAATGTAAAAATTCCTATGTCTTTAAGTAAAATTTCCTATCAAATATTTCTCCGTGTATAGTTGTACATGATCTACTTTCGATATATAACTGTGTATATTAGAGTTTCAATCGTATTTGGAGTATGAAGAATATTATTATAATTTGCTTGTACGCTTATATGTGACGTAATTTATCGATTTAAGAAATCGGTGCTTCTTTAATTGCGACGTATACGTTGATATTCGCACGTGTCTTTAATTTAGTGCGATAAATCACTGAAAAGAGGGTAATCATTTTGAATGGTATGAAAATGACAGAACTTTGGTCCAAAGTGATTGATAGTTCGTGTTTTACATGTAGATGCGACTTACTTAAATTTATATCAATTACTGAACAAAAATAATAATTCAAAGTAATAATATGATAACCAGTGCCTTGATTAATACTTTTCAGACTAATGTTTGAATAAAATTGTCTCTACATACTATTTACAAATATAATTATTTAATAGATCGTACATACAATTATCATTAAAAACTATGAGATAATACATGGATTAGCTACACCTACATTTTTTACAACCCAAATAAACAACATTCTATACAAAATCATAACACATCGTCTTCAACACCTTCCTATACCACAATCACACCCTAATAACACGTATACCCAACCCACATCTCGCCATGCCACCTTAATTAATCCACAACCGTCCACCTTCCCTTTTATAAAAAAAAAAGAAAAAAAGACACTCTCCATATACAACCTCCCGCGCTCGTCGTGCAGGACCGCGGGGGTGCATACAAAGGTGCCCCAAGATCCTCGCGTGTATAATGCATTCCGTGCGCCGCCTCCGTGATTGCGTTTGCGCGCGTCGCCACGACTCCAATTTGCGCGCAGCGGGTAGCTCGACGCCGAACTAATGCGTGCTAGAACGCGGGCTATATCTCTCTCTCTCTCTCTCTCTCTCTCTCTCTTACTCTTACGCGCATACGAGTGTGTGTCTTTTCTTTTTGGATACGCAGAGAGGTGAAGGAGGGCGCTAACGCGCAATGCATCATCCGAGCTGTGAGTTTCCGAGTGCTTTTGTTGGGTTTCGCGCTGGGTTTTGTTGGTTTTGGAGAATAAGCAAGTATAAGGCGAGTTGGAGAAGAGAGGGAGAGAGAGAGAGAGAGAGAGTAGGTATGTCTTAATGGAAAAATGCAGAGGGGGGAAAATGTACAAGTGGTAATGGATGATTGGTGCATGCAAATTAGATAGGGAGGGTCGGGTTTTTTTTTGTTGGGTATTTATTAAGGTTTGCAGATATTTTTAGTAATATTGTTTTATATTGTTTTGTTTTATATAGAATGTAATTGACGATTGCAGAACATTGAAGGATAAATTTATATAAATGTTAATTTAGAATGTAATTTCTTATATTACTTCGATATTCTGCAATAAAAATAAAACCATATGTGAATTTTTATAAAAATATTTAATGCTTGAGGATTTAATTATTTGCAAAATCTTAAAAATCTACCATTACCAGTATAATTAGAACTAACAGAACCAACGATAAATTTGAAGACGATTAATTAGTAAATTTAGCACACTCGCTAAAACAATTTCTATATTTTCCCAACTCGCTAGTACCCACCAATCAACAGACCACAAAAGTATCCACCTCGTGCCTGAAACCTAATACCTACCCATTCGTACTAGCACCGCCTAACTAAGAAAAAAGCTCTCTACTCTTATATATACTGCGCGTGTGCAGCCTATCCACACGCTAATTCTATTTACGCGCGCAAAACTAGCATATAATGCAGGCCTCTTTTCACGTCTGTTAATTTTTGCGCGTGTTGCCGCTGTATATATATACACGCAAGCTGGGCATCGTTATTAATGGCCCCCACGTGCGGCTGATGATGAGTTTTTGTCTTGTAATTATTTTCCGGGTGAGCAGTATATATACCCGCGCGAGTGAGAGAGAGAGAGAGAGAGCGTAAGAACGAGGCTAATAAGAAAGGCCGCTGATGAAAGCGCAAGAGAGAAGCCGCGGGGTGGTCCGACGTATACATGTGTAAGGAAAGGTAGGCGGGTGAGTTTTTTTTTTGAGAGGGGTTTTCTTTTAGAGATCCGTGGGGTTTGTATGTGTTGGCGAAATCGATAGTATTTTGCGGATGGATAAGTGTAGTGTTGGGAAAGCTGCTGCTAAGTTTTTACTGGGGAAACAGATATTAATATTGAGAAACGTGTTATCTCCGAGATTTGGATGATTCATTCGTACCAGACTGAAGGCAAATTTGTCTTGATTTGTGATTGCAGAATGATATAGATTCTAATCGGAGAGTTATAAATTTCCACTTTCAATGATTTCTTTGAAAGGAATTTTTTCTGACTTTCACTTATTGTGTCATCATCATACTTTTATTTTAAAATCAATGCTGTAAAGGTGTTCATAAATAGTTATAAATCAAAAAAATTTTGACCCAAAGTTTGTTTATCAAACGAATTGTTAATTTATAGTAACAACAAGAAATTCAATTAACAATTTATTTTTAATAAATTCCGGGAAGCAACATATATATATATATATATATATATATATATAATTGAGATAATGTAAAATTGAGATAAATAATAAATCAATTGAAATATATACATATCAGAATAGTTATTTAATAATACCATTCTTGGTACAACACAGTAAGCAATACTAGAAAGTTAGCGAACTTTGCTAAATATTACAAAAATGTGTAAAGCGAAACGACAATAACTAAGGTAAAAGTATCGCCTCACACTTAATTTAATTGTATATTATATCTGTCATCAACCATTAACCAACTTTATTCCAAAATAACTATTGTGCATTACAGAAGCTAAAACCGTTTCTCATAAAAAATCAAATTCCCCCTAAAAATCAGACGACACTACACTGCAATATACAACTTCATCAACCCCCATCGCGTGGAACCATCGATCTCTCTCCGCTCTACAGTCACTCTCTTTTGCATCGTCCTCCGTTCGCCAAAATCACTCTCGTAATCTTTTCATCATCACCGTCGTCAGCGTCATCCACTCCTCCTCCTCCTTCTCTTCATACACATACGCGCTCGTATTATAAATCGACGAGCACGAAGAAATTGATTATCCCTGCGTGCCGATTAAGCGGGTGCTGTGTATATACACACAGGAACAAAAGAAGAAGAAGAAGCGCACGCAGGCGACCACCTGGTGCACACACACGCGTACGATGAAGTTGTACTGTACAGTCGGCATGACCTTGATGGAGAGGCCGCAGAACTCGCGCGAATTATCGTCCGGGAGATATTGATGAACGGGCTGCTGAGAGATCTTCTCGCGCGCATGCGCGGGGGGGAAGAGGGAGAATGCGAGGGAAGAGAGAGAAAAGGCATTTCGTACGCTGGTAGTGTAGAGATGTATGTTTTCTTTGTGCAATGGATGGAAGGGGGAGGGTGTCGGTGGAAAATATACGTATTTTAAGTGGAGGTATGTGCAAGTTGTGTGAGGTTTAATCGCGGAGAAATAGTTATGTCTTACTTTTGAGAATTTTATTAGTCTTAGTATTCGTAGTTTTGTACGGTTGAATATAGCTGAGCGAAATCAAAGGGAATTTGCGTATTTTAATAAGAATAAATAATAATTTTATTTATCAATAACACTTTAAATTTGACATAATCTGTTAAGTGTCTTTCAGTTTCTCAATTGTCGAGTGCAAATTTTCTATATAAGCTTCGATTACCGAATCGAAATATATATATGCGCTTGTAATTAATTATTTTGCAAATTGATAAATTATCTTCTCATGTATGCACCATAATTACATAATTTTCTGACATATCAATCATTTTTCTCTGTCACTACGTGAAATATTTTGCATGTTATTTTTCCATTTACAAGATAATAAATGATAACTAACAACGTGTTCCAACGTTTCTGATTTCACAATTGCTAGACTTGCTATTAAAAATTTTAATGATTCCACATCGTCGTAACAGCGGGTACTTTCCATATAAACTTAAACTTGTTCGTAACATTGAGCATAGTTCAAAAAATCCACCGACATCTGCATATAAATTCCACAATTCCACATCGTACAACACTCATCAACCATATCAACAACAATAAGCTACCTTTCCCAACCGCTACGGTATATATATCTTTCTCTCTCTCTCTTTTATAAAGAGCCTCTGTATATCGCATTACACTTCAACGTATGTATGTATATGTGTGTGTACGCCGCACAGCAAGAAAAGCAAATCAGCCTAAAGATCTCATTATCCGCTGGAGATTGATTAATCCGTTGAAATGAGCAAGCAGCAGCAGCAGCAAGCAACCAGCAGCCGACGCCGCTCATTCACCACTGTGCTGCACATCCATTCAGTTATGCAAAGCCGCTCGAGCAGAAGTAGTAGCAGACAGCAGCACGTTTACGTGAATGCACAGCCGTGTCGTAATGAAATCGACGCTACGGCCCCGGCACGTCGCCTCGGGTTAGAGAGCGAGAGAGAGAGAGAGAGAGAGAGAGGGAGGAGGAGAAGAAGGAGGATGTTCTCGTCTTCTCTTAGCTGCCGCGGCGAAGGATCTCGTTCTTCTTAGGTTTCCTCGGCTTCCCTTGCTGAGATCTTAATAGTTTTTGATTATTTTTTCAAGAATAAGAGGTTCTATGTGAATTTTCGTAATAGTGAGTTATGTTTATTTCAATGTGGTTGAATCAATTTTTTGGTTTTTACTTTTTTTTTAATTCTGCAGAAAAACAGCTTTTGTAAGTTCAAGTGAAGAAACTATGATTTTACAGTAGAAAAAGGCAATAGAAGTGTTAGAAATGCCTATATTAGATTCAATTCAGATGATAATTTATGAGAATAAAAAGTTGAAAAATTAACTTAAGATTAGAAATCAGCATTAGATAAGGATCGTCCTTCATCTACTTCCATTTATCCAATATAAAATTAATTTATTGCAACTTTTTTCACACAAAGTCATAAGAATTACAACTTTGTATATACCGCGTACGATAATAGAAAAAAAATCATTTCCAATCAAAAACAAACAAAAAAAATTTTATAACTGAACCGAAAAGTATACTATTCCACTACAAAATCGTGACTTTTGAACTGTAAAAATATCACGATTTACTTGAACAACCACTCCAGCAAAGAAAACCACGCCTCTTATCTCTCTTAGATCGATCTCTTTCCAATACACATCATCCTTTTCATTCTCTCCACTTCTCATCCACCTTTCCTACACGTATATAATCCAGCGAGCAAAACGTGCAGCAAGAGCACGCCACTACGTTCGCTTCACATCCATGCGTCACGATAATGAGCCAACATATCTCGAGTCGGTTTACTTATATCTATATATACTTCTACTTTGCTACACTTCTCTACGAGTGTGTGAGAGATGATTTACACGTTCATATCCCTAGGGTATAGCGTCAAAACCAATACGAGGGATTATTTTAGAAGCATGCTGTTGAATGCTCTACACCTGTTGCACGCCGTACCGCTACTACACTCCCGCACTCCAGTCGCTAGCTTTAGAGCTTTTCCGCTGATTTACGGTTGCGGTGGTAGAAAGAGAAAGAGAGAGAGAGAGAGTGAGCGAGACTTGATTGTGGGGGAGGAGAGAAGGAGAAAAGGGAGAGATAAAAGCAACGTGAAGGAGAGAGAGAGAGAGAAAGAGATATGGTTGCCGTGGGTGTGGGAACGCGCGAAGAGTTATATGGCACGCTGCGGGTTAACTCAATTTTCAAGTGATTTTTGAGCCGATGAGGAGAGAGAAATTTTTTTTTTTTTCCTTACCTGCTCGTTGGTAATGTTCCTTTCACGATTTAACATTTTATTACGTGTAATAAGTACCTTGCTTAAAATTTATCAAATTAATAATATTCTGAAGGTTTATCGTGAAGGAAGCGTGTATACTTTTTGCACGTTTAAAAGAACGTTTAACCAAATTCGATATGGTAAAAGAAGTTAATCAATAATATTAAAAAATTTTGAAAAATCCATTTTAAAAGATCCACATATAATATACGTTTTCCTCAAATTAATCATTTCGCTTTGACGAAATATTTGAAATCTCATTCGAATCTCTCACACACGATGACTTAATAAATCCGCAGCTAATAATATCTTCGGCGTATATAACTGTAAATGGCAAAGACACCGCCGCGAAAACCAATCAAGCGTCCGCGAAGGTCTTCATCATCATCATCATCGCCGCATGTCGCGCCGAAAAGGAACAGCACAATGATTTAATTAACTATTGACATTCGATAATAATGAAAAACCCTGGTGCACGCGATAAATCAATGCGCGCGCTGCATTAATTATATCAACAGTCGTTCTTCCTCTCTCCTCCTGCAACGATGCACAAAACAATGAATCGGAAAAAAACAAGCGTTCGTATATATACCTATATATATGTGTGTAGTACACATCTTCATCATTCATCAACGCGTGTCTCGCAAAAGTAATCGGAGCGCTCACTGGGCGTGCGCGAAACATTAAAGGAATCGAGTGAGGCGCTAAAAAGTCAAAAGCAAGCGCGAAAGTCGAGCGAAAAAATGAGGCTACACGCGTGTACGCGCGCGAAATTAAATTCGAGAGAGAGAGAGAGAGAGAACGCGACGGGGGGCAGCAGCAGCAGCAGCAGTCGAGTAGAGATATTTCGGCTGAGACGCCGACGCAATTCGCACCTGATTCGACTGCACAATGAAACCGTTATTAGCCGTGTCTATGGTTATATTTCACACTCGCTGGGTTCTAGGAAGAGAAGAGTTTTGTATGTATATGTGTGTGCCGAAGTTTTGATTTACCGGGTTTGCAGTTGTGATTTGTAAGGCCTTCGAGAGATTGAGAACGCCATAATCGTACGAATGCGGGTTATTCAAAAAGGATTATGATTTAATAATAGCGCTGAATGCGGTTTTTATACAAACACACGTATGATTTTTCGATGAATATAAGTATTTTTTGCCACAATGTTTATAGCTTTGGATCGCAATAAATTTTTATATCGCTTTCAGACTGTCATGGTTTTTATCGAGTTCTCGCGCTTTTACGTATTCAGAAATCGATATAACGTTGTATTTGCAAGCATCGTCGTTTCGTTTTTAAGGAGGAAGTTACACTCTTCGGGATTTGTATATATATTGGACTGTATATTTCAAAAGACTGTTCCGAGCGAAGGAAATCACCCGCGGCGACGCGTAATTAAGCGTAGATAAAATGTGTATAAAGGACAGAAAAATAATTATGACCCACATTATAACGTCTCTGACGTCAATTTATTTCACGAATGCGCCGCTGCTCTTTCATCACGCAGAATCATTTACTCGACTTCCCAGAATCTATTTTTGAGGCACTTAATAGGTGTTTACGAGCTTTTATTAATCAAATTTACTTTTTGCAACCAACAAAGTTTTTTTTGACAATGCTTTTGTTTATTTTTTACAGATGAAAGAAGAATATCTACGTATAAGATATTTGTTTCTTTGCAATATAACTCAGAAATGTTATAAAAAAATGTAATGTCTATATAAATACTTGAGTTTCAAGCTATTTTTCACCATTAACTTTAAATCTTTTGAAACTTCAGAAAAAGAATGAACTTCCAAATTTCGTAATCATTTTGTTCTACATAAACTGTCTAAATATCCCTTCCTCCCTTCCTCACCTCAATAAACCCAACAACAACCTCATCCTTAACAAACGACAGTATACATTGAGCGTCGAGTGGGTGTAAAATAACCCCACACTATACAATCTGCCCTCGCGTGATCTTAGGGCGCATAACCTGGTCGATTTATTGAGGCAATGTAGTCTCACGACGGGGTACATCTATACCCCTCGTGTGTACACCCGCGCATCGATGCTCTCTTCTCTCGCGCACGTTCAACCGCCCTATAAAACAGCAGGCGCACATTCGTTCGGATAATTAAGACATCGTATAAGCACGAGTATGGATATATATACACACGTATATATACACTTTGTTGCGTGGGCGACATGAGTCTTGGTTTATATATACGACGGTGTTGGAACGGCAACGGCGGCGGCGATTGGAATTTCGGTACTTTACGATGCTGCTTAATTGGTTTTACGCTGATTCTTCGCCTCGAGGTTTTTATTTTTACGGAGAGTCGATGTTGGTTCACGGTTGGTGGGAATTAAGATGTCGCTGTGGTATATACGTGATCGTAAAGTTGCTATAAGTTTTAAGTGTGTGTGTGTGTATATATATATATATATATATATATATATATGTGTACAATTATTTCTTAATTAAGAGGTTTTTGAATTTTCCGGGAATATATATATATACACACACACACACACATACAACTATTTTATTCTTTGGTATTATATGGAGTTGTGTAGAGTGCGATTTTTATGAGGTTGGTAGGGTATAAACATAGGCGATTTTCCTTAATTAAACACCATTTTAATTATTCGGATTATACATTGTACAAGTATAGGGTTGAAAAGAAATATCAATTACCGAGGTGTGAAATATCATCCGGCGACTTTCTGCGTTAAATATACTTTTAAGGCAAACTGTTTATTGTTACTTTAAAGAATAACGCTTTACAACGGCCATATCTCCTTTATGCTTTTATTGATTCATACGATACGCACGCACGTACACACATACACATACTTTTTTTTTTATTTTCATCGCGTTCGGGTACTGCTTTCTCCATTAATTAGGCCCAACTTCAATAACGCGTCCTCGCGCGAAACGCGAGATCTCGGCATCACCGAAATCACCCCAATAAAATCTGGAGTCGCGAACGAAAAGATACGAGTATTTTAATGCTTTTGCGTATCTCGATCGCGTGGGCAGCGCGCCGAATAAGATACGATTTTTCGGTTTAATGAACAATTTCACGGTTCCGTTTATGACTTCATTCTCGTGCTGTTCCGATTTGAGCGAGTGCATGCGTGTATATATATACGTGTGGGTCTTCGCGAAGTAAGAGGCAGCAGTGCAGTTCTCATTTTTTTTTTTACTTTTCTCACGTGTGCGGCGGGCGGTATTGTAAAGAGCACGATATACAGTTAATTCGTATGAACGTTCGGCTCTGGTCGAGTGAAGCCAACGTGTATTGTACTTGACTGGCAGATTAATTTATTGCTTTTATCAATAACGTAAAGAAAATCTTTGAAAAGATATATACATAATATGTAATTATATGTATACCCGATGGTTTTAAACGATTCGAATGTTAATTAAAAATCAATTTCTTTAAATTAACAATCTTTTATTGTATTCATATTATTTATGTATAAATGTAATTATTTGACATTTTTAATAATATTATAACCTGCAAAGAAGCAGTTATTGTAAAATAGTTAAAAATCATTCTCTGTCACGTTTGTCATCTATTATCTTTCTATTACCCCGTTATACAGCTTGATGAACGAGTACCTCGGTTGTAAATTACGAAAACCGCATACATGATATGCGACTGCTGTATTACGGCACCAATGACGCCACACACTCGACTTCTTCATTTTTCACTTATTACTCTAACGCATATGCACACATAAGACGTTGCTACTGACAAATGACTAATAAATAATTATTCTTTCAGGTGACTACCTCGCAAAAAATAATTACTCCCCTCATTCATCAACCTCTACAGCATCTATATTTTTTCCATAAGCTTTAGCTCTTTTCAATTTTTCAAAAATCACTTACCTTTCACTATTTTATTAAAGAAAAAAACAAATCACTTATACCTGTTATTCCACATATACACGTGCACCTGCCACTTCTTCGAAGTTATTAATACCTGAGAATATTATAAGACACCTTGCACTTTCTCGTCGGAGCACTGCCCTACATACTCCCGCATCATCATCATCATCATCATATACCTGCTGCACTCTCGCCCCCGGTGTCAAAGGCCAAACGCGGGGTTCAAAGTACTTCCTCCTACTCCTCCTTCTCCTCCACCTTCTTCTTCGTCGTTGTCTTCTTTTTTTTTCTTCTCCTTTACCTCACCTCACTGCTCACGTTCGAGAAGAGGAAGAGAACAGCACGCCCACGTATACACATAGCGAGCGTATGTGAGAGGAAAAAAAACAGAGCCCTGATGAGAGCACACGCGAAGGTATATATATATATATATATATATATATTCTGCCGGAGGGCAGACCAACGAATGATGTTATCCGAAGCGTTATGCCGTTTTAAAAGGTTCGCGCTTTCTCTCTCTCTCTCTCTCTCTCTCTCTCTCTTTCTCTCGCGTGGCCTTCGTAATTTCATCTTCCGGCTCGTTGATAAAACGCTTATGGGTGAGAGGGGAAGTGTTGAGGGTTAACGAGGCAGCGTGAGATGATGACAAATTTGAAGGATTTCTTTCGTATGTGTGGGAAGAGTAGGATGGCTATTGAAATGCGAGAGTTAAACGTACGTGGTATAAACTTATCTAGTGTTTAATGAGCTAGAAAAAAACGTTAAGTTCTTTTTTGTTTGTCGTTAAAGTGTGAAAGATTTGTATAAGTGGTATATGTTTGTGATTGACTACCGTTGAATGAAAATCGCCGTTATACCAGTAGTATCTTAGGACTATAAGAAAACTCATTGTTTATCAAAATTACAGTGGTCATCAAGTTCAGTGATTAAAAAATAATTATGGGTGCTATAAGTGTTGAAAAGAAATCAAGAGCCGATGCAAGTGTTAACTTAGCATTTGGAATATTCATAACGAGTTTCATAACGAGATAGGCGTGTGCTTCAATAAATTTGTTGAAATTTTCCTTTCAATAAATTTTATTAAACAAATCGTATAACTTTTGAAGAAAAAATCATAATAACATGCATACACATATTTTTTAATTAATTAACAATATATTTCTTCTCTACATTTATAAAAAATATTTCTTCGAAACCTATACAAAAAAATTTATTTATATAAATTATCCAGCTCAAAAGAAATTGAACGATTTCAGTCATTACGTATTCACAATACACATACCTCTCGACCCATAATTCACCCTTTCCGTGCCCTCCCACACGAACCGAATCACGCAAGTAAAACTCTGGAGAGAACCCATCAGCGCCCAAAAAACCTCGGCCAAGTCCTACATTGCATCTCTCTCTCTCTCTCTCTGCACAAAAGGAAAAGAGAAGAAGAAGAAGAAGATCGGGCCACGATGGCAGAGAGGAAGGTTATACGCGCGTGCACAAACGCGCGTGCGGGAGTACAAGACAGCGGGCGCTTAATCATCTTCTCTCTCTCCAGCCGATCTTCGAGTTCGTTCGCCCGAGGAGAGAGCCTCCGACCGACCTGCTCTCTAATGGAATTCAATATCGTGCCTTAATACTCTTAATAATCCGGGAGGGCCCTAATGCTACCCGAGCCAGCGCCCCTTGCACGCGGGTAACATAATAGCTTGGGCCCCGTTGTTGCGTGGGCGGTGGCCCCGCGGCGATATTCGATTTCGCGCTTTGAAAATATGCGCCTCTATTACACACGCAGAGATCTCTTTTTTTTTCTTTTTTTTTTTAACGTGTCTCGCTCTCTCTCTCTCTCTCTTGGTTATCTCTCTTGAGGCAGGTCTGTAGCGAGGGTCTTTGGGTCCCGTGATTGCTGCTGGCAAAATGTATGTATGTGTGTATTTTGGCTTACGGTGTAGAAAGACTGGTATATATAATTGAGGTTTGCGGAGGAGTGCGAACGGCTATTTTTCAAATTGCTTCGAGGGGGTGAAATGTTTGTCATTATATCACGCCAGTTCGTTTTGTAGGTATTCTAGTTTTCGCAAGAGAAGCGAATGATTTCGGGGTTTCGGAATTTGAAAAAAATATGTTGAAGCTGCTAATCACCCACCGAAACGTCAGGTCCGACGCAAGCGAGAGTTATGGCGAATTCTTAACGTCGAACGTATACTTATTTTTGCATTTAAAATTTTTTTAACAATATGTTTTTTTTTAAAATGAAGAAACTTTATGAACGAAAATATAGGCAAAAGTATGATTTTTGTTGCTTTCAGGAAACTTTACACCTTACTTTACAAAGGCTGTTCCGGAGGATTTACGTAAACATATCCATAACGCCACTACTATAATTAATTCAACATAATGTCAGTATTGTTCATCCCAAAATAACAACAATCTAAAAATCCCTACAGCTATATGATTTACACGGGACATTTACTTATACTCTCGAACTAACACTCTAACTCTTTTCTATACTATAACACACACATACACACAGACATCTATACCCACCCACCTCCACTATACACAACGTAATTGCAAACTCCTCGGAGCAAAATCCACGCGTAGCAAGAGAGAGAGAGAGAGCTCGCGTTCTGCGAACGGTGATTTTTCGTCGTACGATCCTGAAATTCTTTCGGCAGCCGCCCGCGAGTAAATTAGTTCGTTGAAGCGGTCTCTTTTTCGCAAGTCCCGCTGCGGCACGGCACACTGCCCGCGGGCGGCTCACTCCCTCTCTCCTACTTTGGTTTAAGTATCTGCTTAATACCTTAAGTAATAGAACCTGAAACAAAACCACGACAGAGTGCGGGGCGTATATATTTATAAAACGGCTCCTTAATAGCCTCGATAAATCTCTTTAGTTTCATATATATGTGTATAAGCTATGCATATGGATTTAATAACATTTCCCTAGTACATGCTGTATTATTAGAGATGTAG
This sequence comes from Torymus texanus, assembly GCA_036873485.1. NCBI lineage: Eukaryota > Metazoa > Arthropoda > Insecta > Hymenoptera > Torymidae > Torymus > Torymus texanus. The sequence goes on along the minus strand of JAYJLV010000001.1, from coordinate 10,668,457 downwards.
TTTTGCGTTATTTTCTTGTGTAGTTGCTATTTTTTTGTGTGTATGGTTACCATTCGAATTCGATTACGTGGATAAAATAAAACTGCGTAGTAACATCATAAGTACTATTTATTTAGATGACTGAAAAGTATAGCCAGTTTTTCTCTTTAGCGATCATAAGCCAGTGTAAGATTTTATAATACAATCAATACGAATAACATCCAACAACCAAATAAATTTCAAATTACTAATGCAAAAATAAATTGTAGTCTAAAGAAGTATGTTTTGTTCCTGTACTTAGACATACATAGATACCTACATATATGCAATCTTAGCAAATACTTTATAAACAAAAAATAACGAAATATTAAAATAATTTACGATCGCGAATGATCTCTTATCAAGATGTCATTACAGTTATTACAGCCTCTTTAATAAAAACACTATACTGAATTATTTTCAATATCTTTGCATACACTCCGATCGCACAAAACTGCCCCCCTCCCCCTTGACTCGAGCCCCAAAAACGCACCATTAAATCTTATCGTCGATCCCAATTTCCGATCGGAATCCCTGCTGTACGGCAGCTCTCGAAAAAGCCAACGCAGCAATTGGCCATCGATAAACGTCAGGTCGAGAGAAAAAGGAGACGTTCGCGCTCACCGCCGGGCGCAAAAGACGAATTGCTTATTCCGTGCGCGTGAGACCGGATGCTGCGCGTGTGTGCATCGTAAGCCGAATCTTATATGCGAATGTATAGCATACGCGATGCGTGGGTAGCGGGCTTTTTGCTGCGGTGTATGATGCGCGCATGCGCGTCTCGGAATTGTAATGAACAGTCTTGAAACGGAGGTTGGATAAAAAGAATGGGTGACAGAAGGTTGATGGTTTATTGCACGTATATATGAAGATGATTTTGTAGTTTTTTTGAGCAGTGCGTGTGTTGTATAATATTTTGTGGAAAATTGTCGTGATGGAGGAAGCAGAGATGTAAATATAGAGGTATATTTTTGTGGATGGTTGTTAAATAAAGCAATGGTACGGTGTGTGTTATGAAAAATGAAAGATTTTTAATGAAAGGAAACGGCTGCGGGATTTTTCCCTTGGAGATGATTATTGATCTTGACAGTAATCCTGTGAAATTAACCGTGCATTCCAATAAAATTGAAATCGATTACCTGAAAAGGGAAGAACAACTTAAGTATAATCCTGGATACCCGACTTTTCGCGATGAAGGAAAACATGCTGCAAGAGTCAGGTGAGAGCATTAAATGTATATATACGTATTACTTGAAGTGAAAAATCTTTGAAACATACTTAACAAATTATTTTATTTTAGAGCTTTAGTAGAAACGTCTTCATCAGAAATAGCCAAGGAAAATCATATATTAAAAATAACCTATTTCTGGGTAGTGATGAACCGACTTTACCCGTCATATTCTTTAATTAAAATAACACTAGACACTCACAACCTTATAATATTTTCACTAAATTATCTCTGTAATTTAATGATGTATTTAACAATAAATATGAGAAGAAATAGCTAACTAAAATATAAACGTAAATTATTGGTATTTTATTCGTTTATAATATTATATAGTACTATTTCAAGGGATAGAAAAAAAGCAATGATTTTTTCGTTTGATATTATGTATCTCTTCTACTCTTTGCAAAATAGTTATTATTAGCCATTACTAACAAAAAAATATTACTATTATACATCGATAACTCGGCATTAATGTACTTCATTGACAGATATATCGGGACATTTATTTACTGGTACCATTCTCAAGGTATCCAGGTACTGAACCTCCTACGCTATTCTAAAAATAAATAAAGAACATTTTCTCGCGTGAAAAATCGATGAAATTTTAAAAAATAATCAAAGAAAGGCCAACAACTCAAGCGAAACTTTCACGGTAGATCCCTTTGAACTAATCTCGTATATAAACACAGTGCTATGTAAACTCATAAGAAAAAACGAAGAAATTTTAGAAGCCACGCACCTTACACCCGCCTTTACCACAAACCCTATATACAACTATCACACCGCATGTCGCGTGCGTCATTACGCGCGGTTATTTATTTACGTACACACACTCTCTTTCTCCAGCATATCTAATACACATGGCTGCGCACGCATTCATGACGCGCGCGATCGCAGAGGGCTTTTGTATAACGTTAATATATATATATATATATATATATACACACACACACACACACACACACACACACACACACACACACACACGAGATGCAAAGAACGACGCGCACTTTGTCGCGGATATGTTCAGTATTACCTGTCGGAGTGCATCGATTTCAGTATGTATACTATTAATACGGGCGCATTTTTTTCACACGCTTTTCACGCCGAATTGGCGTTATCGGAAAATTATAGGTGTTTCGTCTTTTAATACACTCGTTATTCTATTTTAGTTCCTTTAAATGGGTTTAATTTACTGTGAATTTATTAATAGTAAGGTTAATGATGCGTGCGAAATGGTATTATTTGAGGATTTTTTTTTTTTTTGGTTAGTTGTAGGTTGATTTAATCGCGAGCAGTTTAGGTAAACTAAGGCTTGTATGTATTGAAAAAAAAAAGATTGTAAAATAAATAAAAGGCAGAAGAAGGTTACGATTTGCGTCATACAAGTATTTCACTCATTATTTTTATCGCTAACGATAAATTTAATTAAAAACTGGTAAATTTAAAGAAACTAAAAGGTTACAGTAACCCAATATTGTTGTAAAATAGCTGTTTCCGTTCGTTCAAATGCATTAGCGCTGACCTCGTTCCGAGATCTTACTCCTGTATTGATTTTCAATTAATTAAACAGTTAATTAATTGAAAAGATGCTACTATTTATTTCCGTGTCGTGTTCCATTCAGTTTATTGTTATAGTCTCTTTAATAAATGTAAATAGGGATATTATATTTATACGCATGAAAGCTCAACTCGACACTCCATATAATAAAATACTTGTCGGTTACAGAATATTATCAATGAATGGGAATTTTTTTAACATAATATACAGTTTTATAAATATATAAAGTAACATGCACAAAACGTAAAAATTTACAAGGTTAAATTGTCATTTTAAAAAAACGTATATATTATTTAACTAGCACAAAATTATTTCATTGCCATAACTATTAAGTCAGTAAAAATGTGCCGTCTCAAACCCACGGGGTCAAAGATCAGTGGAGCCGCGGTCGTAGCCACCGCCGACGCAGATGCACCTTGAATTTCTCGCGACGGATCACGCGACGCGTCTCATACTTTATAAGTTATACGGACGTGCATTTATCCACTTGTACATTGTATACGATATTTTTGTCTCTTGCGGTCACGATATCACCCAAAATTGCGTATATAACCAACATTTTGTTCACAAAGAACGCCGACGCAAGTTTGCGTGTTACAACAGAGTGAGTCTGTCGTTCTCTCGTGACTTTGCTCCGGCGAATTCTGTGTCATTGTCGCGCACACGCGCTCGTTGAAGTGGAATGGAGTTTGCTGCTGAGGGGTGATGATAAAGACGAGGGATTAAAGTAGTTTATTGCGTGTCGTAATTATGAAATATAATGCGGTTAAGTTGATAAAATAAATAAAGGACATTTTAAAAGAGGTCCCGTATAAGTAGGCTTTTTCAAGTGGAAAAAATAATTTTCGTTCAGTACAGCACTTATACGATGCAGTACATATTTTGAAAAAAAAAATATTAACTGTTGTTAAAATCATGAAATTTTGAAATTGAATATGAAAATATATACCAAAATATGCACAGTCAGTATTGCAAATTCATCTTTAACGGTTGAAGCAGCCTACACATAAGTATGTGAAACATCAGTTAATATTCTGTAAATCAAGGGTTCATGAAGATTCTTTAATTAACACTTTTCTATAAATCATACATGTATTTTTTAATCAAAGAGTTTAGAACTATTCTAAATATATTTCCTATACTTTAATGGCCTTACTCTAATACGAAACGAATGAAAACGACCATGATTTCTTAAAAACTAAATCTAATTTAATTAAAAAAAAACTATAAATCACTTTAACTTCACATAATATCTTCTTCCCTCCGCAGTACAATCCAAAAAAAGAACAACCTTACAAAATCACAAACTTTGATCAACCCATCACACAATCTTTCAAAACCGAACCGTCGCCAGTATAAATTCCACACATCATATACCAGCCCCGCGATCTCAGCAATATAGCGAACAACGATGACGACGACGACGACTCGTTGAAAAGCTCACTTGCTACCTCACGTCGTTGCGTTGCCGTTCACGAGGTGGGCAGGATATACGAGATCTGCGCCTCCCCGCAGGCACAATATGCGCGCTCCCATTGAGCGATTCCACACTCGCGCTCGCCTCTCGATTCGCTACTCGCGCGTATAGCGTTTATTAGCCACGCGTACGGCGCTGATAAACGGCGCGAATCTCCCACTCCGCGGTGGCTGCACTCACGCTAGAACGCAAGTCTGTACATCAGAATTCCAAGGCTTTCGAGAAAAGAGACGCGGGTTGGTTTTTTATCGTACGAGGTTCTGTTTTTTTTTTAAATGGTTATATAGGCGCCGTATGGTTTTTTGCTGGTACGGTTGCGAAGGTAGGTGCAAAAAAAAACGTTAAGTTGTCTCGCGCTTTCGTTATATATATATATATATCGTTGAATAATGATTTCGAATATAAATATATTTATTATCGATTGCGGATAATTATTTATTTTTACAAATAGTGTTCGATATTGTTTTTAAAAATATCTGTTTATATATAATAATTAAATTGGTAGAATAACTCGGATGTTAGTCTATTGGGTGTGAAAATTGATATGTGTATATAAATAAAATGTTTTTTTTATTTTAACATTTTACCAAAAAATATGTATTATATATTTTCAGCACGATATGCTTACCTGAACTTACAACATTTACATCAAAACTTTACCAATTCTATTGTTGCGCTACCAGAAACATCCCAATAATTACATCGTCTCAACCAACCACGCTCAAATCCCTCCTGAAATACATATCTCGCAAAAATCCCGGAAACAAGAACCTCGCCCAATTCAGAAACCCCACCTCCTTTACTTCAACCACACGAATATTTCACATACTCGTTCCGAAAATTCTTGTTCTTACATGTGCTTACTCTCCTCCTCCTACTTCGCAATTTCTCGAGTCCTTCGCGCGCCTCAAACGGCAGCTGCAGCAGCAGCAGCAACAGTTCTCTTCTCTTTCTCTCTCCGCCCGCGGCAGGTGGAAATCCACCTACCATCGTCGGCGTCGGCGTCGTCGGCGGTTCCAAAAGGCGGCGCGTGGGCTAATCGGCATCGCGCCCTTAATGACGCGCGCGCGCCCGAAATATTCGCTTAATTGGCCGCCGCCGTCTTTCTTTATTTATATCGCCGCGATCGGTGCAGAGACACACAGGACCGATTTTCGATTCCCCGTATATATAAAGTATGTGTGTATGTATGTGTATATACGCGCGTGGGTATATAAGAAGACGATCATCGATAAGCCCTCATTATTCCGAGCATCGCGCGAAAAGGGTGTCGCACTGCGAGTCCCTCTTTTTTCCACGGTTATTTCGTTCTTTTATCGCGCCCCCTCCTCCTCCTCCTCCCGCATTGTGTGCCCGCAGAAAAGGTGTCGGCTGCTTGGGATGGCTTTTTCTTTTCTTTTTATTTTCGTTGCTTTCGTCGGACGTCGTTGCCGGCGGCCGGTTAGAAACGTTGATCGATAACTCGAGGAACACGAGCCGATAAGTCGGACAAGTTGCACCGCAGCAGCGGCGGCGGCGGCGGTGGATCTCTGAATTTGTATGTTAATGCGGTGTACCTGTTTAACGTTATTTCTTTTTATCGGTGCCTCTTTCTCGGTTTTGTCTCCCGCTCGTTTCATTTGTGTTTTTTTTTTCTTCTTTCGGCTCTTTATTTGCTGCTTTCGACAACGAGAGAAGCATTATCGTTTCGCCGTGCGTGTTAAGTGCTTTAAAGAGGAAGATGAGCACTTGCATTCTCGCGTTTATTTATGGATCGTGGATTCGAGATGCTTTTTTTTCGAGTTAAGTTTGATTCAAGTAATGTGAGAAAAAAGTTATTTAGATAGATAAATACAATTTCAATTGATCCAGTGTTAGGTATATCATTAGATCTAAATCAATTAAATTTACAAAATGTATGTAATTTCTGATATTGCTTTTACAAATATTTTGCTTACGTCAGACTTGAAATGTGGTCATTTAGTCTTGAATTACTTAACAGAGACCAAATTAAAGAGAACAATTTCTTTAATTAGGTGAAAATAATGAATATATAATCGTATCATTAAGACTTAAAAGACACTATTTTTCAACGCACAACCGTTACAAGAACCGTTCCACAACCAGTACAATAATAATTATATTATAATGATAGCAATAGATAGTCTTTATCAGCTTTTAGCTTTATCACAAGAAATTTTTTATATTTCCTCCTGTGTTTGTAAAATTTTTCTGTTACTTTGAATAGCTTGGGTATCAGAATAGTTTCTCTAGGCTATAACATAAACGGAAATATCCATTCACATTTTAATTTTTTCAAGTAATTTTCAATTATCGATCATCTATACATATATATCGTTTATCGCACTGACGATCTAATAATATTTCAAATTTTGTTAAACTAATGTTAGTCGTATAACGGCACCTATAAAATATACGAAAAATATTTTATATATCCACGATAGACAACATATAGAAGATAGATTTATGTAAATAATCCACACATCTTTCTAAATTGATACATCTGGGCTGACAAACAGGAAAGTATTATCGAAAAGAAAAAAAAATGTCAACAGCCAAGTCAAACATACTTCCTGCACATTTATCAGTCGCAGCGTCGACTATAGCACGGCGAATCCTATTATTTTTCAAACTATCCACGTCTCACTTCCATCCCAACGATTGTCACCTGAAAATTATTTACAGCGTCACGCCAGCGTCTCCTCTCTATATCGTATAATTATTCCATCAAAATGATAATACGATAATCTCCGACATACACACATGTCCCACACATGCAAATTTATCACTCAATTTCCCGATGGTACTGCCACTATTACAACGATCATCGCACACATACACACAGTCTTCGAAAGATCACTCAAATCTATAGGAATATAGAAACTTATATTCGCACGCACATTAACATGAATCCGCTATTAAGGTATTCGTCGTCGGACGCACAGCAGCTGCCGACAAAACAAACTCGCGGACTTTCCAGCGCAGTCGTCTTTATTCCGGATTAAGATAATTCGCGTGAGCGCGTCTGCGGAAACATACGTCTTTAAATCACCGGACTTTCCTATAGCAGTATAGCAGTATATGTCTGTGTGTGTGTGTGTGTGTTATCTCTTCGCGTAGCTCGCCGATTGGTTGACGAGTTATTATACGGGATGCGCGCAATGTCCTTTTGCACTGTGCATGTGCAGCGCGAAAAGTATTTTATACGATAAGGATGTAGGTTGAAGTGCTTTTCAGGGTTTCGATGGAAAAGGCAGAGTTCGCAGCTGGATCAGGACAAATTGCGAAAGTTGTTTAGTCGTATATATGTACTTGCGCAAGTTTGTAATTACAGATTTAAGGGAAGAAGGAAAAAAAACACACCGTAGCAATTTATGTATTCGAATGTCAATATATCTTTAAAACCTTATCAATACCTTCTAGTCAATAACGGTAATTGCAATTTTCACTTTCCGTAAAGCATGTGTTTAAAAATTATTTTTTAATCCCTATACATCGAGTTAACTAGTAATCGATACTTCCTTGGTCAACATTTTTTTATCCTCACTATCATCAAATTACGCGTACAGGAAACGTATAGACGACTAGTCCATATAAGAATCTCGAAAATCGATTCTACGTATCAATATACTCATTCGAATCCAGGTTACGCTCTTTTCTTTAATTGCACGTTCTTGAATTTCCCATCACCTGTAATATACACACTAGCTACTGCGCATGAAAATTCCACTGTATATATATATACATGCATCCTGCCGATCTTCTATACTCTCCTCTTTATATTACCACAGCGACCTGTAAACGTCTTCATACACGAAAATTTATCGAGGAACGCAATCCCCGATCGTCCGCTTATTTATTTATCGCCCGTAGTCAATAACAATAAAACGACTGATAATCACTATATCACCGCTTGCGCACGCATTGCTCGCAAAAAGCAACAATCGAGGCGTAGCGACAAGTCAGCCGGTGCACGTACACGTGCGTACCTCCGGTATGTCCACTATATACACACATACACACACATATACATATACACGTATATAGTAGCCATACGTCGCACGTTGTAGCAGCCGGACACTTCAAAGGGCGCCGGCAATAATTATAGAAATATGCGCGTTCATGCAAACCTCGGCGAAGGAAGCGCTATAGTACAGAGCGGACGGCGCGTGTGTAAAAGAAAACACGCGCGGCAGTGCAAGAGAGAGAGAGGGAGAGAAGAAAAAGGAGGGAAACGAGGGTGTTATTCTAACTGCTGCCGGATGTTATCGGTAGGAGCGGCTCTCTGTCGGTAATACAGTTATTTATACGGGAACCCCCTCGTTATCGCGATCGCGCACTCGTATATCGATAAAAAGAAACGCGCGTTTCTCTCGTTCTATGTGCTATTGCTTCTGGTCTCCTTTCGCGGCGTATACGTACGCGGATAGCTTCATTGGCTCGTCGTCTTAATTCGTGGTTTTTCTCTCTCCTCGTGTGTGTGTATGTATGTGTATATCGCTACCGAGCGATTCGAGCATGTACGCGATCGCAAGAGAAATAGGTATGAGAATTCCAGGTGACGGGAATGGAATTGATTCGCAGCTTGGGAGTAAATTAACATGTCTGCGGGAAGCAAGAGCAACGTGCATACCGTTTCGAGAAATGTCAGGAATTGGACGAGCTCGTTGGATGGAAATTGGTTTTGTCCTTTTGCTGTATATGTTATATACGTTTGGCGCCTTTCTGCGCTCTCGTTGCAATTTTTCGTCCGCATGATGTCTTGTTATGGTAGAGAACGAGTGAGGTATTAAGATAAAATGGTTATGTAAGAAAGTAAATTGTTATTGCAGTTTGAAGTATGCACCCGAAGGAATGTGCCTTTACGCGAAGTTGAAACGTTTCGAGACGGTTTGAAGAATTTCTTGTGAGTTTATAAATTTTTTTTACTTACAAATTGAACGACTTGGAATGCTATTGGTATTTAAATAGGAGCTTTTACAGATGGATTTTTCACCTCTCTCTCTCTTATTTATATGTTTTTATAGATTAAAAGTGTAATCTAATTATTATAATTATCCGATTTAAATATGAAGAAGTTTATAATATTAACATTTTATTCAAATTTAATTTCGGTCGGCTGAAGCAGCATACGCAGTATAGAATGATAACGCAGTTAACGGAGAATTATTGAAACCTGTAATATAAATAATAAACCGTAAATTGAAGTACTGATAAAGTAAGCATAACTTACCGCCATAATCGCGACGTTTAGTGGAAATAAATAACTTTTTCCGACCCGAGACTTCCCTCGCGAAAAATGAAAAAAAAAACAAAATGCAATACACTGCGAGCAAAGATTGCGTTGCCAGTCAACTCAATAAATCACTCCTATTAAATAATTAAAATTTTATAAAACTATTAGAAATCGGTAGAAAAATACCTCGAGGACTATAAATATATGTTAAGTAGGTGAACCGCGTCTTGTCAGACTGCATATAAAGACAATTAATCAATGCAAAGATATATAATTTAGTTGCTCTTACGTCGTTCTTTTTTTTTATTCACTAAAATCTTTAATATGGACTACTCTACTCCCTCGTTGCATAAACCCAACCGGAGTCATTTCGAAGGATATGTCTATATACTACACTACGAGAGAAGTAATTTACGCCGAGTTTGCCTCTTTTTTGTACATTATGCGTATAGCGACCGTGCATTTACAACGTCCAGCAACAACTGTGACAACATAAAATTTGACTTATTTCTATGCATAATTAATTAGAAAAGGCCATTAGCCATGAAAAAGAATGATATCGAGGAATATCTAATAATCAATTTATATATAGCACTTTTCAGTCTATATATCTATGCTTTGCGTATATACTAACCGTTTAATCTAAATACGTATATATGTACATGCGTACCTTTGAAATACATTATTAAATTATTCTTATGTATATCTGACGAAGAATTCAAAAAAATCCTAAACATCTATAAGATATATATATATGTATATATAAGTGACGCTCCTTTAACGGATCTCGACATCCCGCGCGCGCTTGTACGCACGTAATGTACGGCAACGAGAATAGCCGCACACGCGCGCAATTGCTCCCGTCGAGAGAGAGAGAGAGAGTGCACGAAGCGCGTAATTACAATAATAACGCGTGCGCGCAGAAGGTATAGAAGGAGAGTATAACCCGCCCGCGGTACCGTATCCCTGGTATTATTATCCTTAATGCTATTCAAACAGAAAAGCGCATGCGCCTATATAAAAGCGCGCCTCCGCTTACGGCCATTACTTATTAGATCGAGATCGCAACTAGTATATTATATACATCATGTATAAAACTGCAGTTTGTCGTCTGGTCGATCGGATAATTAGTTTGTCTGTCGCCTACTGCGATTTTGGTATATGTGTAAGTGTATGCGCAATATATATGGCTTTAGGGAAGTTTTTCGGTGAGAAGAGTATATAGAGATTGCCGGAGGGCTATACTCGTGCGATTTCAGAACGACGATGAGATTATGTCATTAAGTGGGTCGTAAAGTTGCAAAGTCATGTAGAGTGGATTTTATATACATCAGGATCGTATGGTGCGAGGTACTTTTGATTTCTTTTTTGCGTTTTTCCTTTGTCGTGTTGATTTATTTAATGAGGCGAGGCGAGTATAGGTCATTAGGTTCGTTATCAGGTCATTTATCTAAATTTCTCGTGAGTGTATTTATATGCGTCTTTTTTTTATGATGTTTACTTTATGCTAGAACTGGATCTGAAAGTGGCAATTTCGATCATCGCTTTGATTGAAAATTTCTGTTCTCGACGTTGTTGAACATCAGAGACGTTATATACATGGTAGAATGAAGTTTTTTAAACTTTTTATGGTACTGTTTTTTCTTGTATAAGGTAAAAACACAGATTTCTATACAAAGAATTTAACGATGCTATAGTATAAGTCATACACTGCGTAACATATTTGCTAATTTATTAATAAATTATTGTCTGAATTGACTTGATCTGGAATTGATATAAAACTTGACCCAGAATATAGTTTCGCAACTTTCAATTATTTTGATATGCTAATGTTGACAATTTAATTTGAATATGTAAAGGTATTTCCTGCTAAACTGATTACCTTCGGTAGTCTTGAGCGCCAATTTAAACACTTTTTTCTACTAATCGATTGTGTATGAGGGTAATTTATTTTCTAATCAGCCCTCAATTGAAAAATATTAAAATAATCTTGTTAACTAAGAATGTTGGAATGTAGGCGCAAGGTAAAGATCAGTAAATCAGAAGTTTTTGATGTTTATAATGATAAACTAGCTACTGTAAGGTACACTTGAAATTCTTGCATTATGGAGTCATTATCTTTTATAAAATACTTTCATCAATTGCTATTGATCTACGTACTTACATTCCTGTAAAATTCCCCTGATAATTAATCTCATTTCTGTCATAAAAAGATCATCAATGAAAGTATTGATTTCTATATAAAAAGAAAGTTATTTCACCAATTAAAGTAAGTACTTACAGCCAAAATTAGCTAAAACAGATTTTTTAAAGGATAAACCAGTTTTGTCAAGATAATATTCCACAACTATTGCAATTGCTCTGTATATTCGATAGTATGCGGAATGCGTGGTTTTTGGTTTTTCTACAGTTATTGTGAAAATATCAGGTATATGAGTCATTTGTTCAGATTTCAGAATTTCTCAAGTCCTGTACTCGATACCGTGCAATCTTAACACCTGTAAAGTCATTCCGATCGTAAAAATAATTTATTTGCAATATAAACAAGTATAATCATTGCTCGTGTTATTCCTCTAATAAAGTCCATCATGAATCTGTCCTTCTGCTCACGCGCGTGCGCGTCTATTAGTCGGGTTAACAACGTTGTAATAGCACGGCACGGAAATATTTAAAAGAATGTTTTCATGCGATCTCTTATTACGCTCATGAATATAAACTGCGTTTTCGCGTGTAAACACCTTGCATATTTTATGCTAAACATCAATTTTCTCGTAAGTATATATCTATATATGCACCTGCCGCGAAGAAAACGATCGAGAGAGAGAACGATATTTTTACGGTTAGTCGAATAATCGATTGATTTACGAGACTTTATTATTCGCATAACGTATGATTGCAAAGAGGAGAAGAGAACCTCGCGTCATAATCGATTTATTGCACCTCGCCAACCAAGTGACAAATAGAGCTGTTACAATGTGAGCAGAGACTCGGGCGTGTTTGTGTGCGCTCGGAATTACGCAACAACAGCTGCACAGAAGATAATTTTTAAATAATAATGTTGCATTGAAAAATGGAAAAATTAGCCAAAATGGTCAAAATCATTAATTATTGATTATATATGCAATAAACATAATATAAAATTATTCAAGTTTAACAATCTACAATATCATACAACTCGAAGAAATTCATATATTCAGTTATTATGAAAAAGAGTATAGAAGAGATCCGGTAAAGCCATTGTATCAAATTATACGCATCATAAGGTATTTAATATTTATATATTTAATCAGGCTACATACTTTTATTAAGAGATTATCAAAAGTTCAGATTGGTGTTTAATAACTGATACACGTAAATATTGATTAATTGATTAAAATTAATCCAGCTACAAAACGATTATACAGAATTATCTGAAAACCCAATTTCAGATATCCGATAGAATATTAGTTAATAAGTAATAGTTATCTGAAACTTCAATAATTGACAAAAAATAATTATTTGATGAAGTAATTTTGGACTATAATTTTATATCTGTATATGACAGAAACAAATAACTTTCAAATCTCATTGTAGTTAATTTTTATGATTTATTAAAATATATAAATATTTCAACTTACATTTAAGTCCAAAAATACAAATCATCTGATGAGACCCTAATAAATCGAGCCGTTCAGGTAACAGCTCGCACTAATGCGAGAGGCTTTTGAAATTTTATTAAAGCGACCTAGTTTCTTGAAAAAGCCTCATCATGACAATAATCGCCCACCTTAGCTCACGCGAGTATTTGGCAGCAGGTGGAGGAGGAAGTGGGTGAGAAAACAGCGAGACGTACGAATATTAATCTCGGCCGCGTCATCGCCTGACAAATGTGAGACACGTCGGGAGGGATTTCGCGCGGACGCCCCGCAAAATCCCGCGCGCCGAGGCGGCTACTAATTTTATATGCAAAATTATTAATCACCCGCACGCAAGCAAGCCGAGGTTTAAAAATAAAGAGCGCGCGAACGATAGAGGGAGATGTTTGTGTCGTTTCGCGTTACCGCGAGTTTTTGTTGAAATTACGCGGTACAAGGAAATCGCGCGGTTTATTAATAAGGAATATTCAAATTTGTTTGGGTTAATGAGCTTCGGGCACGGTTGCAACGCGGTCGATGAAAAAAAGTAGCAGAAATGCTGTTTTCGAGTCGGTACATGGTGAGTTGTAAATTATGTAGTTTTATACTATATAATGTAAAACATGGAATAAAATACCTTTATATTTTCAAGCTTCGTGGCCATCAATCAATTAAATATGATATTAATTAGCATAAGATGAAATCACGGTTGTCAACTAATACAAATAATCATTGCTGAAATTCGTGATTATTTCAAAACTTTTTACTGAGTAATCAAAATCTTTCAAATTATTCTATATTGGATGCTAGTAACACTAAAGCGTGACATTGAATTATTTTCATTTAATATAACTTTAGATTATTAAACTATCAATGTAAATTTCTAGTTCTGAAATAATTTTATTTAGATTTTAAAACATTTTGCAGTAAGATTTCATTAGTTGTTTAACGTTAGAATTCATTCTTAAAAATATAGTTTTTTAAATGTTTGTTTAATGTAATAAAATACATATTGCAGAAGTTAAGGAATAATACAGTTATTGATATTAATGAAAAGATACGTAACTTGTTAATCTTATCAAATAAGAGATAAAAATGTGGTCAAGCAAAGTACAAACATACCTCATTGAATCATTAATCTCAATTACTCACACGATAACACATCCGCAGTAGTATAAAAAGATATCTTTCATGCATTCTGTAGTCACTTTTCACCAAAATGTGGAAAAGGCTGCTGCTTTGTTTAGCTTTCTCGGCTCTGGCATTTGCTAGACCAAATGCCTTAAAGACGACGACAGAGTGGTGGGATAATAGTATTGTTTATCAGATTTACCCGCGTAGTTTTAAAGACAGTGATGGTGATGGTATTGGTGACCTTCCTGGTATAACTAGCAAACTAGAACATGTTCGCGAAATCGCTGACACATTTTGGTTATCGCCAATTTATTCAAGTCCGTTGCGTGACTTTGGATACGATATATCAAACTACACTAATATCAGTCCGGAGTATGGCACTTTCAAGGACTTTGATGAGCTTATAGCTAAAACAAGTGCATTAGGATTAAAAATTTTAATGGACTTTGTGCCCAACCATACTTCAGATGAGCATGAGTGGTTCAAGAAAAGTGTAAAACGAATTGTGCCTTATGACGATTTTTACGTCTGGAGAGATGCTAAATATTCTTCAAATGGAACGAGAATACCACCAAGCAACTGGCTGGCATTTTTTGGAGGATCATCATGGGAATGGAATGAGGAACGCGGACAATATTACTATCATCAGTATGTTGCGTCACAACCTGATCTAAACTACCGCAACTTGAATGTTCAACAGGCGATGAAAGATGTTATAAGGTTCTGGTTAGATCGTGGCGTCGATGGATTCCGTATTGATGCAATTGCTCATTTATTTGAAGATCCATACTTAAGAGATGAGCCTAGGTCTAAAGAATCTGTTCCACCTAGCGATTATAACTACCTTGAACATATTTATACCAGAGATCAGGATGAAACTTATAACGTTGTGCAGTCATGGAGAATATTCATGGACGAATATTCGAAAACTCATGGAGTTGATAAAAAAGTAATGTTTATGGAAGTTGGCTCAAAGTTACACTTCACATTGAAATATTATAACATAGGAGTTGATCCCTTCAATTTTGGATTCGTCCAACATTTAAATAATGCGTCGCGAGCGAAAGACTTCAGAAATAGGATAGAAGAATGGATGAACAACATGCCAAACGGTAAAATAGCCAATTGGATAGTAGGAAATCATGACGTTCATAGAGTCGCTTCTAGATTCGGTCACAACAATAATAGAGCTGACCAAATGTCAATGTTATCAACTGTGCTACCAGGATTAACTATCATTTATAATGGTGATGAAATTGGCATGGTAAATAGATTTTTCTCCTACAAAGAAACAGTGGATCCAGCTGGATGCAACGCAGGTCCTGAAAGATATCAGTTGAGATCTAGAGACCCAGAAAGGACACCGTTCCAATGGGATGACACAACTAGTGCAGGATTTTCATCTAATCCAAAAACATGGCTACCAGTCCATGATAATTACAAAAATCTAAATTTAGCACGGCAAAAGGTAGAAGAAATCTCGCATTACAAAGTCTTCCAAACCCTTTCAAAACTGAAGAAATCAGAGATCTTAAAAGAAGGTAATTACAAAGTAATTCTTCTTAATAGTAAAGTAATGGCTGTCATTCGAAGATTATCTGGTCAAGAACCCATTGTTTTATTAATAAACTTTGAGGATGAAGCAGTACAAGTGAATGTAAGCGCACAGTTAAACATTCCAAAGAAAATGTCAGTTTACGTAGCAAGTATAAAGTCTGGAATAAAGAGCGGAGAAGTTATAAATACAGCACAAGTCTTGATTCCAGGAGCGGCATCGATAATTCTTAGTTCGAATGAATTGGTGTCTACTTTATTGAACCTGGTGTAAATTAATTATAAACAATTATTATTATCTTATTATAAGCAACGCAATAAAAATTTTATGTAATACAAGACGTGTTTTATTTTAAACTTTTTAATATTTATATTGATATCTTACGAAAATTTGATGTCGAAAACATAAAAATGTTTCTAACTGAGTAAATTTTCCCAATAATTGTTTCCAAAAAAATTTTCATATGTCACTTGCTGAATTCGTGTAATATCAAACTTCTCAAAACGTCCAAAAACCTGTCAGTTTTTTTTTTCACTTTTACTTCCGTCTCCCTCGCGCCGAGGAAGTGTGTATTTCACCGTCTGGTCGACGACGGCGCGCGTGTAATTACGCTGCAATTCAAAAACACGAAAGGGAAATTACCTATTACAGCCATGCGTTTCTCAAGCGTGTTCCTTATAATGCGCACCTCCACGCCTGCACTGTGGGCTCATTAATAAACGTTACTGCGTCTCTCTCTTTCTCCCGCTCTTCGCGTTTTCCCTCTTCTCGAATTTTGAGAATCGTTCGGTATCATCTTACTGCTTATAATTGAATTCGAAATTTTTTCGGTTTCGTGATGGATTTTAGCGGTGGTTCGTATTTTCTCACGTCTACGTACGTTTATCAAATGTTTATACACGTAGGTAATTTAGAAATTAAATAAGTCTGCCGTGTGTATATATATACGCGTTACGGATAGAAAATCGTGTAAAAGTCTTACATACTTTATTTTATCAATTCATTCGGGTAGTTGTTTTCATGATAAACACCGACAATATGCTATTTTTTTTTATATAATCTCGGGGCTTCACTTGCAATCATTTATCACTGATAAAAGAGTATTACGAATCCGAAACATTTTATCGATCAATATTAAATCTCTAACTTGTTTAAAGTTTAATATGCCGGTTACGTCTCGTTCTTTTTTTTTTCATTTTTTCTCGATCACGCGATAGATCAGCATTGATTTTTTCACCAAAAACAAAAACACTATAGCTATAACGCAAAACCATAGCTTGTTCGAGGAGTTTAAAAGAAAAAAAAAAATCTTCGTTAGCTTTCTATATACACGTATCTATTAATATCGAGCTTCTGGCCGCCGCAAAATTAATGGCTCAACAAGTTCGTCGGCGAGATGAGCTTTTTTGCCATGATAACCGTGCTCACGGTTGCCGGAGTTCATAACTTTTCGCTTTATTTTTCGAGTATATTTGCGCGCCCGCGTAACGGAGTAAATCGCTCAATAAAATCGAATGCCATAAAGGCGTTTTTACACACGCTCACACCGTGCGCGTATACGGAAGACTGAAAGCCAGTGTACGTACGTCCTGACGTACGAATAGAGGCTCGATTCATTTTCCGAACGTAATGTGTGTACACACTGCTGCTGTTGCTGCTGTTGCTGCTGCTGTGCCTGCTGTTAGGCTGCAGACGCGCGTGAGAACCGCAAAGGAGAAAATGGAGATGATGGCTGCTACGCGCTCGGGCGATTTATTAACTTTTTGTAACACTTGGTACGGGTATACAGTGTGTGTGTGTGTGTGTGATGTGGATTCGATAAATAACGATTGAATGGAAATTCTTAATTTAATTGACTACTAAATTCTGGTAGGCCATTGTTGAGTGGCATGCAAAATTTCGTTTAATCATTGTAGTTGTACTTTTAGCTGTAACTCGATGTAATAAATCGTTGTCTATTCTTAAGACATAATTAGTTTTCTCAATGAAACGACAATCACAAGCAAATATTCAGGTTTCACTTTTCATCTTTAAAAAAGTCACGTGCTCTTTCGTACACATAAAGTTATACACACGATCGTGTAGCTATTGTTTTCGAACTTTTTATAGCAAAAAATAATACATATAGCAACAAATCAAACACTGGACGCAATCAATTCAGCTCTGTATTATTTCCAACGAAATTTCAAGTAAAACAACCAATCTCTCTATGACAGCCGAAAGACAGAAAAAAAGTCCACCTTCACACAGTCACAAAAGCCTGCGCGTGCGCCATCCACTGTATTCTAATTACAAAGGTGGGCGCTGTATATCTCGCACGCGCTCGCGCGCACCGGATGTAGAAATTTCGTGAGATCGTAGCCTTTGTCACGCGCGCTCTCTCAAAGTCATCGTAAATTTCCTCCCACCCAATGTATCATGTTTATGCATTTCTGTCGCGAGCAGGGGTTGGACCCACATGTGTATGCACGCTGTACTGATACGGGGACCAGCGGGAGTTCGAGTTCGCCTCCGAGCGACTGACACGGATATTTATATATATACTTATAAGAATAAATTTATACTTTCTTGTAAAGGTTGGTTATTGTCTATAGTATCTTTTTATGTCTATAGATTGTTGACGTGTATGTGGAAGCAAAAAACCAAGCGAAATTCATATGAATCGATGTGAGTTTTACGGATGTACCGAAATCTTATTTAGCGCAGAAATTAACGTATAAGTATATAATTATTTTCTAATAGAATATTAATATAATATCACACAATCAGCACATAATTCGAACCGTGTTGATGTGCGTACATTACAATTTTAGGAATAGAATAAAGGAATCGTGGCAAATTTTTCTAATGTCAACGTACAAAGAATAGCATTACCATTAATATTCATAAATTAGAATGTGGAGTAGACCAAGATTTCACTTTTCACCTCTTCATCACCGTCACTCCCTCATTCGCGCGCTCGTATCTCCGCGCACGGAAAATAATTTCATTCACGCAGCAACGAAGAAAGCATATCTTCAGAGTTAGCATATATATACGCATGCCCACCACAACGCCTCACGTTGCTGCGCCTTTAATGCAAAGTGGTCATAGGCGCGTGCGCGCGCGCGTGCGTGCGAAGTGGGCAAGTTCCGGTAAATCACCGCGAGATAAATGTTTGTTTTATTGCCTACCGTTTTTCTGTTAGACACGATTTCTCGACGGGCTCTTAAGATGCGAAACGCGTATAACGTGTGTGTTTTGAGGAATAACGACGCGCTTTGCTGGGGGAAACATCGCGTTTTCTCGCGGTTTTATGCTCTCGTAAAGCTTCCGCGGGATACGAGGGATTCACTTGTGTAGGTTTTGGATTTAATGGAAATTGCTTTATTGAAATCGCTGAGATTGAGTTATGTCTTTGGTACGTTGGATTTTTTTGTGTGGTAGATGTGGTAAGTGTGATGGGTATTGTAAATTATTTGCGACGATTTTAGATAATATTAGATATTATGTTCTATTTCAGTATAATTGTTTTATTAAATAACGGTAATTATGTATCACATTATTTTTAAACATATAATTTGATTCTAGAATATTTTGCGGACAAATTTTGGTTTCATATGATTATAACTTCCCGATAAAATAATAGTCAGATTTGTAAACCTGATTACGATATGAAATCAAAAGATCGAAAGAGTTGTTATATAAAATAGAAACTAAGTAGGCGTATACGAACACCAGTAGCAAGATAATTTTCCGTCGGGTACGGAGTATATCAATGTGGGTATGTGTCCGATGTCTTTGTACTTTTTATCCACCTTCTGATGGTAGAAACAGAAAAAATCGTCCTGACAAAGACATAGGTCTTGACAAATTTATTACAATTACACTTTTTATATATTTTCAACTTATAATACGACCTTCAATACGACCTTTAATATTTTTAAGTCAAAATGTATAAGTAAAAATCTTTAAACATTTAATTATAAGCATCCATGGTTTACGAACATATCACAAACTTATCAAAACAACGACACAATAGAATAAGTTGAAACAATGACGTTGATTAATGGTAACTATTACTTCTATATCTTATATCTTAAACAGTTTGAAGATTAGATTTAGCGTTATAATTGACGGTAATTACTTGAGATCCACGATCAATTATTCTTCCAAACACAAGATTACCATTAATCTTTTGTATCAACTCGAGCACCCTTTTTATAACCCACAGCATCCTAATTGTATTGCTCCAAATCAATCACAACTCGATACCTCCTACGTAACCGTTAAATAAATTCAAATTCCCCACAACCATCATAAATTAATCCAAATCATCTCGTATCACTTATTTTCGCAAAATCGAATGTTTCTTAAACCTTACAGTCTCCCCTAGTATCAGAGTGTCCCTCCTCCTCGCGCTATGACGATTAGAATCATAAAAAGAGTATATAAAACCGCTCACCGTTATATGCGCAGCACTAGCGCGGAGGCACCGCTGTACGAAAAGCGAAACAAAGGACACGGGGACAACACGAAACGCAACAAAAGCCCGCAGAAGCTGCACAAGGGAAAAAAGAAACGACGACGAGGAGGCCAACGAGGAACTAGAAAAGACACGGTATAAGAACTGATTAGACACAGTCCCTCTCTCGTGCCACTGTCGTGCACAGACACATTCAACATACACACACATATGGCCAAGAGCTATATCTCAAGCGCGATAAATCTTAGGAGTCAGGTGGACGATGGTCATCAGCGAGCGGTCCCCGCAGCGCGCTCGCTTGCTCTTATCTCCTCTCTCTCTCTTTCTCTCGTTTTCATGAGCAGCACGGGTTCTCTCTCTCTCTCTCTCTCTACCTCGGCCTAGCGACGACCTTTGGACCCCGCGTGCGCACGGGCCAGAAGTTATATACACACACACACATATGTACACGTACATATACATACATACACATAGAACACCCGCTTTCTATGCGACATTCTTCCGTGACCCCGCGCGGAATACGCAATTGGTCGCGCTGCCAGTGGACGTTTGCTGGTTCTTTTCTCTGTGTGTTTTTATGGGGAGAAAGAGAGAAAGAGGGAAGAGGTATAGACGAGTGATAACGGTGACGTGTATATATATATATATATATAGGAGTGTGATGCCACACGTAAGTTGCAGCCGGAACTAATGGCTCTGCGGTGTGAGGGAGAAGTGAAGTGGGTTGAATGCGAGGGTTTATGGAGTATGCATATAGTAGTGGTATACTGATGGGTTTTTAAATCAAGTATTGACGGAGAAGGATTGTGTATGGATAATTGTTAGATATATATAGTTTAGCGTTTTTAGAAAAGTA
Source organism: Torymus texanus (assembly GCA_036873485.1). Lineage (NCBI taxonomy): Eukaryota > Metazoa > Arthropoda > Insecta > Hymenoptera > Torymidae > Torymus > Torymus texanus. The sequence continues at coordinate 10,647,313 of JAYJLV010000001.1, read as the reverse complement.
ATTTTTTTTATTAGTATTAGGCAAGCATTGTTGTAACTGTATAATGAAATGGTGTGCTACAGTTTGATGCTATCGAGCAGGAACATGTGTTACCTAATTAAATTAATTAAATCGTCCGTATATGCTGGCTTATACACGCGCATCGTTGCTAATTAACTCTATAGCATAACATTATGAATCTTGTGATTTATTTATAATCACCAAATTTTTTGCAAATTACCATAATACACATCATATAAATAATTCGTATATACTACCCAACCTCATTATATCTCTTTATAACAACCTAGACAAGGCCAACTAAAATTCCTACCTCATCGCCGCCAACCTCATCTCCCTCGAAATCCAAAAAAAAAAAAAAAACATGTCCAAAAAGAATCCTCGTCATTCCAAACTCAGTCCTCTCCCTCCTACGAAAAATGTAATAAAACGGTTACAGGCACTATATACTACCAGCACCATCCGTATCGCTGTGATTTCATCCGCGAAGCGGTCCTTTCTCTCTCACTCTCGCCAATAAAATGTGCGAATAAGGCGTGGGAAGTGCGTGCACGAAAGATCGCCTTTACCCTCTCTCGCACACAGCTGATCGATCTCTCGGAATCTCGCCTCGTCAGCGCACGCGCGTCCTTTGTGTCTCTTATGCGCGCGAGCGAACGCACGGCCCAAGATGTTATGTTATCTCATGGTTACGATCTTATCTCAACTTTAAGATCAAGAAAATCCCTGCGTGGCGCCCCCAAGCAAACGCTGCTGCTGCTGCTGCTGTTACTGCAGTAGAGACCTGATATCATCTCTCGACAAGCGGCGGCACAATGCTCCCTTGCGACGTATTAATTAATACGTATATAACGTGCGTATAACCAAGTGAACGAACGAACGAACGCACCTCTTGTATGTTTTCGCGTGTGGTAGCGTGTGTTATTTCGGTCATGAGTACACGTGGTTATATATATATATATATATATATATATATAGGTGATGTGCAGTTGTATGTCACTCTTACTTTTTCGAAGTAAGTGAGGGTATATTGGCTTGGTCATGGGTTTAAAGTGATCGAGCGATTGGAGGGAATTGATACGCGTAGCGTTAATGAATCGGGATAGAAGTGTATTGGCGGTTCTCGTTAGCAACTTTCTCCGGTGGTATTAGGCGGGAGAGATAATGCGTGACAAGTTGTATATAGCGAGAGACAATTCTTTATACTGGCTGTGATTAGGTGTGGGGAAATATGCTCAGAATTTTTTTTTAAATTTTATCATGCTAGAAAAGTGTGAGTGCGTGATATCTGGATTTTTGTTACTGTTTATTTTATTTTGGTATTTTGGTAACAAAATTATTGATCTGATGATAAAATGTGTACAAATAAATATTCACATTAATTTCAGCATACCATAATAATCACTTATTAAATAATATTATAAACTGTTGACAAACAAAGAAAACTAAATAACAACGTTCGGCATACACGTATATAAGTGCACCAAAAAAAAAGAACCGCGCACATTGCTCAACTGCGCCATTCCCATCTAATTGCAAAGTTTAATTAAATCATTAAACCTGTAACTACTTACACAGCTAAAAATAACATCCTCCCAATGACTCTTGCTGGCTCGTTCAACGCGGAAACAATGCGCCGTCAATAACAACAATTACACATGCTTTCCCTCCCCCTCTCTCTCTCTCTCTCTCTCTCTCTTCCTGATCTATAAACGTTTAATACCTCTTGTGCCTTGCACACATATACACAGATACTCACGCGCGCGTATATATACAGCACAAGGTATTAGAAGCCCCGACGAGTCTTCATTACACGCGCTTTACGGCGGGCTACACCACACCACCCGTGCAACCATTATGACATTACGAGCGCAAATTGCCCCCCTGCGTGTTCTTGTCTACGAGTGCGCACAATGCCGACGATATGCGGCGTAGCTATCCTTTTGTATACACGCTTGCGCTCTATGACGAAAAGCGAAATGTTTTTTTTTTTGTTGTAGTTTATACCCTTGTGTATGGTTTATAGAGAAAATTTCGAAATTTCACGCGAATGGACAAAAACGCCCACGTCTAGATGTGTTTGCTAAGTATCTCGTGGGTATATGAAGTATGGGAAATTCTTACATTGCTGTAGTGGTATATAAGTATAGGGTTGGGTATTGGGAGATTCGAGGAGAAATATGTCGGCCAATGGTGTAAGCGTGTCTTTTTGAGGAGAATTGATCGTATGTCGAGTTTGTTATGGACGGGAGTATAGACAGTTTTGTACGGGACGAAGTAGCGTTGCGTAACGTCGTTGAGTCTGCGGGAAAAACGTTAAGTAGTAGCGAAGGAATGTAAATATTTAGTTAGTTCTATAAACTGCGTGAGACGTGTTATCTTTAGTTATACCTTATTTACAAAGATGAAAATATTATAAAAATAATCGTTATTGTTAAATTCGTAGATATCTATAGATCATATTCTTAGTTGAATTCCGTTCCTACATCTACTTAAATTATAAATATTTAACAACAAAAGTGTTTTTTTCTGCAACTGAAAAAAAAAAGTATTCAAACGAATACGATTTAATTACACACCTTCTGTAAAAAGAAACCAACAGAACCCAAACATTACAAATGTAATAATTATCTAGCGAACTATCCCATACAAAAACAGTAAAAAAAAGCACACCGCCTGTATACACTTTCTCAATTTTCCGTAACAAATCGTCCCGATTGCGCTAACGAACAAACAAATTAAGTTCATATAATATACCGACACTCCAAAAAAAAAACCCGCTAATATTAAAGCGCTCGCGTACTTTCCCATCGTCTACACAGACACACTACCATATACCGCTATATAATAACAGTGATATACCGATCGCGACAAACAGCCGCGACGCGCTGTTAACCTACAGCGACGCGTAAGCGCGCTTTTCTTATATACCCTCATTGAGATAATGTCGCGACATTAAGCGCCACGCGGCGCTTTTATCGTGGTAACTTATCGCGTTATGCGATACTGTACACTCAAGCGTTAGTGGCAGCAATTTTGACGGATTTGCGGGTGAGTATATGTCTTTTTATCCGCGTGAGTGCACAGGTGATTTGACGGATTCGTCGCGCGAATTCTGGGTGGTCGTGTATATAAGTATCACAGACAGTATCCGAGTGAGAAGCGGAAACTCGTTAGGATGCGGTTATACGTGTGTGTATGTGCGACTGTGCGACGATTCTTTTGAGAACGAAGAGTTTTTTAAACGATGGTTGTATGTCGTTTGTAGGGTTTTTAAAAATATACGTTTTTGCGAGTTTATGAATTTTTAATATACATTGTCGTAGCTATTATTTAAGTAATAATAACAAACATATTTTTTTATTTCGGTAACTCAATATGGTACGTAATAAAATCATTTACGCACCAGGTTGACAAGAGAAAAAAACTCTCACCAAAAACCCATAATTCTTCCGCATATATATGCGATCCTACACGACTGTTAACAACGTAATTTACCATCCCGTCGCGCATTACAATACCGTTACACTTAATCCCCAAAAATCCCTCTGCCCACGACGCGCATCTCGTATATAACTCGATATTTACAGCTCACTTCGCGCTGCGAACTCTCCCCGTAAATTCCCACAGACACGTCCTCGCGACCCGATACAATTCCCATACATGCCAATGCTACACATACGCATACACATATACATTTTTTTAATATTTACACCGTCGCACGTGTATATATATATATATATATATATATATACAATCGCTGTCACTGCACGCGTGGGTGTGTACCTTAGTCGTCCCACGCGGGCGCAAAGTGCGCGCTCTCGCCGAATAAACAGCACGACAAAAGAGCGAGTTGCGTAAGGAGCCAGTTGAGTGGGCGTATAGGTAGATATATATATATATATATATGTGCGTACGTTCGCGACTCTCTTTCGTAAGGGAAATATTTATTCTGCATTGTCGCAGCAGTAGAAGCGCAACGATTCAATGTATAGCCCTTCCGCTTCCGCGCGTATTCTTTTTCTCTTTATATCAGCAACTCGGGGGCGTTTAATATGAATATCTTCTTTGGGAGAAAGAGAAGGAGGAAGAAGAGGAAAGAGTGAAAGGGATGAGTTGGAAAGGATGAGCTGAAATTTATGCGTCGCGAGCGTTTTGTATGGTTGTCCGCAATGGCATAAATTGTAATGTGAGAGTATCGGTCGATGTGGTGTAGTTACCGGGTGACAGGATGAAGGTGTAAAAATTCCTTAAACTCTGTTTAATTATTTTCGGATGCTTTATTTATTTCTGGGTAGACGTGAGTCCTTCATTTAGGAAGTATGTGGAAGCGAAAGTTTTCGGCAAACAAAGAGTTATTTGCGAATTATATCGCTGTTAAATAAATGCACGCAGCTGTATATATAGATTTATATTCGGTATTGTAATATACTATCAGAGAGGCAAGATTCACATGAAGTTTAATTTTGAGTAATAAAGTGTAATGTTTAAAGCCTGTTATTAAAAAATATATACGTAGGATTAAATATATTTCCTGTTAAACAAATTACTCATGTTATTAAGGATATAACAACGAAGAATCTACAATTTACAACTTATACAATAAGGAACATCAATTTCGTGATTGCAATCCAAAAATAAAACTTTTATTTTCACCACGACTGTTTTAATACACCGTAATTCGATTTTCAACGACCATTCCCGATACTTTACAGACACTTCACCTGCACGATCGCGGATAAAATGAATTTCCATTAGTATTGGCAAATGATAATTACGTAAATTGAATTTATGCAATTACCTAAAAACAATGCCTCCATATTTTTTCCCTAATACCATACGCGCGCATCGTGCGCGACGCGTACCCATATCTTTATACACACACCGTACACATACTCTCTCTCTCTCTCTCTCTCTCTCTCTCTCTCTCTCTCTCTCTCATCGCGCATTTAATTTTCCCCACATGCGCACATACGAGTACAGAGACTACTTCGCGAGAAAGCAATCTCTCGCGAATCGCTGTAATTACGCTCTTCGATTAAGAAAAAAAAAATATCTTCTCTCGAAACTATCGTCGACACTCGTACAATGCAAATTTTGCAAGAAGGAGCAAACACGCACGCGTACGAGAGAGAGAGAGAGAGAGAGAGAGAGAATCCCAGGAGAAAAGAAACTTCGACGAGAGAGCTCGCGGCACGAGTTCGAAACTCGTATATAGCCGTTCGATTTCGATCGCGCACACGCACCGTACACGGATTTATGACTTCATTCATTCCTTCGGCGATTCTCGTCACGCGGCTCTATCTCTCTCTCTCTCTTTGCGTTTCTTTATCCGCACGCGGGTTGTCGCGCGCACGCGCGCGCGCGTAATTGCGCAAACCACTGAGTGTACGAAACTATGCGCACACGCGTGTATGTATGTAGGGATATATTGCGGTAGTTGCACTGCATGGTTTTGCTTTACGTTTACGTCGATTACTAAATGCGGCTGGCCTCCCGCGTTAATATTTCATTAAAATTCTTCCAATCACAGTGAGTGTACCGAACGCGTATATACGTGGTGATATATATGTCATATTCGCAAGATTTTGGTATGTAAGGCGGTGATGGAAAAAAGGAGGTACGTGAAAAATGCTGCATTATTATTGACGGTAACCGCTGTTGACATATATTTAAACGGCGTGGATTCCGCGTAATAGCAAATGTCTATAATATATATAAATACTGCATTCTATTACGTTTAGCGACGATAATTTCTCGTCGCCGTGCGGAGTTTTAATAAGGCCGGTGTGCATGATATTGGCAACAGCTCCAACATAGATATGGAAAATGTACGTTACATTAGTTTTAATTTTGATTTAAATTTGTCATAGTTGGGTATTTTTATTCATTAATATATATGCTCCTAATTATAAGATAGCAAACCTTTACCTCGTAGATATTATATCAATTTTTATGCATTCAACGTATATAACTTATACCATTTAGATTAAAATAATTCACGTCAAGCCGAATAAATACCGCTCAAACTGTTCGATATACACGCCTTACCTCACTCGGCAGCATTATACGAATTGTCATCGAGAGCTTTATCGGCGAAATCGAAAGTGCCCATAAATAACCCGACAACAACCACCTCAGCTCACTCTCTACCTCTCCCCCGCCCTGACAGATAAATCTCTCTCTCTCTCTCTATGCGTACGCTATTACCGCAAGAACAACAAATCCGAATTGTCACTTAAATCAAAACCAGCATTTTTCCGCCACTTCCAATATCACTCTTATCCATATAACACACATCTACACACACATACACATATATACATACGTAGCAATGATCCGCGTCGGTGCACTGCAGCCTTGCTCTCTCTCTCTCTCTCTCTCTCTCTTTCTCTCTCTTTCTTGCGACAATTTTGCAATCTCGCGCACGCACGCGACGTCGCTCCGCTTAAATCACGCGACACCTACTCGGCCTCGATAAAGATATAGCAAAAGCTCGAACGCGCGCGCATGCGTATTATATGCGTTATATGAAGGAGGCGATCGAGCAACGACCTACACAGCCAATGCCGCCGTCGATCGAGAACAATGCGAGATAATGCGCGACGACAGGAATCAAGCGTGAACGCCGAGCGTATAGAGATTAGCGTTGTGGGGTGACATTATTATTGAGGTGGTTTATATATGCGAGGGCTGAGATTTTTTTTTTCTAGAGAGCTTATGGTCGATGGAAGTTAGTGAGGTTTTAAAGTGTTATGATTATGTGGGGTGATTAGAAATGGCATGATTTTATGTATGTGAAGTAATATTTCTAAGGGGAGTTATATAGAAATATTTGAATTATCTGCAAGCTTAAAATAAATGATTTTAAAATAATTGCATTAGTTCGATTTTTCTGCTTAAAGTTTATTTGATTGGGGTTATTAATATAGATTTTAATCTGCTCTACGTGGTATAAGTCTGTACTAGTTGGGAAAGGATCAGTTAGGTATAGAGAAGAAAGAAAAGAAAATATATTAATTGAGATATCTGTAACGGGTATATGAATAAAGGTCAGGAATGATATGCGTAAGACCGAATAAAGTGTGTACAAATTAACGGATCCTATTTCCCTTTCCCAAATTCGATCAATTACAAGAAACTTCCTAAAACTTATAAAAATAATTTAAATTCTACCATTAATAAATCATCAAAATCATCGCTAATTTCTCTACCCACATATGTATAACCATCACCCACCACGCACACTCACACACATCCTCAAACACCATTGTTCTCCACAACCGCACTCCCGCAAAAACTACGATTACGGCCTTACCACAGATATATACACATACAACGCACCCACACCGGCTTCCCCTTCTCTCTTACGTATATTCACGGTAGTTTCGTTGAACGACGAACAATGGCCTCACCTCGCTACCCACACCCATATACATACACACACGTGCATAGAGAGGGAGACATAGTCGCGTACAACCAGCGAATATATATATAAGAAAGAACCACGCATCGCGTCGATGCGCGCGCGAGCCCATAAATCGCCGAGCCATTGTCGACGACGCCCGGAGGGCGCTTGCGTACGGCGCGGTGATTTGCGGCAATTATCGCGTGATTTGTTCCTTTGCGCAAGTGTGCTATACGCGATATATATATATATATATATACACACACACACACACACACACACACACACACACACACACACACACACACACACAC
>JAYJLV010000001.1:10619835-10639491 GCA_036873485.1 Torymus texanus | reverse complement strand
TCTTTTGCGACACAGGTGGTCTCTCTCTCTCTCTCTCTCTCTCTCTCTCTGGCGTATATACCACGTAGACGCCGTCGTTGCTATACGGTGCACAATAATCCACGCGAGAATCGCGCGTGAGCGTATATATACCTATATACATATACGTGTGACCTATTCGAAGGCGTGAAATATCGCCGGGTCTCGCCTGACCCTAGGCCGCCAATTAATTTTGCCCACAGCCAAGCAAGCACGAGCGTTTGTGTATATGTGTATGTGTAAAGAGCGTTATTGGCGTTGGGTAAGCATTGTGAATGTCGTGGGCTTTGGTTCAGCATGCGCGGGGGGGGGTGGAAGTTTGTCGTTGGTTGAGTGGACTTTTCAGAGGTAGATATATAGAGAGTATTAGGGAAAAAGTTGGCTGATGGAGGATTGAATTGTGCGTTGGATGTCTGTGATTTGAATTTGAACTTTTGCGAAGCTTTAGACGGTAAGCATTCATCAGTTTGTAATAACGCGTGACTATGGAAGTATGATAGACAAGCTTATTGAATAACGACCGCTTACGTAATCAGTATATAGATAAGCAGCGTCTATTTATAGTGGCGCTGTCATTTTTTCCGAATTCTGTAATTTGCATTATAGATATGGAATATCTACATTCTACATTACCATGGAGAATGTATCTTCAAATATGCAGTGTAATATTGAATTACATTATAGCTATCCTTTTTTTAACTAAATTGTAGCTTCACTCATGCGTTGAGTATACCGCTAATCTCTTCATTACAATATCCCAATTATATACATATACCTATACGCAAGAAACACGATACAAAAAGTCAAAACCAATATCCGCATATCATCCTTACAAAATCATCGAAACGATTCCCTCCGTTCGCGATAATAAATCAGCCAACAAGCGACGACTAATTTTCCAACCCAGAAGGTATTTGTCAACTCGCTCTTGCCCTTCTCCCCTCCCTTATCTTCACTAAAACACCGATGTACCTCATAAATTCTCGCTCTCTCGAACCACACACATGCATATTCTCTCTCTCTCTCTCTCCCTCTCTTTCCGTATTATACACACCACGCGAAAAGACACGACGTCGCGCTCGCACCCACCCACACGTATATTTATATATACACACGCGCACGGCATGACGCCCACGCGGCGCTGTATACACGTCAAAGTTGATAAGGTCACGGCGCGAATCGGACAATTCGCGTGCGCAGGGATTTACGATCGAGCGCGCAAATGAGATCGAGATTTATCGTCGTGGGAGTTTCTAATACGGAGAGGAATGGAATGTCGTGGGAGAGAGTGAGCACCGTATGTGTCGTGCCAGGGTTCGCGCACGCGCGCGTGCGTTATTGATTCTGGTCTGTATGTGTGTATGTATGTTGTCGTATGGGACTTGTTGCGCGCGACCGTATACGAAAAGCACGCACAAGCGCGCGGCTTGTGGTGGCGCGTAAATCATCGGGTGTAACGTTAACGGCTGGATTTGAGGAAGTTTTGCTTCGTCAGCGTTAATGAAAAGGGGAAAAATTAATTTATAGCTATATAGTTTTGGGGATTCGTTCGATGGCTAGTTTATGGTATTTTTAGGTGATAATAGAAATTTGAAGGAATCGAGATAGTTTTATAACGATTTATATTCGTTTAAATTGAATTTATTTATAGAATTTAATGATGAATATTGCTTCTATGTATGCAATAATGCGTTTTATTTAAACAAATAATTGAAATAATTTTCACATGTAGTAATTGTTATAAAAAAAATATTGATGAAATAAATATGGATTAATATTTATTTTCCATTTAGAAAAAATTACAGATTTTTATCCTGTCATCCTACATTCGCAGGTGTATACCTGTGAGGTGGGGAAAACCCCAATAGGCAAACAACATAGGACAAATCCTATCGGACAAACCCGCCCCAGGATGGTATAGCATGTTACAATTACATCATATTTAACAATTTCCAGTTTGTCGTAGTGCAACATTACAAAGTCATGGCATCTGCCAAGTCACGATATTATTCTCTTTACGTCAAATTGTTATATTTTATTGTACATTAGTCGAATTTATATTTCCAATCACAAAATTCATATTTTTCGTCATATAGTATTTCCTAGGAAATAGAGCTTATACTGTTCTATTAAGTAACAGTAATGTCAAAATTCTAATCTATATTACAAACTTTATTACAAAATGCAATCGATGTCACACGACCTCTGCAGCAAATGTTACCTGATTGCTACTTTGAAGCTGCTTGCCGAAGGAAGACTGAATATTCCGAGGAATCGAATTCCAGAGATGCGTACCTTGAGACCGTAATGATTTTAACCCTATGTCAGTACGTGATAGTGGAATTGCGAGCTCTCTACAGTCTGTTCTGCTTGAAGTTCTGTCCTGACATTTTTGTGATGCAAATTTAGAACAAAATGTATACTTTACATAAGGTAATTAAAAAATTAATAAATCTAAATAACGAAAAGAAATAGTTTCACCTGTCTCAAATAATTTCTAATTGCAACTTATCCCATAACAATCATACGTGCACAAGTGCAATACGTTTTATTTAACTTCAATTGATTTACTATAACATACATACATTCCCTTTATCTCCAGATAAACAATTGTAAAAAATCAGTTAAATATGAATTTGTTTGATCAATCATTATTTTCCCTTTCAATTTCACTATTGCTACTGTGTTAGTACTTCGAAACAAACGCACCAATAAACTTGCAAGCGCAGTAACGCCTTCGATTACGAAATCCCGAACCAATTAACCAACACATTACTCAGCTTCCGCGAGCGATCTCTTAATAAACCATTCAATCTCCTCTCTCTCTCTCTATCTCTTCCCAATAACCGATACACTTTGTCATAAAAAAGCCGAAAAACTCCCCTCAATTAATCCTGCAAAAAGTCCAAAACAATCGCGCACGATCATCCTCCGTGCACATCACGCACAGCAGCAACGATGAATCGGAGTCCGTATAGCATAAAGCTCTTTTCTACCTCCCTTCGCTTCGATAAAACCGCCCACCCAAGCGCCACTTGTTTCGCCCCCACTGTAACGTCGGCTGGACCACCGTGAATATTCATAGCGGTAATGACGCGGATAATTGCACTCGCACCGCCGCTTTTTAAACGCTTGCACAGGCAGGTACACGCCTAGAATAGGCGGCGCCCGTTGTAGGTATATATATATATGTACGACGCTGCCGCGAGCTATATAATATGTGTGTGGAGGTGATTTTTCTTTCTGTGGCTGTTGATGTTGTCGTGAGCTCTTTTGTGAGCGCGTAATACAGTTGGTGGGTGTATATTGAGGCGGCTAAACGCTAAGGGGATAAACTGTAATTAAAAGTTTGTTTCTTTTACAAGGCTTATTTTAATAAGTTTGGTGATTGGTAATGTATTTGCTAGTGAGATTAAAAGTTTTTTTTTCGTATAAGTTAATCGATCTATTAATATTGGGGAGTGTATATCTGTAGTTTATTTTGTTAAAAGTGATCATTTCTTTTCCGCAGTAAGCTATGTAGAAAAATGATAAGGCCATCCCATTAAACCAGAATTACTTAGAAATTATTTGTTATATGATTTTCTTTTTGTAAAATATATTTGTCATTACATTATTTTTTATAATATAAAAAATCCAATAAAGAAACCATAATTTTTATAAATGCATTTATTTTAAAATGAAAATATTTATGAAATTATAAAAATTAAAAAAAAAAAAGTAACCGCTTCTCAATTGATGCACCAACGCACAAGTACGCCACTTCCATGGAATCCATATAAAGAAACCAGCAAATCCGTGAAGGCACGAAGTAGATGATGGAAGAGTCAAACAAAGCAAGCTCGAGCCAGAGGCATAGGGAACGTTTAAAGCGGCTTTGCGCGCGCTGCCACCCACGCGTCGGACGAGCGCCGCCAGATGAAGTGTTTGTTGTTACGCGAGTTTTCGTGAATTACGAGCAGCCACGCGTTAGAGTAGCAGTAGTTGTATAGTAGTAGTAGTAGCGCGAAGCGACGCCGTATATTAGCGAGCTAAAACGCCCAGCGAACGAGATCTGGGAAACATTACAATTACTTGGCGCCCCCTCCAAGTGTGAGGGAGTATGTATGTGTGTTTCGACAAAACGCTTCATCCGAGGCTCGTCATTGTGCGAGGAGACAAAGAGGGAGATACGAGAATGAGAGACAGAGAAATGGCCTACAAGTGTAGACCTACGTGTGGATACTGACATGTGTTTTGCCTTGTTGTCGCTGCTGGTGCGTCTAATTGTCAGTGTATGTGTGTATGTGTGTGGATCATAATACTAGTGTTGGACTCGAGGAGGAGGATTTATTAGACTTTTGAAGAGGCGACTAATCAAATGGAGTTTTTGTTGTATAACGCTTTAGGTTTTTGCTTGTGTAATTAGAGTTTCTTGGGATTGGAAAATGTAAAAAAATTAAATTAAGTAGATAATACCAAAGATTAGTAAGACGAATCTGAATTTTTCAAAATGTGATTTCAAGGGTACGTTAATTGTGGCTGATGACAGAATTGAATGTATACTACCGAGAATTACGATGATCGTAATTTTTAAAGATTTAAAGAACAAAAAATTGAAAATATATAAGAAAAAATATTAGATAATTTCAATACCTATATGTACATAAATAAATACGTAGAATCTCATAGCAAAAATAATTTCAATTAACTTCATAAAAATTCGAATATCATACACTAATACCGCTCCATAAAGAAATCAAAAGTTCTCATTAAAAGTGAAAATAGTTCACAGAGAAAAATGATGCTTTACAGTCCTACATAAATATTTTAATTGTTACCTTAATTTCCATTTGCGTCTCAAATAACTCACGACCTTACGTTGAATAATTGCTATTCGAAATTCCGATAAATAAACAAAAAAAAAACAAAAAAAAAACCAGCGTCACCCACCGATATACACACATACTACACACCCGTAGCGTAAAATTTATTCCACCGACTAATTACCCTCACTATTTCTCCTCGTGTATATAACCGCCGCAATGCCGCATGCATATATCCCTCCCGCGAACTATAATACATTATAAAACTGTGCATTTGCGCTCTCGCTCTCTTACGCGACCTTAAATAATTCGCGCGTTTCACAATCAAAAACGCATAAATCTCAACGTACGCTCTTACCCGCTGAAACTTTATTGCAGAAATTATAAATTCAATTTTCTCAATTGACGCTCACTCTCTCTCTCCCTCTTTCTACGTATATATACATATACATATACACATATATATATACGTAGTATGTACACATTCTTCCTTTTTCCCGCGAATTCGAGAGCAACGCGCGCGCCTCCCGCACACGATGTAAATTAGCGTGACTTACGGTGCCGGCGCTTGGGCACATTCATTTATGTATTCGCGCTCGCGCGTCCCCCGCTGTATATGAAACTCACTTTCGCGGCTTATTTATGTGTACGAACGCGCGCGAATTCGCACTATGCGAGCGTATTTATTACGCGCTCGCATATGAAACCTGAGATTTCAGCGGTGGGTGGCAGGAGGGGGATAAATGAATCTGCGTGATGAAATTTGCGCGCACGCGCGCGTGTGTGTGTGTGAGTTGAGGGTCGTACGCGGTCTCCGTGTGACGTATAATAGCGTTTAAAGCCTGGGAGAGCTAGTTTGTCTAGGTAGCGTATATGAAGTGAGTTTGGTTTCTCCTGTTTTTCAACTCGACGACGCTGCGAGCTGGTGAGTAAATGATGGGTAAGAAGAGAACTGTGATGCGACAGGCTAAATCATAATTTGTATGGATAAAATATGAATTTAGTTTGATATTTATATTTCTATTACAAATTTCTGTTGATATAAAAAAAATCAGATAAGAGGTTTCATTTTTTATGGAACAGGAATTCGACAAATAAAATGTATGTATTCTTAGATTTAGTGAAATTTAAATAAGCTTAATGTAGAAGCAAAGTATATAATATGTAACGATTATAAATAGAAAGTAAAATTGACATTTTTTAATATAAGTGGAATGCCACAAGTGTAAAAATTTGCGTAATAATACGAACGATACAGTACGGTAGTAATAATGTTGATAAGCATGTTGAACCAGATGTTTTTCGAGAAAATAAAAAAAAGATTCGTTTTATAGACCGTTGAGATGCTTCTTATTTTTAGTTGAGGAGCTTATACCGAAAGATTAAAATCTTGTCTGCATTGTTCATTTTAACCATTAAAAATGTTAACATACTATAGCTTTTTAGTTTTTATATTTAAATGTATTATAACAATACAGAGTGAAGTTGCTAATGAAAAAAGTGACAGATTTTTTGCTGGAACAAACACACCAGTCTGGTTTATTGAATCAAATTCAAAAGATCCTGAAAGTCCACGTTTAAGTAAAGTACCAAACGTAATAAACTTTTCATTTTTATTGCTACAATTTATAGTTAATTTTCATGAAAATTTATTTATATTAATTAATTTTTAAGGCTTTATACAAAGTTGGTTTAATACTCGAAAATCAAAATACGACATCATTAAATATTTATGATTACGAAAATGAAATTTCTCGTGTAAGTAGCATAGTTTCATATTTATTTAATACATTATGTATAAACATTATTACATCCATTGAATATTGTAGCAAAACCACAATAATACAGATACAGAAGCCCTTTATTTAGAGATACTAGTAGTAGTCGACTACGCTCTTTACAAGTAAGTTACTCATTTTAAAATGTAGTTAATATAAAACTCTGAAATTAACATATAAGCTTACCAAAATTTTCAGAAAACTTGGAGAAAACCTTGAAAGTACTCTCGAATATATTGTTAGCTTTTGGAACGGCGTTGATTTACGGTATAGATTAATTTCTCGCCCAGAAATTTACGTCAATATTGGCGGGATAGTAATAGCTAAGGTAAACATATTTGCTTTTGCGATTTATGAATTTCATGTTAGTTTTATATGATATGTCTTTTCTGTAGGATCCTAATGCTCTATTTTATATTCATGAAAGTAAAAATAACCGCGGATATGTGATTGCCAATAAAGTACTTTTTGAAGGTGGAAAATATTTTTTGTACGAAGAAAAACTTAAGAATCATGATATGGTAGTTACCATGACTACGTAAGTAAAGAAAAACATTATCAAAAAATATATTTCGAGTTAAATCATATCTTTATTCCATTTTTAGTGAAGATATTTGCTCAACGAGTAGTACAGGCATATGTTACTCTAATATTGTTGGTACGTAACATATAGAAAGGTTACTTTTTTCTGGTAATATATTATATTATACAAATTAATTAACAAATTACAGGTCTTTCGATCCTTGGTAAAGCTTGTCATTCTCATCTCAATACAGCAATTATTGAGGACAACGGAGCTTTTAGTGGAATAATACCTGCAACGCAAGAAATTGCTCATCTGTATTCAAATTTTTCTTCTTCTAATTGCATAAACATTACGTTTAGCTGAATAAAAATAATAATTTAAAATTTTTAGATTAAATGTACCTCATGATGGAACAGGCCAAGCTGCGAGTTGCTCAACAGGTGACGGTTACATTATGACACCCTCTAAAAGCCTCAGCGAAAACAATCTTAAATGGTCACAATGTAGTCAAAATATATTAGCTAAACTTACGACGTAAGACTGAAATTTAATACCAATAAATAACAAAAAAAAATAATTTTATTCTTAAAAATTTATGAATAATAAATATTTTTAGAATAAACATTGGAGATTGTTTGAGAAATAAACCCAATCCTGGTTCGCCAGTTAAGAAAACTTTACCAGGAAAATTATTAAGCGTAAATGAACAGTGTGCCAGAGCTGGATACAGTATTCCTTGTTTTGTAAGTAAATTATATTATGTTTGAGACAATTTCGAAACAAAATAACAATATCAAATCCATAATAATTTTTTGATGATTTTATTAATTATCAGAACGGCAAACGAATCTGCAATGCATTATCCTGCTTCCGTCTAGATTCCAAAATGTGCAATGCCGATGGACCAGCAGCTGAAGGATCTCTATGTGCTCAAAATATGGTATATGCTTACGATTATCATGTTCCACCTCCACTTGTTATCAATCGCTTCACTAACCATACCGTTATCTATTTATAGATTTGCCGAAATGGAGAATGTGTACCAGAAAACTAATAAAAACAACAATAAATTTACAAGAACGAGCATAAACCACCGACGACGTTGTTACAGCACTTCTTCGAAAGTGAGAATTCCTCTCAACTACCGTGGAGTCAGTTTCCAGTGCTGCAGCAGAGTTTAATTCGCTCGTAAGCGTGATGGCGTAAATATTGCGCGAGCTAGTTTGAGGATGCGACGAAATATAGAAGCTAGAAAGACGACGAGCGAGTCTGCATGTCGACGATCATTCTACGTCGGCGTCGGCAATCCCACTCGCCATTGCTGAAAGAACTACATCCTCTCACAGCTGACAGCCACTCAACAAGCTTGAATAATATATCGTTCGCAATCTGTGTTTGATTAAAATGAATTGTTTCTGTATATGTGTATATATATACGAATAGCGAAGTATAGAAAAACTAAAAATATCGTATGAAGTTCGGGATGAAGTTGAATGGGTAATGTGATTCAACGATGTCGAGTATTTATCTGCGAGAATCCACATTTAGCTGTTTCAAAGATATAAAACATAATTCGGAAGCACGCCTGTATAATGATTTTGTTTCCTCTTAGAGCAAGCTTTGTGATAGTAAAAAAAAGTTTTGAGAAAATATATTGAAAATGTTTTTTGAATAAATTTAGAATCGAAATAGTCGATTTTTAGAAAATTCCCGTATGGTTTTTGTGTATATGTGTGTGTGTATACGTTGATATCTCGTGTAATTTTTTGTCAATATCGATTTTCTTATATTTTATAACGAATTTTATAATTTTTTGATTTCTAAAATTTTATCTTTACCTACATTTTTTTTTAATTTTAAAGTAAATATATCTATTATGAATTAACTAAAATTGTAACTATTGTCATCAAAAGTTTGCCATTAATGTAATTTTTTCTCATACATTACTTTTATCGTGAATAAACAAGCTTTAGCTTTAAACAAAATATTAAAATAAGAAATCAATATATTAATTTGTAGAAGCTTCGTTCCAATCTATTGGCAGCAGTTTTTTCTCATGCCATAGATCATATAATATTCAAAACGCTTTTTCAATCAACAGAAAGTGGATTCTGCAACCTTTTTAATAGAAACTTATTTTGCTTATGGGAATTTATTATGAGAACGTGAAAATTAGAATCATCAAACTTAAATAGTTTCTTGAAAAAATAATAAAAGCTTTAAAAATTACATAAATTAATGATTAATTGAGAATTTCTGATATAATGATTCATTTATAATTCGATTTTCCAATGAATGCGTTATCGTGAATCATCTTTGTATAAATGATAATGTGAACCCTCTCTACTTTCTCCTCGCCTTTTTATATTCTCTATTTTTCACAATAAACTGAAAATGGGAACAAAGTAAGTACTAGTTATTTGCATCAAGATCATTATAAAAGATTACAGTAAGTACTGCGCAGATCAATGAGAATCTTCGCCTTAAAAAATAAATTAACCTTTACGAGAAATGAGGCTAATAATGAGCTTTTCATGATATCAATTTATCAGACAGAAAAATGAGCTACACCGTACCTTCATTCCGATGCGTGCAGTTATTTTATGAGTTTCCGAAAAATTTGAATAATCTTGGTGATATATTACTCATACCATCTAAAGTTAATTTATATTACGAGTTTGGCTTTAAAATAATTTATAAAAGTAAAGAATTATCTTAAGAAAATTAAAAACGCAATATAATATTATTAAAATAAGTTAGATCTTCCTAATACCAAGATAGATATTAATTTCAGATATGTACCACTCATCAGTAAATAATTTTCTTATCTGCATTTATATTCGTAATTTGAAGAGATTTTCTTTCCCAGAAAAGAAACCCTATTAATACCAAGGTAGCTTTCGTCTTTACATTATTCACACTTCACACTTCACACTTCTCTTTTGTTTTCCTAAAAATTCAAACCGTGCTTTCACTCACACGTCATCTCAGTTAATAACTTCCTTGGAGACGTGATCCGCGGGGGCGACAGACGCAGGGATAAAATATCAAGGTAAACATTTAATTACCAAAAGCACCCGGCCACACAGAGCGACACGCATAAAAAATCGCACAATTACGGCAAAGCCATATCGGTACGCGCTTAATTAATTGTCCCGCATCACGCTTCCAATTTCTGGTGTGTAACGAGGCCTATAGTCAACGGCGAAGGAATTTTAAGCGCATTATGCGCTCGTCCTCTTCTCTTAAGAGGTAAAAATTCTGATCATCGTCGTCGGGCCTGAAGAAATTAATTTGGGAGTAATCGCTTCTTTGAGCGGGACTTTTTACCCTTTTCGGAGATATTATGATGTACTCGAGTTTACGAGTCGGAAAACAGTATGTATTGTACACGTGAGTTCCCTGTATACAACGCTATAAGAGTGGGGGACGCAGTATAGCCACACACCTGTTGCATGGGTTTTGTAGTTCGTTTCACTTCCGCGACGTTCCACCACCGTACGGATTATGATTATAATACAGCCAAATTATTGGTAAAAGAATAATCAAGAATTACATCAGTGGTAGTTGAAAAAGTGGTTAAGTAATGAAATAATATACGATTAAATGAGTTTAGGTATTTATTGATCATTTTACATTGTATAAAAAACTGCAGAAAATGTGCAATCGAGTAACTCCAATAAAAAACTCATAATATGAAAAAAAATTCGTTTTTTATTTGATTTGTCTTTTTAAAGTGAAAAAATAAAATTACTAAGCAAGTTCATACCTCTTCGAGACTGATTTTCAATTGATACATTTTCTAACCGAATTCTGAGATGGTATATTTTTTTACCAAGCCAACGATTTGTGAAACTATTTACACGATTGAACGTATTAACATTTTTTTTCAGCTTATATAGTATTTTTATTCTTTTGACTATCACGACAAATGGAGTTTTAAACTACATTAAATTTTCTGCATACGAGGAGTTTCATAACTCTCTCAGCTATGGCACGCGAGCACCAGGTTTTGGATTTACTTTCTTATCGGCATTTCGATGAGATATTTTTTTTCTAGAATTTCTACGGTTGTACTTAAAAAAACATGAAGTGTGTCATTAATCGAAAAAGATCATAATATTTTTTTTATAACTTAAACCGAAAGATCAGGTTTTTACAAGGAGAACTTTAGTCTTAGAGGAAAAAAAAAAACAGAAAAAATGTTTTGTGGCTTTCGTACAAAATCTAGTACTTTTTACAAAACCTCAACGTAAAGTAGCATCGCATTTATGAATTTACACTGAATACGAGAACGATTCCCAAGATGGCTACTAAAGCTGGTATCATTTACTTAGGAGTTTATGTCGAACACAAGCGTAAGAAATACAAAATTGCAACGAACAGTAGTACCTTTATTAGCAAGTTTCTGAATAATAAAACGCGATTCATAAACTTGCTATACAAACTAACGTTATTAGCATATGATCGCATAAATTTTTGAATATTAATCAATAATTATTTTGTTCATACCTAAATGTATATCCATCATGGAAAACTGAAAAATAAATATAAAGAAAGCCATGATTTCCTGTCAATCTTCTCAGTGAATTCTTTTAAAAAATGAAAAGCAGTGCCTGTAACGTAGATCTTTTTATAACTGTTTCATCCGTGGACAGAACCACTTATTTAGATGTACGTTTGTTTGTATTACAACAATTATTTTTATGGTTGCATTAGTGTATGGTTTAGGTAAATGAAAACTATATTTAAATTTAAATCTATTTTATTTTCATACAGAACTTAATAACGCATAGGATAAAATCCAGTAAGTTCACTAATAGAATAGCTTTTCCAATTTTGGAATATCAAAGTATTTGCGCCTGTCTCTTTTTGGTTAAAAATTACGATTTTATAAAACTTATAGTATTACTTTTACCTTCACAATTGACAATTATAAAAGTGCTGCCAGTAATACCAGTAAAAATGTCGACTCAAAATTCATGGTGAATATACTACACTCATAAAAATCGGATTTCTAGTCAAACGGATGAATACTCTTAACTAAATTCTACTTCGCTATAGAAGAAAACAGTTGATATTTAGAATACAAATTTTATTTAAAGAATCTCCTATTCTTCTGAAAAGAATACATTCTTCTAATCTCAAGAGGAATAATTATTCATTCAAGATCGAATATTTCTTGATAAACATCAGCTATGCTATATCAATAAAAGAAGTCATATGAAACTGATATAAATTCAGTTACCTTGTTAAATTTATTAAATTATTTATTTCATATAAAGACTTTAGTAAACGAATTAGTGTATTGATTAATTAATTGTCTTATTTGTTATTTAAAGGGTTGCAAATATGTGACTTAGACATTGTTCTTCAACAATGTATACAATTCATTTATTTAACAATATTTCGAAATATACTTATTAAACCTTTGTCGACGAATTATCTCCTTTCAAAAAATACGTTTATAATCAGGAAAAATAAAAAGCCCAATTAACATCCGTACTTAACTCCCCCGATCTCGTGCTCCCTGAAAAACAACCACCTACTACCACCTTCCAACTATTACGAATGAATTCCTGGCTTTCAAGACCAGCGTGTGTCTCCCTTTTTCTCCGAAACCTGAAAACGACGTCCCGCTGATATCGCTCGCGACGCTTGTGTGTATTTTTGGGCAAAGTCGCACTACCGATGCGCCCGCGCGCTCGCCAAGCGATAATTGAAATTAATGGTAATGAGCGCACCGAGGACAGAAATGGGAAGCCTCCCGCGTACGCGAATGCCAGGGCCAATTAAGGAAACTCTATAAATGTGCGCGTTGATCACAGCAGGTCTGATCCTTGCGCGATGCAATGATGGCCTCGTTATAAGCGTGCGCAGGCGGAGAGATTTTATATTCGATTCGATAAGCGTGATTTAAGGTTATTGGTGTGTCGTAAGGGTTTGTTGCTTTGTTTTGTCAAATCGCCGCCGAATTGCATTCACTAGCTAATAAACTGAGGTGTTTGCGGTTGCTGAGATGCGTAGAAAGAGCTGAGGGGAAATCATGTGTCGAAAATATGAATATTAAAATTTTGTATGGTGGGGCGGATTATGGTTCAAACATGCATGGAATGATGGTGTAATCTAATTATAACTATACTGGTAGATGAAATAAATTGTTACTTTTACAGATTCACTCTCACATAAAGTGCGTTAATACTTGTAATGCTTATTTTCATGGACAAAAAAATTAGCTACAGTGATTAACAAATTTTAATGAAAATATCGTCACTGATTTGCATCGTTAAAGAAAATAATAAAATAAGTGAAACGATAAAATCGTGATGAATATTTTTATAACTATGCCGATTACAGACATCGTTAAAATATTTTCCATGTTAAACATTTCGACCGGAAGGTACAGCTATTAAATTTTTTTTATTTAATTGTAACTCAATTTATATATAGGAATATACTAATATTAACAATTCTATAAAGAAATATATAAAAGTTTTGAAATATACGCATAAAATCTCTAAATGAAAAATTTATAATGCAAAAAATCAACATTAATTATAATTTTTTACTTTTTATTTCCATCCACGCCACTGAATTGTTTACCTTTGCTCCAACGTAAAACAGCTGTACCCTTAAAATTATACAAATATTTTTTGTTTCCAGCGTACATAACTAAATTCTTAGATCCAAGTATATACTTACAGCCATATACTCTACAACACCCCCGACAAACTCCACTTACGAAAATCCACTGATAATCCAATCTCCATATCTGCATCGTAATATTCTCTTTTTAGCAGCACGGATTCGCGAAATCTCAACGCGGAACACCCGCAGCGTATAAAGAAACGAGCGGCAGTGCGATACGGGCCGGTTGTCGCGCACGCCTTTGTGCAACGTCGCGACGTGAAATCTCTCGTCGATCTTCTAAAGGACCCCCCACGAGGATAGCCGAGGACGTGCGAGAGATACATGCGTGTATAAATGTGCTGAGATGCGATATATGTGCGTGTGTAAAGTATACATTGCGGTTCGTGTAAAGTTTTGGTATAATGATTTTGCTTTTTGTATATATCAGGAAGAAAGAATAGGAGCAACTGAGGAGTATAAGATCTAAGAAGAGATACAGTTTATTGTTTTTACTTGAAATATTTCAATAGATTTTTAGAAATTTGGATTTTCATATTTAAACTATATGAAAAATATGGTATATTAAAAGTTCCTTTGTTTTTAACGTTTCGCGTAAATAGCACTTTCTTAATTATTTTTTTACCTGTAGAATTTATAGCAAATTTTCACGAGCTCACGTTCCCCCAATGCAAACCTCCGCCACATTTTCATATTTTACCGAACAACACTACCAGCCACCTACTAATTAAATCCGAAAACTCAAAATCTCAGTATTTAGCCGCGATCAATTTCCCCCTCCTCGGTAATCTCACATCGCTGCGTATATAAATCACAAGCGTACCCTCTCTTCCCCAACTAACATTCTTTTCCTCTACAATTTATTTTTCCAACTCGCGCACATATACACCCGAGATAGGGAGAGAGAAAGAGAGAAAGAGAGAAGAGAATACAATAACTGTATTCTCGCACGCGCACACACGCTGTAATTCGTCAGTCACTCGCACATCTATTCGAGCTGGACACAAGGTACCAATATAACGTCAAACCCTCTTCATTGGCTCGTAATAGTCGTGATGAATGTTTACGAAGGATGCGCGTCTGTGTTTAGCTGCCGCTGCTGTTGCAGAGACAGAGTCCAAGCTCGTTCCTCTCTATATATATATGTATACGTGCGTATACACCTCGCGGCTGTATTGCAGAGTGAGGGAGGAGGAGAAGGAGAAGGAGGTGTGTACCATACTGAGCGTTGGGAGCGATTAAAGGACTTTAATCGTTCTGCGCTCGATGCAATTGCTCCTGCACGTCCTGATGAGAAGGGTTCAAGTGCAAATACAAGAGCTGCTCGAGATTTGGTATATATGCGTGTAGCGGTCGTGCAAGAACAGTGCAGTGTGTAATTAAAAGTTTGATTATATTAAATAAATGTTTTGGTATGTAGAAAATTTTGATAAATTGCATATTGACAGTGATTATTAATGTTTCTTATTCGGTTCTCAATATATAATTAGTTTACAAGATATAGTCTTTTTAAAGGCATTTTCAACAAATAATCAACAACTATTAAATTATATAGTAAAAATAATACAACATTTTATTAACATACATACATAACATAAATTAAGCTTCGTCTTTATATTTTTTTGTACAAATCTACATGTAATCTTCAAAAATATCGCAAGTACCCCAAGGAATCCATAAATTCATAACTATTGAAAGTATAGGCCAAACCTGTAAAGTATTCTTTTCCTATAATTGTCCGCCATTCGAGAGCATTCCTCAAAACTTTATCAAATTCGACGACCTACAATTATTGTTTCTCTCTTTCTTTCTTACCAATACACTCCACCGTTAAAATCTCGGCGTCAGATCGCACACCCAAACCACTGTTTTTACGAATCGTCTACGATATCACCCCCGAGCTATATACACGAAAACCGCGTATAGAGATAAACGAAGAAAGAAAGGGGGGAAGACTTCGCTAGAATGAAATCCGATGATATATCAGCCGTTCGGTGGGCTTTCGTGGTCGCCGACTTGTAATAACCACCCTCGCATACGCATTGCCTTAAGGACATGCCAGTTCCCTGTCTCTTCGTTCGCCGATGGTTGTATATATGTATACAGTTGTGGCAGGCGCAGTGGCGATCATTATCGCGAGGGCCAATAATCACTATGGGAGACGAGTGTTCGCGTAAATGCTCCCCTTGTTCGGGTGGTATACACGTCGATTTTGTTGTTTCGTGAGAGAGGAAAGGGAGACGTATCAAGTGAGTATATGTTACTAGGATGAATTTCTCGTTGCGTATATTCAAATGTTCCAAAGCTATTTTAAGAAATGTAATGTATTTAAAATTTTTAATAGTGCTTATTATTAATAGAGGTTTTGTGGTATTTTTAAAAGTTTTGCAAATCGTTTCTATAATATTATTGAAATAGAAATTTAGATAAGGCGAGAAGTTCTTTGCCGATTAGATCAGTCAAATTCCAATATTAATAGAAATCATTTCTTACGAAATAGCGTTCGCTATCATTCAATTAGAATCTTAATTCTCCAAGAAGTCATAGCATGTAGAAGTTTCGCAAAAATACTGTTATTTTTTGTTAAGCATTATCAGGAGAAGCGCAGAAAGATAATAAAGTATAGCAGTAAGCATTATTCATGAGGTTACAAAAGAAGTTGAAAAATTCTAGAAGAGGAGATTTTGGAGGATCTCCGGTTTATGAAGTTGTAAAGCAATAAAACCCAACTACATAGCATACTCAATCAATACAAACTACATCATAGATGTAGCACTTGAACATAAATGACCGAAAGCCAAGGCCAACGATTCAAAGTGATTTCTAATTGCTAACACATGAAAAAAACACTATGCACGCATCATATCACTTCCACGTGCGTTCTATATATATGCAAGCGTACCTTTCGCCTTCACTGCATTTCTGCACGCTCGCGCGATGCTCGTAAATCTTCCTAACGTGTAAGTAGCCACGCACATATATATATGTGCGATGTATACACCAGGCACGCGCACCAGCATAACCGATTCGCATTTATACGACTGTTCTGAGATATTAGCTATTATCGAGAGTTATGAGGCCTGCCTGAGCACGCGCGATGACCATAATCTCGACGCTATAGTTATGAATTACGCGTTTCGTGAATTAGGAGCAACACTGTCGTGATACACGACTCGCGGTTTGCTATATATATGCTCGCGGTCTAGTGGAGAAGAAAAGGGAGGCTACGTAAAGGTTTGTGGCCTTGAGGTACGACAACGTTTGTCATTTTTTTTTTTTTTTTTCAATGTTAAAGGGAAAATTTCGTTATAGTAATTTTTGCGAAACTGTTGGGATCTTAACTAATCAGGAGAGTTCACTACCTTCGGGTCCTGGATTGATTGTTTGATTGCCTGAATATTTTAATACACTATCAATGATTAATTTGAAACTTTTATAACTTTGGAAGAAATCGAGATTTTGTAATCCTTAAAAAAGTAAACGAAAGGTTATCTTGTCTAGGTTTATTTTCTATATTTAAATGATATTTAAAACTTTTCTAAGTTATATGGCTACCGTTCTAAAAAGAGGCTTTTTGCAAGATTTTTTTCGAAATAAACCTAAAAAATCTCGAGAACTTTGGTCTTTTTGAGCGTTAGGATCTAATATTGCAGCTTTCATTATATTTCTACACCCAAAAACGTATCTCAAAGTTTGAGCCAAATCCAGGACCCGAAGGTAGTGCACTCTCCTGGTAAGTAATTTCTCACGTAAAAAAATGTTTGATACCATTTCTATTAAATACTTAACAAAAACTACGATAAATATGATGAACTCAAATTGTGCATTTACATAAAAACAAATTGGATAATATATTTAAACTGTTTTAGAATTAGATGCTTCCTCGTTGTTTACCAACTACTTAATTACACTTATATATAGATGAACAGCATAATGATGGATAATTTTTAGGGACTACCAAAACTCTACATTTATTAAATAGAAAATGTCTCTTTTGTTCCAATCACGAACACGTGTCATCCACGTGTTAGTCCGAGTAATAGGGGTCAAAAAGACATGCATATAAATATTTCATACGCTCGTAATTTTTTAACTAGGGCTCTAGTAATTTTAAGCCAATAATCACAATAATTCACTAATTTCCAAATCACTGTTTTCAACTTGGCTAAAAAAAAAAAAAAAGATTATACTAATCGCGCATTGAGCTTTAACGAAATTGCCGGCGTTAAATGTGCAAATGATAAGTCTCGCTCGTGCGCTCACAAATTATACAGCTGTTGAGGAAATTAATGAGCCGTGCACGCGCGCGTGAAGCTCACCCTTGCCGCGTTTCTGTTAAGTTTTTCTATGAGTTAAAGCGAATGGAGCGTGTCTAGGCGGTATTTAATGCAAATATTCGCGCGCAAATACCTATAATGTGCCACGAGAAAATAACGATGAATTACCGGTAGATAATCATCGTTGTTTCCCAAAAAGTATTTCTGCCCCGTTTGGACCCCCTGGGGGCTAATGCGTTGCCGTTCGACAATTTTGCGCTTCGAGACCGTTTTTTCGACGTTTATTGTGCTTTGCGCCGCAGTGTCACGCGAAGCCACACTGGCCCAGAACATAATTACTAAATCACTTCGCTGCGCAGATGACACGGTCAAGAAGATAATTTTTATGTTTATATATTTTTTTCATAATTATATTACGCATTACATTGTGATTTTTATATGTTATGTCTCAAATGTATGTATCTCTCATTTTGACTTTGTATTCTTTACTATATAGAATTGTTTTAGTATTAAATTATTTTATTTTTACCAGTTGTATAATACTCACTCGTCGCAACTATAAACGATTAAGAATTTCTAGAATGACTCTACAGTTTTTTGATGGACTAAAGGTATTCTAATGCACTCAATTTCACGCTACCCCCAACCTTTCATCAAAATCCCATAAAAGTCCGTATTTTCTGCACTGCAAATAATTGAAGCACGCCCATCCATCCTAATTCAAGCAATTAATCTAAACCTCTTAATATTAAGCACAACTGTGCCATCATAGTTCACCAACGTGTTACCAAAAAACTCTTGGACAATTTCATTTCTTGTAGGACATTACGACTCGCTCATAAAAACCACCGTGGAACGTATATTCACTCCTATTTATTTAATTAAAAGCTGTGCAATTCATCCGGTGGAATATAACGACGGAATAATGACAGTGTCGATGCAAATGAAGATCGTCCCGACTTAGCACGCCATCAAAGCCGAAATGCATGCCCGAGCACAGCCATCAAGTCGTAGAAACGATTATATGTCTATATATATTCACGCGCCGCGAAATTGGCAACGCGCGCATGCGTCGCTGCGTGCCGAGTCGACATTCACCGGGAGCCACATCGTCGCCGTGTTTAATTCGCGTTGTATACCTACGTTTTAATAGATGCGTATATCTGTATGTATACAAAAGCCATCATAAAAACGAAATTTTTCTGGAGAAAAAACGACTTTTGTGTTCCACTTTAACTCCATTTTTCTGCGCCATTGAAAATGACCGAAATTATACTCGTGTGTATGATAAGTGGCTTGCGTTCAGGGATTATTATCATTGGGACAGATATAGAGAAATAAAACGAATAATTTCCTCTAGACGTGGTTACATTTATGGCTGGATAAGTTCTTTTTTCATATAAATTTTGTTTCGTTAACAATTTAATTTATTACATGATAATCATTTATTATACGTAAACTGTTAATTTTATATGATATTTTTTATGTAAAAGAAAATTATCTTTAATCATCGATCAGCTTCCTTATTTTCCCTGGTAGAAACGTTAACGATGCGTTGGCTAATTATTGGTTAATTTTGGAGATAAAAACGTCACACTATCATT
>JAYJLV010000001.1:10565341-10619735 GCA_036873485.1 Torymus texanus | reverse complement strand
ACATGATACAAGACACTAATTTGGCCACTTTTAAAGGGAGGATTAAAGGTTCAAATCCCGGCAGCCTAAAGGTTAAGGATAGTTTTTTAATTAACATTATCAAATAAATTCCAATAATAAATTCAATTCCTTAACAGAAATGTTTAATTAAATCCTCATAGAGAGGAGTAAAAGTGTACTTAAAAAATCAATTAATTAACATTTTAATTAGGATTTAATTTTTGGTTAATTAAAAAAACGTTTCAGGCATCACCTTCATAATAATTATAACTTCTTAATTTTCAAAAATACAGACATTGGAGTTAAAATTATGGCATGTATACGCTTTTTATAAGGAATTTGTGTTTTGTCACAAATTTCAAGGGAAAAATTTCGAATTATGTGTGCAAGACCCACTTTCATTTGTATTAATCCAAATCGAAATCCTGAAAAATAAAATAAACATCATTTTCCACATAAAATAATTAGTCATCTATAAAAAATAATTATAAATTAATTGCAAGAAGCAATTACTGTATCAAATTTTATAATAATATATAAAAGAGATTTTGACGCAGAAAAGAGACTATCAACATCAAATATGTATGTTACTTAGAAAAAGAAATTGTTGTTATTTTTTAAATTTTCTGAATATAATAGAAACAATATTAATACAGTTACCTATACAATTCCTTGGCCCTCCACCAAATGGTAAGTAACTCATTTGATCTCTAGTATTAGAACATTCTTCATTAAATCTTTCTGGATCAAACTTCTCGGGGTCAGGATAAATATTAGGATCTCTATGTATAGCATAAACTGGAATAAATATTCTAGTTCCTTTTGGGATAGAAATATTTGTATTTAAAAATGTGTGATTTCTAATTGCTTTTCTTGTAAGCATATAGCCAGGTGGACATTTCCTCAACGTTTCTGAAAGAACATAAAATATTCAAAATGTTCAACTAAGAAAATATTCTATTGAACAAAAACTTTTTAAAAGTCCAAATTAAGCTCACAGATTATTATAAAAAAATGATATTATATAATATCATTTATAAGAAAACATTGACCAACCTTTCACTACTTTATCTAAATATTTCATATTCTTGATACTGTCATAAGTTAATTTTCCATCATTTTGTTGATAAGTGTCGTTTATTTCATCACGTAGCTTCTTTTGAACATCTGTATTCAATGCCAATTCATAAAGGGCTGTACTTATTGATGACGATGACGTCTCGAACCCCGCTATAAAGAAGGCATAAGCTTGTGCCGTCAGTAAAAGGTCTGTCATTTCTGCGAAAATATGATTAATTTAAATTTCAGTTATATCTAAAGTATTTCTTTAATACCAAAATATATTTTAATTTGATTATGTATAATTATAAATTTTAGAAAATAGTGGATTCAAACTGAAACAAGATAAAACCGAAATCATCAATACTTATTCAGACAAGTAAATAGATAAAAGAACGCTGCTAATTTTTTGACACATAGCTTCCTCTAAATTAATTTATCGTTTCTATAAATGGTATAAACATTAAATACAAGATATTTATAGAGAAATCGAAAGATCAATAATTCTACTATATTTTAGATACGTAACATATTAAGTCTCAAAATTTGATAATATTGACATCAGAGTGCATTTAGTAAATTACAAAAGAAAGAAAATTATCTTGCTATAATAAAGTTAAACTAATAAGGAGAGTGCACATCGGTTCAAAGCCCAGTAAAACTCTTTCCCTTTGCGAGAAAGAGTTTTACTGGGCTTTGAAAACCGATTTCACCAAATAAATCCTTTTTCTTAAAGTATGGATAATCAGATAATCTTATCTCAAATGTTGTATTCCGTTAAAAACTGTCTGTCCTTTTGCATGTATTTATGACACAAAAAAAAAATAAAGTTTTCAAAAGTATATTTTTTCCACTAAAAAAAATTGAATAAGAAATACTTATATTTTTTTCATTCAATATTAATTTGAAAGAATAAAAAAGGATTTCACTTCGAAAATCTCATTTTATTTCTTGTTCAATTCCAAGAGGAAGTACCGATATAAAAATTATAAAAAATTCAATATCCGCAAAGTTATATTCAATTGTTTATAAGAATCATGGACCAATCTCCAAACTAGCGATACAGGTTTTTCAAATTTTCTAATATTTATGTAAGAACCTGCCCCTGAAATTAAAAAAAAGAATTATATCAGACCTTTCAAGTTGAAATTGAAACCAAGCTATTAGTATTTCATATTGGATTTCTTTTAGAAGATAAAATCTATTTTTGCAATAGTGGAAATTAGATTTTTTTTCTACTTTTGTAATCTAATCTGATTTTCTTTGTATCAGAAATACTTGTAAAATGACAGTGAATAGAAAGATATCATGTTTCAACGGAATACAATATTGCAAATGAGATTGCCCTTTATCACTAAAAAAGAGTCCATTTAAAGCTCCATAAAATTCCCAGAGGGTATACACTTTTCTTGTAAGTATCTAATGAATAGATTTCATATTCAACTTGATATAATACAACGCTATGATGATTCATTTGTGAAATATTTAAAATATTACACTATTTTTTCGTATAGGAACATTTTCTTCAGATTTAATTTAATGACTGCAAGATAAAATTCAACTTTATGTTGTTGGCAACACTGGAAGTCAATTAAATTTTTTATAGTTACTGAGTGTGTAATCAGTGTATGACTCATATGCACTATATGTATTCGAACATAATGATATCGATATCGAGCTATATTTTTATTATTTTTATAGACATAACATCTAAACTGGGTACCCAATTTGAATAAAATTTGTTTCAATATTTGATCTGAAAGAATTAAACTATAAACAAAAAAATGATAATGTTTATTTCACTCTTTTATTTCCTAAAAATAAAGAACTAATTAATTTAATTATATATGTTAAAAATAAATAAATATTAGTAACATTATTAAATTTTCAACCATCATTCAACTTATTAGTTGGATAAATGACATTCTTCTTTCATTCAACTCTTTCATTTAGCAAAATGGCAAATTTGGTACGGTATTTTACAAATATGACAATATTTACTTTTTTAAAATAAAAATAACTACGTTGCATGATATGTATACAAAATTTATAATATTATTTAAATATTGAATTATGAATCGTAAAAAAAACGAAATTTTATTATAATAAAATTCGTCTTTTACAAAAACTATTTTTAGAGATTGAAAAACTGAACCGTAAATTTATCTAACATTGAAAGGTAATTAATAATTTAGCTTATCAATTTGTAATAGCACTAGTACCGAAATATTCTTGCATTTTACCGTTAATGCTATTCGGAATACATAAAAGTGAGTAGGTACAGTCTCACAATTTATTATCATGCTCTTTTCATGCTCACTACAATAAGCTTTGTAATCTGTTTCACTCTGCATACGCGTGCCTGCAAGTACAGCATCTCTCCAGGGGCAATTATTTTAAAAGAATTCATTTCCAATATTAAACCATTTAAAATCTAGTAAATTTTTTCTTGTTCTTTATATTTGTGTTGAAAAAATGTCTCAATATACTTAAATTATTATAATCTTTGTTTATTGAATAATTCCATGTATATCTTAACATTATTAACTTTAATATCCGAGCATAAAAACTTCGTATCCATAAATATTAATAAAAAAAAAAAAAAAAAAATTACTAACTATTTTATATTCTCGTGAATTCGCTAAATTGATCCAACTTCAT
The DNA here is from genome assembly GCA_036873485.1 of Torymus texanus. Taxonomy (NCBI): domain Eukaryota; kingdom Metazoa; phylum Arthropoda; class Insecta; order Hymenoptera; family Torymidae; genus Torymus; species Torymus texanus. The sequence continues at coordinate 10,616,015 of JAYJLV010000001.1, read as the reverse complement.
TGAAATTAATTGCGACTAAGCTTAAATTTTGCACATTGTAAAGAGGAGTCGTTAGTTTTACTATCACTGGGTACATGAATTATCTTATAACTCTTTCTGATAACACACCAAACATTTGCGACTATATAACGGTTTTTTCCATTTCATTGCAATAAAGTCGCACAATTAGATGGCCTTTCAACTGTTCTTCCAACAATTCAAGAATCCCACAGACTGACGAAATCACTATTATCACAATCAACTGTCATTCGTCCATTAATCGAATCACTAAAATCACTCACTCACCTACATCGCCGTTTTCCATTGCCTCCTCCTTAATATCCATCAAGAAGTCAACAAAGTCGTTCTTGCGAATACCGTTGTCCTTCCTGTGCTTCATCGTCCCGGTGATGGTGTTCACGAAGAAGTCGATCAGCCGATTGTTGCGCGCGACTGGCTTGAAAAGCCAGGCCAACCAATGCGGGAAAGCTCTAACCCGATGCCGCATGTTATTACAGAAACTGGGCTCAAAACTCTCGCGACCAAATCGCCGGAACTCGCTGTTCTCATCAGCGATGGCGTTGGCCTTGAGCCCGAAGGCGCACACGCCAATCACGTCCGTGGTGTACTTGGCCGAGAGATCGTAACACTCGTTCACTTCCTCAGTCTCGACGATCTTATTGACATAGCTAATAAACTCCTCGGCGCATTCAACAACGAGGTAGAACATTTCCTTCAGCTTTGCCGAGGTGAAGACGGGCGTGAGATTGTAGCGCATCGGTCGCCAACGCTCCGGGTCCAGGTAGACGAGGTGCTCGGCTAGCGGATCAATGTCCCCATAGATGCGAATGCCCCGGTCGGCGAACGACCAGAAACTCTTCACTAATGCATCCTTAATTAACACTGGATCCTTCAGGATGAGGATGGGCGTAGACTTAGCGAAGATACCGATGGCTGGTTCATTTGGGTAAGCAATGATAAGCTCCTTCATAAAATCAGCTACGTGGATGCGACCCAAGACGACGTCCTTCAAGTTTCCGAAGAGGGGAATAGGCTGTGGACCGGCAACGCCGCGCTTTTTCCAAAAGTCGAAAATACTTGTCAGCTGATAATAGTAGTAGGATAGCAAAGTCACAAGCAAACAGATTAATATCTCGGTCGTGCTCAAGTACATTTTGACAACTTTAACTTTTGCACTGTAAATTAAATGTAGTTACATGATTTAGTTTCGCGGGGATTTTTAATGTGGTGCGGACAATGTCTAGATCTTTACTAAATTAGACTAACATGCAAAGAAAACTTATTTTTCCCATTCCCCTTTTATCGCTCAAGTCACTCGACTTTTTATCTCAGTTACCAGACTGCCGCGATGAGTTTCTAAGAAGTAGCGAAATAAGTCCATTGGCACTGTGTCTATTCGAAATACTTATCTATCCTCTGTTGATTAATAAGCATTATATTATGGCTATTGTATAATACTCATGTTATTTTTCGTAGAACATTCTAAGAAAGCTCTTTTTAATAATGTTTTGTTGATATTTTGCACATTATTTTTTTTTTCTTTGTTTTTTTTTACAAATAATTGGTATAAAATCAATAATTATGAGATCACATCGAATAATATAATCAACGCCTGAAGCATATTATACAAAAAACATACGTATATATTGTTATCTGTGTTTGAATAATTGTAATAATAAAGTTTTGCGTTTTAGTTTTAAATTACACATTTCGTAGTATTAACAGTTACTTATACAAAATTAGTAATACAAACTCAAATTATGATGCCCCGTTCTTGCTATGTGTTCTATATAATTGTGGCAGTATGCAAAATAAATCCTATGTGATAAGTATACTTCTATCAATGGTACATACACGTTTTATTTTTAATTTTTGGTAGAGTAAGACATATGTTACCTTATTGATACATCTAGCGACCCCATCCGCGAATTTTAAACAACTTTGACATATGCATTACATAAATATACCGTATAACCGTGTATATTAAATTTATACATGACATGAATGAGTCCCAAGAAATTTGAACTTGAAAAAATATTTAATCTTAAATATCTCTAAAAATTTTTAACCGATATATCTACCGGTACAAACCGGTACGACCCGTTTTTATAATGTAGTATATTCGACAAATAAATATTGACAGGGAATAAATGATTTAATATAACAAATATTTTTCAGTTACTTTTTTTATTATTTTCTGATAATGATACTTTTTTTAAATAAATCATCTTATAATATAATGACATTTATATAACATTGTATTAAAAATAAATGTATAAATTTAAAATACAGTTTGACTGATCTTACATTTATATATATATATATATATATATATATATATATAAAAATGAGATAATTGGAGTCTCTGAATTCATGTATTATAAAACTAAAATTCATAGTATCACAGTTCATTACTTTTCTAGGTAACATAAAAAGCTCAGTAATACCAGTGTCAATTTTTTCAACGTAACTGCACCTCGAAATCACCAAAGTTAAGCAACGACAAGTTAGATGATTTTTCGCTTCTCACAAAGTGCACAGAAAATGATTTCGATATTTTTCCGTAGTCAATGTTCCTAAATATAACATAAATAAAATATAAGTCAACGGGGCTAAAGCGAACGCAATAAAAATCATTAATTGCCTGTTCCGATAGTAAGTTGATTGAAAAACACTGAGATTTCGCTGACTACTTGAGGAACGTGTGGATAAAAAATATATGAGAAAAATGTAGATTCCCACCAACTAAGCCAAAAAACAGGCTGTAGATGGATAAACCAAAGTACACACGTATAAGTATTATTTTTATAAAACTAAATAAAAAGAAAATAATTATTTGTATAATCATTGCAAACTCAAATGAGCTTTAAATACTATGTACAGTCAAGTATCAGTAAATTATATCTTCTTTATTTTTAAATAGATGCCATCGACCGGAGCAAGAAGCGGGGAGTGTACGTTCTTCACATACGGGATGCACGTCTTTTCACAGACTTCGAATTTGAAATTATGGAGAGCCATAGCAAGACCGACTTTGGTTTGATTTTGCGCAAATCTTTCTCCTGGAAAAAGCAAAAATTAAATTTTTATACAATGTGAATTTCGATTCATATACATATAAAAAAAGAGAACAAAATAAATAAAATTACGATGACATACCAATACAATTTCTCGGTCCATCTCCAAAGGGCATAAAGCTCATCTGATGTCTTGTGCTTGCCACTTCTTCGTCAAATCTTTCTGGGTCGAATTTTTCCGGATTAGGGTAAATGTTTTCGTCGTGATGAATGGCATACACTGGGATTAAAATTGACGTGCCTTTCTTTATTGATATTTTAGTCTCAGCAAACGTATGATCCTCCATTGCCTTTCTTGAAAGCCCAGTTGCTGGTGGATACATTCTTAATGTTTCTGAAATTATTGTAGTTGTAAGATTTAAAAAAATGTTAAATTATCAGTTTAATTGCAGTAAACCTAATTTTGAAATTATTTTAAAATACTAACGCAGCTTATTAACTATTATTAACTTTATAATCCGTCAATTGTTAAATTTATGTGAATTTAAAAAATTATGTTCTTACTAACCTTTGAACACCTTGTTCAAATATTTCATTTCTCGAACACAGTCGTAATTCAATTTTCCACCATTATCAGCGAAAGTTTTCTTGATTTCTTCACGAAGTTTATCTTGCATATCGGGATTTAAAGCCATTTCATACAAGGCATTACTCATGGTCGTAGATGACGTTTCGAATCCAGCTACGAAGAAGACGAACGCCTGCGCAGTTAGCAACATGTCGGACATTTCTATAAAAAAAAAAATTATTTTTTAGATGACAGTTAAGTGTAAATTTTAATTTAAATCCATTTTCAATGATTTCAACGAAGAACTTGAACTATTCTAAGAAATAAAGTCATACATATATACTGCTAACGTTGTAGCGACATAATTATCTGTAATCTTTGAAATTGCTTTCATTATATCAATGAGTTATATAAACTGTGATACAATGTCTTTCAAAATAATTACAGTTTAGTTTGAGTCTTTGTTTTTTCTATTTCTACTGAAGCAAGATGACAGAAACTACAAGGGCCAATTTTCTGTATATAATACACGAGAAAAATGTTCATATATTAAAAAACACTTGGCGACAATGTTTCTACGTGAACATTGATATAAAGAATTTTTAATTATGATATTACTTGGACTTTAAATTGTTTTTCAAGAAATTAAAAAATATACAACTACAAAACCAAATTTGTTCAGTTGTAAAGTTTACACTTATGACCTTTTATGATTAATAATTCAAAATTTGTTAAAAATTATACAAAATCACAATGCATAAAAATAAAAAAATCAAGCTTAAAAATACACCTCAAGAAAAAAAAACTGTTGCTTCGAGAGAATGAGAACAAGAGAATTGCTTCAGATTAAGAATAATAGTCAAGCTTCTTTCAAATTCGCACTCACTCTCCTCGCCCATTTTCTCCGGGTGATCCTTGATATCCATCAATAGATCGACGAAATCGTTCACCCTGACGTTATTCTTTTTTCTGTACTCCATGGTGTCCTTGATGGTGCCGACAAAGAAGTCGATGATATGCTTGTCGTGCACCAAGGGCTTGAGTAATCGAGCCGCCCAGGGGGGCATAGTGCGAATGGCGCGTCGTGCCCGGTTAAACCAGCTGTCCTGGAAAAGGCTGCGACCGACCTTCCTGAACTCACTGTCCTCGTCTGACATGGCATTCATATTCAGTCCAAAGGCGCATACGCCGATCACATCGGTGGTGAATTTAGCGCAGAGCTCACGGCACTCGACAGGTTCGTTTTTCATCGCTGCACAGAAGAAAGCCACATTATTTTTTTAGGATACTAACTATATATAGCAACTACATTTTTCGGTTGGTTTACTTTTTAAACTATTTTATAACAAGAGATGCAAACTTTTCGAGGTTATATCTGAAGGACCGCATGTAGGAAAAATTTTGTACAGCTATAGGTTCCTTTTAATTAACACAACTTAGTAATGGAACACATATATAAAAATGTATATCCCAGTATAGAGTCCGAACTTTGTTCCACTATTGCACCATACCTGTCCCACTATAGCAGCTCCTTGAGTCTGTGTTTGAATTTACTTATTTAATAAAAAAAAAGTATCAAAATAAGTTGATTTTTACAAAAATAGTAAAAAATATCCAAAATTAATAATAATATACAAAATATTTAAGACACTTTACTTATTGCTTTTGTAATGTGTATCTAAACTGTTTGCTATGTTATTATTGTCCGTAGGTACTGTGTCCTTAACCTTAGCTCCGTTTGTACCATAAAATGTTTTATGAGCTTTTTTATTTAATATACCGGGTGGGGAAAAAGTATGGAAACTTCTGGAAAACTTTTAATGATAAAAAAAAAATCAAGGTCAGATTTTAAGTAGTTTTCAATAAGGAATTCAATGATGACCTTGGATTAAACCTTGAACCTTATCTTCCTAAAAACGTGACCTTGATTATTTTCTTTTACAACTAATCCTGCTACATTTTTAGGGGTTTCCATACTTTTTCCCCACCCTGTATTTAGCTAGAAAAACTATATTTACTAGATCTTTCATGATCTGTATGTTACTGTTTTCAATGTTAACCATATATTTATAGTAGCAATGGATTTTGTTGTTAAAACATTTTTATAAAACAAGACAATCTTAAGTATACTCATCAATTTTGTGGGATTAAAATGAACAAGTACACGTTGTAATAAAAAAAAAAACAAGTATGGCAATAATGCAGTGAAATCGTTAATATTGTAGACAATGAGTAAGCGTAAATATTAATCACTTGTAATTAAAAGACTATTAGTGTAGAGATAGCATAAAAAAGAAAATACGACGCATTAAAAAAAAATGATATAATAAATCAATTTAAAAAAATAAATATATAAATTCTATTACACATTCAATCTTCTATAATAAACCATAAATACAATAAAATAATATATTTAGTTTAATAATTGCTGACCAAGATCAGTAATATTTTGAAGGATATGTTTCAAGGAATTGCATCAATGTCAGAGTTAATGATTGAAATACTTTTCTCTTTAGCTATACATTATCTAATCAGAAAATGGATGTATATATATATATATATATATATATATATATATAGTTCTGCTATTAATTGAAATTCAACAAGTGTCAAATAATAATAAAACGTCTCAGATAAAATTATTATAGTAAAGCTTACCTATTTTTTCTAAATACTGTTCAAAATGAGTTGCACAGTCATTAATCAGATAAAACATCTCCTTGAGCTTGCCGGACGTGAAGGTTGGCGTAAGCTTCCTGCGCATGGGCTTCCATCTCTTTGGCTCCAGAAACACTAGATGCTGCGCCAACGGGTCAATATCTTCGTGAATGTAAATTCCTCGGTCGGCAAAAGTCGAAAAACTTTTGATTAATACATCCTTAATCATCTCAGGATCACGGACGATCATCACCGGCGACCTACGAAAGTATAGACCGATCGCCGGTTCCTGAGAATACTCATCGTACAGCTTCTTTGCGAAGTCACATGGATGAACACGACGGAACAGTACGTCCTTCATGTTACCGAAAAGCGGCACAGGTTTGGGACCTTTGACGCCGCGTTTCGTCCAATAGTCAAAGTTCTTTGTCAACCAGTAATAGACGTAAGTAACGACGACTAGTAACGCGGCCAAAATCTTGAGAAGAGTTGTCGCTTCCATTTTACATACGTGCTCTACTTAATTTTGATAAGCGAGTTATGTCACTAATGTCGCGAGCACATTAATTATCGATTATTTGATAAGTTACTGTGTAAATGTGAGTCAAAAATCAAGAATTTTGATAGTAATAGTAAAAGCTTTAGACGATATACACATTTGACGATGAAGAACACACTGTGCGAGTCTGTCAGCTTTTTACACTGTTATATATATACGACCTTCGTCACGTTTCCCACTACAGAATCATTAGCCGTTGCTCGTGTAAGCATGACTTGCTACGTTACTCATTCATCGGCGCTATTTTGCACCTGTCAATATAGCTCCCAAACAAGAGATAGAGATAAAAATTTATTTATTTGCAAAATTAATTTTTCTTAATATTTTATAACATATATACCGAAATTAATATATTTTATTTTTATAATCAAATTTATCAATCATTTTTTTTTATCTTTGATATTATTTTTAATAATAATAAAATTCTTTAATATTGATATCCAATCATGATTATTAATTAAAATAATTTCAAATTAAAACATAACTGAACCTTAAGTATTTTTTTCCTTGTAATAAAATTTATATAATATATTAATATATGAAATTCTATAATGAATCGGCATTGTATTGGAAAACTCATCGTGAGATGAGTATGATAAAGATGAATATGGTTGATATAGTACCCGAATGATTCGTCAAAAAATTATGTTCTTTTTATAAAGTTTAAACTTTTATAAAGTTCTTGATTAACTGTGACATAAGATGGTGTTTTTAAATTCGAAAGCAAACTAATCAACTAATTATTCAATTTTTATACTAAAAAATTTTTTCCTCTAGTTGAATAAATACGTCCACAATATTTAATGACACTTCAGCGATAAAATTATCCAGTAATTGTGACCATGCATATGGCTACATTAACCTCGTGTTCTGTTGTAAATTAATTGGTTTTTTCCTTTAATGTTCATCGTATCGCTATGTCTTAGTTCACCTTAGTTTGAATTTTATAAGATCAATACAGATTTGAATTTCACGTTTCAACATTTTACGGTATATTAAATGTCAATAATAAATGGTATTAAAATGATTAAATAGAATAAAGTTTATATTATTTTTAAATTATATGCAATAAGTTATTAAATAAAAAACGGATTCTCCGTTGGTCAAAGAAACATATAAATAATACGAAAGTAAAGTCAATAAACAAAAACTCATGAAAATTTAACAAAATAATAATTTTATCAATGCAAAAAATTATATCGAACTAAGAGTTGCTTATATTTCAGAATAAAATTAGGAGATTTAGAAAAAGATGTATTTCAAAGCATTCGCTTTTAATCGATACAAACATTTCTTAAAAGTATGTGATTTTAAATGTTAATAATTTTTGTAGATACAAGTATAGTAATCATATTATTTTTGATACTAAAAACTATTAATAAAACAATATTATAAGTAAAATGAGTAATATTGTCATTCAGAATCCTTGTGTAAAGTAACATTATATCTTTTTGTGAATCGAAGAAAATGTTATTGATCGACATGAATATTCGAATTTCGGATATGCGCAGATCAGTTATACAAATATTCGATATCATCATCAATCTGAAGGGTCTGTTTTCAGATACGTGCTATCAACTTGCGTTATGACTCAGCTGTATTATATATATAGAATATCAATGAGAAGACGGATGAAGTTACACATATTAATTCATGTATTATATTTTTCTTACTAAACATTTCTTTGTACAATCCTAACGAGTTAAACATACAAAACTTTTTATTGATGCCTAACATACACGTGAAATAGTCGATTTTCGGTAATAATTCAATTAAGTTTGATTCCTTGAATACAAAAGTGGCTTTTGGAAACACGGTGGTATAAACTAATACTGACTAACTACTAAATTCAATTATTTTGAAAATTTTTCTTTTATTTCTATTAAAATCGTGCTAGTTCTTTGAACTTTCACTATTCTATAGGTGTTCGAAATTATAACAATGACAATATAAACTGATTTTATTTAATATTTTATGATGAACTTTATGTTAAACACGTTGAATTCGTGGAATTACGTTAAACATATAGAAACAGGTGAAGTATAATGATTTGTAAATAATGGAAATATCTTTAAAGTTCGTTTTTTTTTAATATGGAAAGCACATTTTAAAACTAAAACGTATTAGCCTAACTAATTGTTATAGAACTATATGGTAAATAATTTTTAGTGATACTTTTTTTATCTTGTTTAACGTCAGCCTATTATGGTGCTAAACAGCAACGGAGGTTCGCAATGTTTATTTTTGGAGGCAAGCTCTTTGCCACCTGAGTGAAACACCGATGATACTTCCATTCTTTTTCATTTTTTTTGTCTTCAACGGGGAACAAAAGATATTTATGTTTGGAAGGATTGATCCTTTTAATATCGATTTCATATTTTTTGAAAACATTTTTTATTTTTTCATTTCATGGCCTAAATATTAGGGGAGACCCGGGTAAAATGTAACACCTAAGGAAAAAACATCAATAAATAATGAAAAAAATATATTTCTTTGAGGCTTCACAATAACAAAAAAAGAATAGAAAAAATATCCAGCAAAAACAATGTCAATAAAATTTTTCATAATAACAAAAACAGATATACATTTTTAGATGGTTCTCAAAATCAGTCCTGCAAGACGGAACACTTTTTTCAATTTTTACACGAGTCACGCACAACTTTATCAGCACAATGACGTGCAATTTTTATAAGCCTACCCTAGTTAATATTGACTCTGCATCTAATCCTCTGTTAACGGCAAAATAATAATATTTCTTCTCAGTATTTTTCACTATTTTCGATCGTTTCTTAGGCCTAAATTGGAATCATCTTCTTTTGTTTTTCTTTTAAGAATTTTTTTTACTAAACTCACCTTTTTTTTCATTAATTTTATTTTTTACCATTCTGTGGAAAAATTGAATTTATTGTGTATTACTAGTAAAAATATGTGTAATGAACAATAGAAAATATTTGTTAAAAATAATTATGTATAATAATGAATAACTCAATTATAACTATTACTTCTTTAAATATAAATAGAATATAATACGCTTATACGGTTTAAAGTATAAGTCGCGCATTTAAGAATGAAAATAAACACGTTTAGTTTATTACTTATACACTGATGAAATCGTAAGAATCAACTTTCAAAAGGAATGTTGTCAACGTGCTCAACGCGAGCGAAATAAATTGGCTGTTTTTTTTTGCCCGGGTTCACTGATAAGTGTAATGTGAAGATTCTAAATGCAAGCACGAGTGTCAATTGCACACATTATAGGCATGTACGGATATGTACCCCATCGTCAACAACAGTACATTTATAAGCGTATAAGCAACACGTTGTGGCCTCATCTATTGAATTAACGAATCCATTAATATTAATTTTCAATTTGCAGTTAAACTGTTATACGCTCTTACTTAGCATTAAGATGCACGTAGCAAGCGTTTAATAGGAGCAGTCAACTGAAATAAAGAAAAAACATTAGTACTAGCATGGAGTTCACAATTGATGTTATCGTGGCTATTGTAGGTTGAAAATCGCGTGAATCTTGGTGCGTCAAAAAATGATGATCAGCTGCAATAGCGAGTTCGATGTCAGAGAATGTCGGATAACATAAATAGCTGACATCTCCGAAGAGTGAAGAGAGCAATCTAATTATCTGAGCGTTAGATGTCAGCGAGAAGCCTAGTCCTCTATAGGATATCTCACGCGTAAGGCAATTTTTTCCATATGATAGCCATCAGTATGTGCGACTTTTGATTATGCTCGGTAGGTATTGTCCATACATACGCGGCACGTGTAGCGACAGAGCTCAATTTCTTAATCTTGAAGCGTAATGCGAGTATTTGATAGACGTCAACGAAACTTTGAAATATTAATATCCAAATGAACACTGGTGAGTAATTCTTTATTTTATCAAAAGAGTTTAAATTGCATACACACACACACACACAAACATCAATAAAACCTCTTAGAAAATAATCTTTATGTTATACCAAGAAATTGTTTACTCATAGCACTGAATAAAGTTACATATGAAAGCCTATCCAAATCACGCTTTTAAGAACCAAATGTTAACAAATCCTTATTGTAATACAAGCACATCATACACGTACAAAGACAAAACATAGATTACAGTTTTGGAGAGTAGGACCACTTGAGTATAGCACAGTTTTTATTATTTTTACTCTACCTGCTTCCCATGATTCTAACAGCATGATTTTTCGATGTTATTTTACTCTTTTAGGTATTTTCGATGAGCGGATCTATCCTGTGATGTAGTGAATATTATCGCGTATGTAGCTACACTCAAGAAGTCCGAAGCTGTACACGTATATAGCCGAGATGACGAAGGTGACAAGATAGTTGCCTCGGGTGCTTATTCACCTAGAGTCAGGAATTTTTGTAAGGAGACGTGTGTCTAGCATGTTATGACGTGAACATTGTAGTCGTAACTATTGAAATCCAATACGCTAAAGCGTTGATAACAAGTTATAATCAATATATTATGGTAGTCATTGTAGTCAATGTATTTGTTAATAAAATTGGTAAATTTATGATCAACGTAGTCATATTAGTTTTCTTTTTTTTTGTAGCATCCTCTGCAAAGGTTATTATATAGGTTATCTAAAATTAATATTTTAATATCATTTACGAATTCAATTACGTTTTTGCATTTATTTATTTTTTTATGAGTAGCTTCGTAATGCTCATGTTATGTTTACATTTACTTTTTTCACCATTAAAAGTAAAGCATTCTAGTAAAATATGTTGAACACGGTAAGGGATGTTATACTATTCGCATATATTTTTTTCTTCTTTATTCATTAGATGTTAGTATGTTATTTTACGGTGCCCAACTCTAAGACGTTTCGTTTACGTGTGCTTTGATTTGTATCAATAGACATTTGTTGAGTTGGCTTTATCTCATGTTTTCCTACTCTTCTTTTATCTTGGATTTAATTGTGTTAAGAGTATCGGTTACAATTTCAATATTATACTTTGATACTTGTCGTAGTAGTGGTATTATTAATTGATAGTAAGTCTATAGCGTGTGTGTTTATAGTCTGTGTAATTTGGTTATAATTTCCTGCTAAATGTCCCTCCTATTTGCAAATAAAACATTTTAGTAGGTTGATACCATTAAATATAAAATAATTCTGTTAGTGGAAAACCATTTTAAATAATTTAGGAATTTGTTTTTCATCGTCCTGTTTTGCACAAATTTGACTGCTATATAACTGTTTACATGACTAAATTTTCCTTTTTCGATTGAGACCTTTAGGGTTGTCAGGAATGTTAGGAGAAACATTGGAGGAAACGGCTTTTTTGTTTCTGACAAATAATACTCTTATTGCAACTTTTTGGTCCAATATCCATCATCTTTGAGGAATATACTATATTCTATGGGTTTATCATCCCTCCTACAGTAATGATGTAGTCTTTTAGACTCAATCCGGCGACATAATCTAAGTCTAATTTCTTTTTCGTACTGTATCCGCTTTTGAACGAAACCTGAATAAATGTCATTATTTGGTAAAATTTCATTCAAAGAATACTTCATCATGTTCTATGGTATTCTTAGAAATGTGATTTTTTATAGATAGGTTATTTCATATAAATGCCATTACATTGACAGAATGCTAAGTTAAATTAATGAAATTAAAGAAATTATTCCTCGTCTGAATATAATAATTTCGCTATCAATTGCTCTATCTTAGAGATAAAACTTTTTTGAACTTGATAAATAGAATAGGAAATTAATATTATTTTTATTAATACCGCATTAAATATTTAAACACACGTCAATTAGTTTTAATAACGCAAATTTTATTGTTTAAATTAAATGTGATAATGTTACATATGATGTTATATCTACAGAAAAAGTACAAAGTTGTAAGTCATACGTCGTCCATGCGATATAATAATCCTGCGATGAATGACTTGTTTCCTCTTATTTATCTTCCCTCTACAACGATCGATCGAGACGATACTCGAGCGTACAAAATTAGCGCACGCATGCGTATAGGCTCCGGCGATGAAACGTCATATGAGACGTTTCCGACCCGGAGTGGAAGGGATGACAGAGAGAAAGGAAGGTAGATAAGGGACAGTAGAGTAAGAGGCTGAAAATATTTTTGGTGATATGAAGATGGGTGTACATCCGTATATGTTACGGTTGTGGATAGGATACGAGGGAGGGGAAACGGACCAGAAGGGGGGAGATTAAAATACAAAAATAAATCGCAAATCGCCGAAAGCAGCCACGACAGAAGGCACGACAAATTGCTACGCAAAAAGCGGATGCTCCTTTCTCGTTTCTACGTCTCCCTCGAAGTAAGGGGGCAGGAGGGAGTTATCACGCTTCCACTCTCATCACTCGTAAAAAAATTAAATGAGCGCTTTGATCGTCAGGTGCGACTTTAAATTGTCGGAGGTAAATTAGCAATCCCTCGATACACCGTTCATTGATTCTCGCTCTGTAATTTGTAATATCCTTTTCTCCTTCTTTTTGCTTTAAGGAATTTCCAAATACTGACTAAATTCAAGTTAATTTAAAGCACTTCTATTAATTTAAGTACTATGCACTGCATCTCAATGATGAGTCTAAATAGCAAAAATTAAAAATAAACTATATGATCAACTAAAATCGTGAATAACAAAAAGCAGAAGACAGTCAGTATCAGACCAATTCCTTAAACTTTTACGTATGTCTTGATGATAATGATTTTTTTTTTTAGATTATAACGGATATATATAATATTCCTTTGCTTTAAAAATTATGCATGATCTCGCTTTTAGCTGTCTAATACTTGTTCTTGTTCGCGGCTTTGTACTTTTTTTCCAGTACATTGTTTTGCTACTACATCATGCAGAAGTCATGCAGACTTCATATACGAGAACTCGATAAGTTTTAGTATTTTTTTATTCTTTTCTTTGCTTAGTATATTTTTGTTCATCAGTATTTTTTACGCGTACATAAGAACGGGCATGAATGGTTATGCATGTATATTATTATTAATCTACGTGTATATTCTCTAAATTTAATCCATAATTTGGCGTAAAATCTCTTATCGGAAATAAACAAATTAATAAACTACAGATTAATTATAATTGATGAATCTAAACAGATTAGAAAAAATAAGACTGTAAAGTACTTGCAGCAACAAAACATTCAGTCATTAGACGACAGACTAATTCCACTTCTTATGCGACCTTATACGTCTGATACATAAATAGTTTTTCAGAAGTCTGTTTTTAATTCTTATACAATCGCTCATTCATAACTGCTAGTAAAATTCGCCAATTTATATTAATTGTAATGAAAATTAAATATTTTTTATCTACATTTCAAGAAAAATTTTAGTAACGGTGTGCATAAAATCAGTTGCTTTATCATTTCGCTAATTAATTTATGTCATGCATCTTTTAACTACAATATTATTTGTTAATAATATTTTAACAATTAAAAAACAATTTCCATTTTTAGGACCGTACTAATAATTAGAGTGAAGAATGGAAAATTAGAGAACAAATCAACTTTGACTTAGGTAAACAATCGTCGAACTAATATTCTCAAAATAGGTTTCTATCTTTTTTCAAAACCATAAAATATTACTGTACACGAATAAGCATTTACTAATTGTCGCTTTTATGAGTCATTCCTTAATTCTAAGCGCTAATATTTACATGCGGAATAAATTGATCGATTAATTATTTAATAATTAATAACGATTACAAACAATATACCGTGTGTGAGACATAGAAATGGATTTTGATGAGTATAAGTCGATTAATATTAATCGTGCCCAAGCTCTTTAAAACAAGAGTGTTTTTTAAACCTTGTCATCGAAATCGTCAGAATTGTCCTGTCTCGATCAAAGATTACGACCAGTCTTATGATTCTCGTTTCTTTGACTTCCATGTGCATTTTTATCGGAAAAAACAGGTTTCTTGTTCAAACTTTGTATGATACCCATATGAATGTTCCTTACGAAAAATTTTTCGTGAAAATTAGCAAATATTAACTAGGCATGAACTTTACTAAATTTGTTAAGCCTATTCAGATTGATCTCTAACAAATATTACGTACAATCCTACTGCGTTTAAACTAAACGATTCAGTTTTTTATGTATATTATTTAATAATTAATGTAATCACAAAATATTCATACTACATTCAATTTTTCGTAAGGATTCTTAGATTTCCAATTAATGGAGGTTAAATACTAGAATAATTCTGCGTGGCTGCAATAATGAGAATCCACCAGTCACTCGTATTTTTTTCGTTTTGTGTGTATGAGCCCGCTCAAACTGCAAGTACACCATTTTGAATTGGTCAAGATTAATCAGCAAGCTAAACTGCAAAACAATTTACTTTCAAGTATCGCTGTATAAACTTGTGCTTAGATGATGCATTCCTCACTTTTTAATTTATTTTCTTGTGTTTTATTGACAATTTCTCAACTCCTATGTTCTCTTTAATTATATACAAAAATCAATAAAGAAACAATAACTTTTTGAATCTTTCATCAATTAAACAAATTATAAAAAAGTTTTTATACATCAGATTTAATATCTTAAAAGCCATCAGTCAGCGATTTTTCAATAAAACACGATGAGAAAGATAAAAATATCAAAGTATTCATTTATTATTTGTTTATAATTAAGTGCAATTTTTTTTTTATAAAATCTTTACGAGAAAAGTAGAAATAAAGTTTTTTTTCAATTTTTTTTGCACTATTTTGAATAAAAATTTAACAATTCAAACAAAATGTAAGCACATCGTAAAAATCTACATGCTTTAGCGCCTTCGTACAATTTTTCTCTTTTTATCTATCTCATGATAATTTTATCAAATCATTGTTGACGTAACAAATTCAACAATTGACGAAAAACAATTATTTTCATTAAAAGCGATTTCTGATCAACAGTTACCGAAAATTTTGAAAAATTTCTTCCTTGAAATGCATAAAAAGTTGCATCATCCTAAACTAGGTCTAAAATGAATTTCTTTCGCAAAAAAAGCTTCCTCGTAATAGCGATCGACTTTGCAAGCGCTGCAAATATTGTTCATTTCCCTCCTAAGAGTATCACACACTATAGCTTTTCGTTTTCTACTCCTCATCTCGTTCAAGTTATACGGTATTTATATAAATTCGAGCTACTTGAAAATTCGCGACGGAAGAAAAACAGAAGGTTCTTAACGAATGATCAATAGAGATTTACAAAACGAAAACGATGAAGTGCGCGTATGCGCTACTGGTTTAGACCGGTGGCAATGCCCAAAGAGTCGCTGTTTTGTCGGCGGAGGTGCTGAGGAAGGAGAACTCCGTTGGATGCCAGCGACCCGATATGACTTTGTCCTGGTGCTGAGCTACTACCACGCTCGGTAGCGGCATTGTCAGGTCACCTAAGAAAAAAATAGCATGAAATTATTAAAATAATACTTTTAATGAGCTTTAATTAATAAAAATCTACTTATTTAAACAAAAGTTGTATCTATGCAACGACGTAATTAAAATTTATCTATATAATATTGAAAAATCTAAAAATATGATTACATTAAAATGGTATTATACCAAAGATTATCAACCTAATGTCTTTTTTTCACTGATATATCAGACTTTGGAATAAAATAACTGAAATGTGTATAACACTTTATTGCCATGGAGTTATTTCTATTTTTAACAGATTGAATTCAAATTCTAAATGGCCGTTTAAAATATGTTCCATCACAAAAAGAGTCCAGTAAAAAGTCAAAAAAGGGGTTAAAATTAGTTAATATTCACTATTTGTGAGTTGAGTTTTTGAGAAACAACATACTTCTAATTACTAGCTAGAATTTAGAATCCACACGTTGAAAATTTACAAAAATAACTTGACAACAATGAAATATTTGACACACTGTAGTTTTTGTATTGCAATATTTGATATTTTAATGAAACAAAAAAAAAACAAGATAATGGCATCCCTGGCTGAAAATCTTTGTCATAATACAGTTGGAAAAAATACGAATACTTTCATTTTTCAATAGTTCACAAATAAATTTTTTTCATTATTTAATATTAACCTTTATTTTTCAGATTTATCACTGACTCAATTAATCCCCTTGACCAAAAAGCTGTTTCACTTTTGTTCACATTAACGTTATTATTCTAAATCCAAATCTGCAATGAAACTCTATACTCCAAGACACACATCACTAACCTTGTAAATCCGTGAGTACGAGCTTATTGTCGTAGCCACCGGTGAGTAGGTAATAAGCAGACGGTGAGAACCTGATGCTCCTAATGTCAGCGGCGTGGGGTTTGAAGCACTGCACGGTCCTGCCGCCGCGGATGTCAAAGAGGACGCAGCTGCTGTCCTCGTGACCAGAGACGAGTAGCCGACCAGATGGATCGACGCATATAGCAGCCACTGGACTGCCGACCTACAATGTAATATTGTACTGATGAACCGAATAATATTGCGACATTTTTGTTAGTGCACGATCTTTGCCCGAGTAATTTTCGATTTACTCGGTAATTATTTTGAGAAATCAAGCTTGTATCTGCATTACAGTTGTTCCAAATTATTAATGTAATTACAAAACTATTGGTTACATTTTGATACTATCCAAAACAACTAAACGATTACCAACACAATTATAAATATTATTCTTACGAGTAATTAGAACAGGATTAAATCAGAAACTACAGTATCCCATCTACTTCGGTAATTATTGTTCCAATACCACTGTACAAATAAAAACAGCGGCCTCTAAACTTTTATAAAACTATGCAGAGCAAAGTAAAAATAATGTAAACCAACCCTGCTGCCGGGCACAGTGGCGGGTGTGATCATGTTGACGCATCCTCGCGTCCTCAAGTCCCAAAATCTCACGGTTTTGTCCTGCGAACCACTAACAAACATCGCTCCGCCCCAATTGTACAGACTGAGCACGTGGCCGCTGTGACCACTAAGCGCCTGGAACGGCGTACCCGTCGCACAGTCCGTCACGTAGATCTTGCAATCCCCGGCGCCGCCGCTTATCAGCAAGCTCGATTTGTTCGACGTATCCTCGAGGAAGCAGAGGTCACGCACTGTGCCATCGTGCATCGTCAGCTCGATCTCTTGGCCTGAAATTTTCGAAAGATTTTTTGTAAGTGTTGAGGAGTTGAGTAGAGGAAAATGAATCGCGGAACGCGTCGATATGGTTGAAATTCGAACGCAAAAATCATTGTATATGCTCTGAAAGGGGTAAGTGAAGATTTATGTAATTTTTATTAATTGCGGGAATTCATTGCGACAGTTTGGTAGATTATGTATATGATTGTAACGCGAATCGTTATAGAAAAAGAAAATTAAAAGGTGTTTTTACAATGAATTAAGGTATTCGATTGTATACAATGTTGTTAAAAAGATTCGACACAGAGTATTATTTAAAAGAAATTTTGTGAAACACATATACCATCAATTTCGACGTATTTCAATAAAAACCTGTAAGAAGAAAAGACAAAATAAAGTGATGATGTACCTTCAAGATTAGATGTGTCGGCATTGAAACGCATCAGTTTCACTGTCTTGTCGTTGCTACCAGTAGCCATGAGCTGTCCGTCCGGCGTCCAGGCCAGGCAATATATCGAGCCTTTGTGATGCTTCGTTCTCTTGAATAGAACTGTTGGTTGATACGTCTGGTGGTCTTCCCTAAAAGCATATTGTTTTCGTTTCAATTCACCTTTTTAGGTAAATTCTGAATTTTGTTTTTATTAAATAGAATAGAACTTTAATAAGAAAAAAAAAGTTCACTACTATTAAATAAAATGATTTTTTTTTCACCTTGCAGTGAAAGCCTTGTAGCTTGCGTATGAAATAAAAAAGAAAAAGGTAAATGTATTATGCATAATGTTAGTACGAGAAAACTTTAAAGAGATATTTTGTCACTTTACTTCACGTTTATAACACAACTACGTACTCTTCAAAATCTGACGTATGTATATAACAAATATACTTGAAAATACAGTGTATCAAGTGAGTATATATTGTTATAGGCTGTAACCGACTTTCACAAATATAGATCAAACACAGTATAATAAGCAATTTAACGCATCCACGGTTATTAAAAAAACAATTAAATATGAAAAATATTATAGAAAACATATTAATACCGCGCATTAATACAGGTAACCCCGGATTATAAAAATTAATTTAAAGCCAATGAATATATATATATATATATATATATATATATGTTCATTAAAATGGAAAATTAAATCGGAAGCCAATAATAATTAAAGCATTTCGCTTTCGCTTTCACTAATACCACTAAATCATAAGAAAATGATCCTATATCAAGCTTTTCTAAAAAACTTCAGAAAAACATCCGCTTCGTACCAATCATTCGCGGTTGTCCAATAACTTCTCTTTTATTTACAATTGGATACAAAAGATCGATGTAATTCTAGTGTTGAGCGCACGAGATAGAGAGAGAATCAAAGAAGCGCGTAAACTGCGTAGGCGATCGGTACGCTCGAACGCTTCTCTACGCACCTAATATCTGTTTCGCGCGTTCGGTTTTGTTGTGCTTCTGGCTCATTACTTTTCTCACCGCGTATATTTCATCCTAGTTCCCAACGTGTTTCGCGATTTTGAACGCCCGCAAGTTAATTAGCCTATGATATACTATAGACGTTGTGGTGTGGATTTTTGGTTTTTACTGCGCGCAACTCCCTAATCGCGCGTGAAGCATCGTGTTTATACCGTAAATACAAGATTGACCACAATAATATATGCATATTGAAAATTAAATTAAAAAAAAAAAAAATTTATTAAAATAAATAAGATTTTCTAATTCAATAAAATTCGATCGATTAATGTTACTTCGAACGCACGTACAGCGCATTGTCGTAAAACGATAACTTATCTCTCGAGTGCTAGATTTCACTTTCTGCCAATGAAATCACCTAATCCTAAATTATAGCAAACGCTTCGAACGTTCGTATTTTTTCTCTATAAATTCAACCTTTTTTTTTACGTAACGTAACTAATGAAGACATTATTGGACGACATTTCTATTTTAATGTCTCAAATGACGTCGCAGTAGAAAACACTTTCTCTCGCTATCTTTACGAATATTACGTAAAAAAAGAACATTTACACTCGCATCTTTTTGGTTCCAACGTATAGTCCAATCCACACGGGATGAATAAATCACGCGACACTTTCGTTTCGGGGAAAAGCCGATTCACAAAAAGCAGCCATTTCTAATAAGCAATAACGAGGCATATATATATATATATATACGATGGTGCAGGAAAAAACTTTCGTTTTTAATTGATCGAGGCGTACATTTTCCCTGCACACGCGCGTGCGAATGCGAACACAAGGCGAACTTAAGAGCTGGCGACGAAAGATATCTATATCGCTTGCGGAGAGGAAGAAGGCGAAGAGATCGTGAAACTTTCTCTCGTCGCGCGCCTGAGCGCAGGAGCAGAGAAAGAGAGAGAGAGAGAGAAAGAGAGAAAGAGAGAGAGACTTGCACTGATCTTAATTAACCTTTGTTTTCTCACGGCAGTCGTCGCTTTTTATTTTTGCTCGCGCACGCGCGCGTGGCCTCTGACGTCTTCTTTTTTCTATTCTAACGATCTGGGAGTTTCGTTACTTCATTTACACAACTTAGGTTGCTTCTATTGTCTGTGGGTGAAAAAAAAAACTTTTATTTTCGGAGCGCCGAGAACGCACACTGCGCTGTCGATAATTGTTTAATTGTAGAAAAGTTTATTATGCGAATGGAATAATAAGGAAAAGTACATAATTCTGTTCCGCGTAAATTATCTTCCAATTTTCGGTGAAACGCTGATCTACGTCGATGTATAAACGGATTTGAATTTCCTTTATCTTTCACCCGACTACATAGGCGTGTAATTTTATACCGAGAAAAGTGTTCAATGTCAACTGTGCGAAAATTTACACAGTGATTATACTCTGTAGTATACATGCTTCGAATGCAAGTGAGAAGTAATCGCATGCTTCCGTGTGTAAATCACTATTTACTCGAGTACATATATATATATATATATATATATATATATATCGTTCCGCGAGATTTATTATGATAATGATATAACGTTTTGCAGCGATTTTCGAAACGCACAAGTCCGACTATAGGGGCTTGTTAAAATTCCATCATTCTACACTAATTTTCTGGTGGAAATAAACAGGTTTTATCGGATTTTAATATGCTTAGAATACAAACATTTCTCCTATGCGCTGGTCAAGAGGGCGATTATAATTACCGACTTGATTTACAATGGTAAGAAAAGCGGAGTCAGCGTTAGCTCTGTTTGCGCAATAAATAAATTGATCAATTAATATGATATCAAAGTAAAAGTTACGTATCATTCGTTACTCATTCCAGATATAACTCTAGCACAAAAATTATGCAGACATTATATTAAAGTATATAATACGCGGAAACATCGTTTGTTACAAACAATAATAAATAAAACCTATTATAGTATACTTTATCTATAGTTGAATTTATTTAGAAAGTAAAAATTTTCAGAACGAATAAATTAATAAGAAAACGTTATATTATTTTGCTTCGAATAATAAAGTTTTCTCTTTCTATATATATGTAATATATATCAAACAGCGCAAGCACTATTAATGTGTATTTTTTGGAGTCCAAAAAATACACATTAATATTTCTTTATTTCGCTAAAAAGAACGAAACTTTCAAAACCATAAAAACGCGGAACAACGACTTTATTTATTTTCGCACTCGAGCCGAGAGCAAACGGAAGCGTGCGCGCGCGCTCTTGTAACGCCTGCTACAGCAGCAGCAGTAGCAACAGCAACAAGCAGCAGCATCGTCACGGTTTATCTTTTCACCGAAACTTTCTCGAAACTAAAGGTGTCACTGCTACCGCAGTGCACACCAACGTCCCTCCGTTACTTTATTATTCCTCGCTTTTCCTTACCTCTCTACGTCGAACACAACCCATTTACAGAAAAACACAAACGTTCAAGAGAAAAAAACAAGAACGAAAGAGAAGAAGAGAAGGAAGCTACACGACGCACGATGCCGTCATATTCATATCGCTCCCATTTACTCACGCGCGCGAGCGCGCATTGTTCGGTTTTGCGCGCTCCGTTTGCTATGAAGGACTCGAGCGCGTGTATATATATACTGACCACCGCATGAAATTAGTAGTGTACTAGCGCGCATCTATGCGTATGTTTTTACAGCCAGCCGGGAAAATATTTACACGCGGGACTTCTTTCTTTTTTTTTTGAGGGGAATTGGCCGCTTGAATGTACGGGTCTAATTTTGAGAAAGCATAAGTGAATCGGCCATGTGAGTGGACGTCGTTTATTTTGATGTGATTTTAATGCTTGGCACTTTCGGCAGGTTGACAATTTTTTCAGCTACAAATTTAGTTTAATGTGGTTATTTTGAGTGAGTTTGAGGTTTTCCTGGTATACGTGAGACATATATGCTTTTTCTACCGAAATAATTGTCTTTTATAGAAGTTTTATGGATTCATATGTATATGAATTTAGAAGTAACTGTGCGTTGAAAATTCGAGATCTATTGGAAATTTCAAAAATTAGAAAACTCGCTTTCTTTAATTTGGTTCATCAAAAGTGTAAGTACTGAATTAAAAGTAACTTAATATGACTCTCTAAAGTCAATTAAATGCCGATTTCCCTTCAGCAAATTCATTAACTGAAATTAACAGATCAAAATATTTAGATGTATGTGTTTTTTTAATAAAAACTCAAATTTTACCCGTATAATTAATTAAGTTGTTAAAATGCATACGAGAGAAAGTATATATTAGAAATTTGAAACCCCGAAAATGCATTTAGTACATTTAGTGAAATTAACAATGCGAAATTTCCATATTAGTCAGCATATTTTTCTTTATGTAATAAAGACTTTATATTTTCGAGATGTAACATTTGCTACCAGAAAAGCTAATACCTAAAAGAAAACCGCATCTTCAGTTGTTAATACTTTTTCTGCGTACGAAGAAACGTAAAATAGACAATGTCATCCCAAGAATACTTGAAATATCAACCATTCCTACAATAAACTCTCCTCGTATAATTTAAATTACCTTTAACCGACACACCCAACACCAAAGTCCTCGACCCAGCCCCTCGCATCATCACATAAATATTCTTACAATTTACGAGTGATGCATGCCAAGTATAAGAACGGATTAACGCACGCGTGTAACCGCCTCGTAATGCGCCTCATTCTCCGCGTGTTTGCCACACGACGTTCTATACTCGTATATAGAGAAGAGGCCGCGCCGTAAGTTTTCACCCGGGCGACAGGTGCCAATCTCTCGGTACGAGTTGCGATTTCTCGCGCAGAATGACGTCTCCTCCTGCTGCTCGTTTCTTTGTGGGGTAATTCTAGTCGCGCGTCCGCGTTCTCCGACTGCTGCGTATTATACACATAAGTACGAATGCTTGATGGAATTCAACGTCCTGCCCGGGCGAGAAGACGGAAGTGGGTTGTTAATTTTCCAGTATATATATATATATATATATACGATAAGTGTAATTAAAGTCGGTGTGAGGTCCGCTGTTAGATTATAGCGGGAGGGAAAAATAGACACGCGCAGTTTCGATCATCTTGTAGCTTTTTGCTCATGCTGTGTGTGTGTGCGAATAATTATAATGGTTGTAAGCGTAATGTTGAGCAATAGTTTTGTTAAACATATGGTATGTGAGCGCACGATTGGTGGAGAATGGAAATAGTATAGGAACTGCACGCGCGTGGAATATCATTATCTCGTCAATGTTTTCGTGAGTATTATTATTGGTGCTAATGCCAGGGTGGATGTATATATCGACAGCTGTGAAAAGCACGAATTTCGCATGTGCATTCCGTGAAGTAAAATATAATGTCTTGCCATTCGTGTAGCCTTCTCAAAGCGGTAATTGAATGCAATCTGTATAGACTTTTGAGCAAACATTGCAGTAAATTTTTGCACAAAGCTAAGAAAGCTGGAAATTTCGAGTGATTTCGAAAATGATTCGATTTAGAAACTTTTGTAAATGAACAAAATATTTATTTTCGACAATGAAATATGTAGATATTCTCTTATATATCATGCAATTGTGATCATTGCCATACCATATTTTATGTACATATTAACAAGAGGTAACACAGGCTTTGTCAAACGACAGGAAACAATTATTTTTATTACATTTGATCAAGCCATTGATTTTTCGTGCCAAGGAATTTTATAATTTTAGATAACTTTAATCGTTCTTCTGCATGATTTTCATCATTCCGATTCAAAACAAAAAAATATGCATTGCATTGTGTCATATATTTGTTTCTAATATTTTGCTCGATAAACAGTTTTTAACACTTGAAATAGTATGTCAACCATTTTATAATACCTAAAATCTAAAAACTAAAAAGAAAAAATATAATCATTGGTTTATGACTTCATAATCAATTTTAAACTCATGATTGAAGAAGTATAATAACAAATACAAGTAGGTAAAATTTAAAAAAATAAATAAGAACGTCGTGACTCAATTCGAAAACCAAGTTTTTTTTTATGTAGGAAAAATTGTATTTCAAGTGCTAAACACCATAATATCAACTCCAAGAAAGCTACATGCTCGCAAGATACTTAACTCATACCTTAAAACCTAAACAAAAAAAATAAGAAAAAAAAATATTTAACGATAACCATCACTCATAGAATCGTAAGCCGGACACTCACCGAACATCGTGCAGCTTGGGGTAGGCACATATCCGCAGCGTCTTGGAGTTAGAACCAACAGCGTAAAGCTTGCCATGTGGATGAAATTCCGCGCAGCGCACCGCCTGCACGTCCTCGAGAGCCGTGACCGGCACGAATCTCGGTCGGCCGCCACCGCTGCCGGCGCTGCCATTGGTCCCGTCCAAATCAGGCCTTGGCTCTTGCTGCAACAGAGAAGTGAAAACGAAGATTAGTATACATGTTTATGTTGGTTTTGCTTTAATATTATTTTGCAGGCGATAAGGATTAATATAGGAATGAAAGTGACTTGCAGAACTTCCGTATTGTTAAATGTTATAAATTAATTTTGTATACATGGAAATAGAAAATAAGTGTTCTAATATATTGCGATAAGATATATAATGTAATTAATGTAATGTAACGATATAGTTATTATCGATGATTGAATTTTACATTTTATGCTATCCGTTTGCTTAGTTATACACCAGTTAAATAGAGGAATATCGTAATACTGACAAACAAAATAAATTAATTTGGGAGAAAGTGCATACAATAATTAATTTTTTCCAATGAAGTAAAATACTTCCGAGAAGTTTCGTTTATATAATAAACATAGATCGAAACCTGAAGTACAAAGAATATTAATTTGAAAATGCTTCTGTACAAGGAGAAATTACAAGTAAATTGTACGTGTAATTACTATAGTAAATTGAATTTAAGATGATTGCAAAAATAAATTCAATAAATAATAACTGGGGAAAATAAAGAAATTCAATATACAAACTTTTGTTTGTAAATAACGTACACGGCGATTGAATGTAATAAGTTCTATCTAATGAGACTTTTTTAACGGCAAACATCCTAACGTGCGATCGTTAATTTTGTATGTGTTAGTTAACGATGGTCTTTTTGTTGCTGAAGCGTAAACACTCAAAAGAAATTTTATAGATATAGACGCTAAGTTTGCTTCCATAATAATTAACTGAATACGAATTGCACAATTTATTATAGTACTGGTAATCCTCCAGTCTTGTTATTAACTCAATATTTAACAACCGTTAGAAAAACTGTTTTAACGCCACTAGTCGTATTCAACTTTTTCGATGTTTTCGTAAAACTTATCGTTGCATGCTACTATATTATTATTTTAACTCTTACTTATTCGTACATTGATATAAGTATATATTTATATTAATTTTATAAATTAAACAATAATAATACAAGGAAGAAATTTCTACGATTTTTTCATAATAAATATAATAATTACATATATGGTTGCATAAAGTATCCAAACAATTTTTAGTGCGTGCATGATCAAAATCCAAATTAATTCTCAATTAAAATACTTTAAAATTAAAATCAAAGAAAATATTTAAATTTCAAAGTAAAGGGAGGCAATGTTCTTATTAAAGATAACAATTCTATAATCCCTAAGTTACTAAGGAGGCACTTCCGCAGGAAACGATGATCAACGTAACGGATGACGAAACTTTGGATAAAACTAGAAAGCTAGGCGCCTTCTTCTTTCATTAGGTGCGAAACGTACGAGTACATAGCTGTTTTACTGATGAATTTTTGATTGTATTAGCGATTATAGAAAGGCTCAATGTTTGTTGTGTTTCTTATTCACGCAAAGTTATTCCTAAGGTCATTAGAAGATTTATTTTTTTCTTCAGTTCTCAATTCTAATTTTATTATTATCTAATTTCAAAAAAGCTAAATCATTTTACACTGCATTGTTATGAACGAGATAAAAAAAAATTAAGATTTTTACTGAAAATCACATGAGAACGTTCCCAATCAAGTAATCTAAA
This sequence comes from Torymus texanus, assembly GCA_036873485.1. Lineage (NCBI taxonomy): Eukaryota > Metazoa > Arthropoda > Insecta > Hymenoptera > Torymidae > Torymus > Torymus texanus. The sequence goes on along the minus strand of JAYJLV010000001.1, from coordinate 10,589,677 downwards.
TAGAAAACAGTATAGGCATATAATAATAGACTTTCAACATGAATCAAAGTTCATTGTTGGATGCAGTAGAAGATTTTGCATTATCATAAGATCTTTAATATTATTATTGTAATTTCATAACCATTGTGCATTGTGAAATCCATACAAATGCGTAATTGTAGTGATCGTGGGATAAGCTCGCGTACATCTCGACAGTCTAGAGGCTTTTTTTCATCAGAATTTCTAATGTGAGAAATGTCAATCACGTATAAAAAATCTCTATGTCATTTAAAATTAATATTGAAATACCTTTACAACCTTAATAGAGTTATACACTGTTATATCCTTTATAAAGCCACTAAACCAACTCTATTTTTCATTTGTTACAATGAAAAAAGTACAATTGAAGTTGATTATAATTCGATTCCAATTTGCTATATCCCTGCCATATCATCGACTGATTAGTTCGCTAAAAATATACAATTACCACCATGAAAAGACTCCAAACAAACCTTTGCACAACAACGTTTGAAAAATCAAATCGAAACTAATTGCCGAGAAAACTAGAGCAATGCAGCCACGATTACCCAAGTCCCCACGGTAATCCTTCCATAGTTCGTAATCTTTCTCTCTCTCTCTCTCTCTCTCTCCCTCGCCAACCACCGCCACATCATAACGCACAACGGCACCTCGCCACGCTTTTACTTTCGTGCTCCGTTCTATACACGCGCGTGCGTAAACTGCCCTTTTCTCCGGGAGCACGATGTTACACTTATTATCAGCAACCGATCATCGTCTCTCATTAGCAAGCCAAATGAGATTCGGCACGCGAGAGAACCTCGTTATCTGCGCCGCCCGCGCGCGACCACGACTCGCGTCGGTTAATAACGCATCGCTACGCGCATGCGTATGTGTGTGCATGTGTGTATATATACGTTTATATGCGATGCTTTAACAGTTAACATGCATGCTTATTCCGTTTCCTATATATACATTGCGTATGATGGGGAGAGGCTTAGGATGATGGGAGTGTTGTTTTCTCGGACTTTTAATTTTTTAGCGAACCTGTTTCCGGTTGCTTGCCGGTCGTATGCCGCAAGAGAGAGAGAGAGAGAGAGAAAGAGGGGAATTAATTTTGTACCGAGCGGTTTTTTTTTCGTAAGTAAATGAAAACGTGTTTGCTGGAATGTGCAGTTGTTGACTGTTAACAAGATTTCATTAAGGATAAGGTTTTTTTCCTTTAATTGTGGAGATGAATATGTTTATTAATTTCATGATATTTCAGTATGGCAAGTTGTGTTAATTAAAATGGACGTATTTTAATCAGACTATGTAAAATTTTGATTAGCTTTTTTTTTGGAACATATATATGATAAAACTTTCCTGGAAATATAATTTTATTGAAAACATAGATACTATTTTAGTTGATCTTCTGAGAGTAAATCATTTTGAAACTATCAAAAAGAAAGGTATACATGTAAAATTTTAATTTACATTTTGAACATCATAGCTGATATAATCATACAATGGTCGATGACCATTGTATTAAGGTTACGTTACTCTTACTCGAAATATTTCAAATGTTTATTAATTTCGATGACAAAGCATCGTCATTTGTTACGAAACAATACATCTGAGGTAACATTAAAAGCAAGTTTTATGAAATAGCTAATAAATCTGCAAGATCGCCTCAATTTCCAGGTTAAAATTAAAAATTCACTTTCATGCAGGATAGACTGAAAGTGAACTATGAATTTAAATTTATTTCCGAAGGTGAATCTGATGATCTTAAATGCTTCCTTAACATACCTAAAAAATGCAATTTACGAAACCCAGAATTAAATAGTACCATATTTTCGGAATATATATATGTAGTTTGAAAGTAAATGCATTAATTTGATCATGAAAACCAGGAAACATGCAATTTCGCCGTTGTCGTTACTTTAGTTATTCCACTTTCACTAAAAAATGGCTTTCCAAATATCTTATTAAATTTCAAATAACTTCAAATTTTTACTACTAAAATATCATTCAATCGTGATGTACTTGATCATTAAAGACACCGCCTCATTTAGAGTCGAAGCCATCTTATTGAGAATACCATTAAGTGCATATCAATTACATAGAAAACATATCAAGACAGGCGCTAATAGCCATGATCTTCTGCTACAGTACAAAAAAAATCTCGTTAACTGTTTTCACTGTCAACAAACGTTGCAAATTGAAACTTTTCAATGTCACTCCAGCCAGATCATATTTCATTTCCTTTATTATTGTCAAATGCAGGTTAGTGATGTAGGTCGACGATCGGAGCAGATGTCGAGCGACCGACATTCTGTGATTGACAAAAGCACTGCAGGAAGTCATAAGAAATCGCGCGCGCGATGTGCTTAGTCACGAAAAATGAAAATAATCATACCTCATGCAAGGGGTCTTGGAAAACAAGAATCGCAATAAAAATTTTATATCTGTTGCTTTGATGACAATTCTAACTTTTCCTTGATTGAAGATTTTTTTTTCATTACATTCATGTCATTGTTTTGCAAAACTTTTTACTTCTTCAGCATACAAACATACATTATTGGTATGAGAATAATGTCATTTTATATATTATGTTAAATAGGATATTAAATTAGATCGTTATTGCCGTTATTACGTAATGTGGCTCAAAGTAAAACGTACGATAATTGCAGGACATATTTTGCGTTCAATGAACGGAGGCATTGCGACGCACAATTTTCTTCCTTCCTCGTGGATAGGTATTACACGAATTATTGACCATAATTTTGAAAAGGCGGAATTACGTCATTTTGTACCTGCACATGTCGATAATTACAGTGTGACGAAATTTCAATTGGCAGTTCTGCTTTTTAATAGCTCAACGATCAATCAACTTTATAGGTTACCCAATATAAACGATGGAAATTTCACGAAAAAGGCGTAAACACGACGATAAAAAATTACTATTAAAGACCTCTCGGTAAATTTTAAATATTACTTTACATCGATTTTACGTTGTTCTTTATTACAGTGAATAGAGATACAAGTTCATCAAGACACATTTCGAGCACTATGTTAGTAAAATAAACACTGGTACGTATATATTGTTCGTATAACGGATAGAAAAATTAACTAGACTAAAGTAATTAAAAAGCAGCATTTAATCTTCAATTAATTAAAGAATATAAGTACTCTATAATATTCTCAGCCTCAACTGTTGTTAGAAAAACTATTTCAAACTTCAGGCATAAAACAAAATGATGAAGATAATTTGCCAATTTCACTCTCTTCATCTCGCCTCGGATCTCATTAAAAGAAAGTTCTACCCACCTGTTCCACTATATCCAGACGCTAACCTTTTCGCGTCCACGCAATTTTCTACCCTCCTACGTGTACGATATCCCTCTAATTACAAAACAAAAGTAAAACTTCAACTTTCGTCTGGTACTGCGTATGGCTAAACTCGCACGGTAAAAACAAAAAAATAACTGCTACACTTTTCTCTCTCTCTCTCTCTCTCTCTCTCTCTCTCTCTCTCTCTCTCTCTTTGTCGATGGATAGAGAAGAATGCGCGATTGCTGAGAAAGGAAATTGGGAGCGAGATGGTTTTACGAGGAAGTGCGCGGTTATGAGTGAGAACGAGGTCGTGCGGCCGAAGGATCTCCCTCCCTCCTCGTCGATGAAGATCTTCCGCGAGGAGAAAGAGAGACGGAAAGAGCAGCAATATATTTCCTTCCGCTGCGTACGGCTATGTGTATACGTATATATACGTATTAGCGCGAGAAATACTGGCCAGTCATTTATCGATTATTATCGGCGCGATGTATTGGTAAATCGAGCGCTACTGGGCGCATGCGGATACAAACAGGCGAGCATGCGCTTGCTACCGGAGAAAAGTTGAGTTATGACGCGCTGGTAAATTACGTTAATCTTCTGTTATTGCATGTTGACTTAAACGTAATTTGGCATTATCTTTTTTACCGTTTCATTGTAAATCAAACTTAGGCATTATTTTTCAAAGTATACGGCAAACAAGTAGCAATACAGTGTAACACATAGTTATTGATTACCTATTATTAATTCAAATTAAGTGCTCTTTGTATATTAATTTTCAACTTATTCTTAGAAAATACGTTTAAAATATGGCACATAACTATTAATAATTTTTTTTAATATAAATGAATGCAGCAACAACGGATTTGAATACAAGGTACTTTACAAAGAATAAATTAACATTTCTCGCATTGGTCTACATTATAATGTAACATTTTTAATTATAAACCAGCGCCGAACTGTATAATTCTTTTTCTCTCGAACTCATAAAACAATATGATTTATAGCAGAACTGTCGCTAACATCTTGTAATCACTACTTGGTCCAAGCAATTTCTAAAGTATTAAAATTATTGGAACGAATCGCCCGTGCGCGCGCGTCTCTTGTTTTCCGCGAAAATGCTTTTTCTTCCGCGTCCTCTCTCTCTCTCTCTTTCGGACAATCCAAACTCTTATAAAACACCCTCTACGCGGGCCTTCCTGCCGTGTCATCATAGCAAAGGTAAATCTTGCCTCACACAATATACGATAGCATATATACCGACGAGAGTTGCGCAAAAGACAAATCCCTAATGACCAGGAAGCTCACACTCTCGCGCGTGCACTGCGTAATCCGGTATGAAAAAAGTGCAATGAGGGAGTACAGAGGTATACATGTATATAAGTGGTCGCTAAGTGATGAGATGCGTATATGAGCGCTCTTATGTTACTCAACGTCGAAATATACAATTTCACGCGCGATGTGTTTTCTTCTGGTTGGAAAAATTTCCCTCGAATTATCTGGGCCGCGCGATCGCGAGAAAAGAGAAGCCACGTCACGACGACGGATGGACATCGTTGTAATTATTTGTCCGTCAATAGGTTGCACGTTTCTCCGTTTGCGCGCAATCGAATCGACGCTAGGTGTTCGCGTATTTATGATGTTGGAAGATGGCCCGTGAAACTTACGCGCACGGTTTTTTCTTTTCATGGGGTTTGTGTGCTCATGTGTGTGTGCGGTTACGAAAATGCGCGTTGTTACGCTGCGCAGATTCTACACGGTTGACAGGTATGGGTTTTCAGGGCACATTTGTAAGCTGATGATTAAATTACGTATGGGACACGGAAATTGAAACTTCGATTCGCAATTGATTGTTGCTTAACTGGTGTTTACGATGTTTCGTAAGCTGGAAAATGTTAGTAAACTATGTAAGAAGGGAAGAAGGTTGCATGATTCTTTTTTTTTTCACAATGTTCGTAAGAGTGTCATCATCCAAGATATTCAGCAACATTACAAACAATAATATTAAAAAAATTACAGTAGTGAACTGATAAAGAAAGTATAGCTTTCGTAAACTACTTATAGTTAGTTACGAAGGTAAAAATGTAAAACAATAATCAATGGAAAAACTTTAATTTCTAAATTTTTGCAAAACTTAATACCTGAACAAATATCTATCATTAGCCGGTACACCTTAAGTACATATTTTCTCCCTGTTCCACGAATAATATACACGCATTACTGTCACATTTACCCCTCCACCCAGCAATCAATATACAAAATGCGTGCAAATTAAAGCCATAATAACTTTTAAGTACGCTCGAGCTACCACCGATTCGGAGAAAGTAAAAAATGTAAAGCGCGTCTAGTCTTCTCTCTCTTTCTCCCTATCTTTCTCGCGCGCGCGAGAGGAAAAATCACTCGACCATCGTAACTCCACCTTTCCAGAAAGAAAGAAATAAGTCAGTCACAGTTGAAAAAAAAAAAAAAAAAAAAAAAAAAGAAACAAGTCAACGCATTCACAGAGGGGAATCGAATGATCCCCTCCTAATCATTACTCACCACTGCCTTTCTAAATCGGCAATTCGCTTATCTATACGCATGTATACACGCGCCGCTCGGGATCGGCAATTCCCGAAAGCTTTGGGTTTCGTTATATCACTATATCACAGTGAACGGCGACTTTTCCCGCGGCTATACACGACGCGATGACGTGTCATACAAGAGAGGCGTTGAATTTTCACTTTTCATCGCCGGGCAACCGGTCCGGAACAGGATTGAAGTATGAACGCGTGCGTACCTTGCAGCGTTCATAGTTTAATAGCTTTATCAGTTCGAAGGATGATACATGTGATTGAGATGGTGCATTTTCATAATTTGAGCATTGAATAATTTCGGATTATTTATAATGGCAATTAACTTTTAATTAGGAGAATTTCTAATCGAAATTGGTATTATTAGGGTTCTTAGTTTTGGATATCAAATAACTTAATAGAAATACCATATTAGTAAAAGTCGTTGATTATTTCGTCATGTGTTTACAACGTATTACTCGCAACAATTTTTTTATTGAATTTTTTATCATGTTGCATTATCAAAGGTTCTTATGTTATTGTTCAAATATGATTTTTATAACTAAATTAGTTAATACGTTATAGAAAAATATTTTTATATTAAGTTTTTATTGACAATTGAAGTAGTTTATACTATTACTCAGCTTTCTCATAAAACATAATAAAGTTTAGATTGTAAACTTCAAAATATAGTACCTAAAGCTTAACTCAATGTACTTCTTTATTACCTTTTAATTACTTTTCATTTATATTTTTGTTATGATTGAATATGCTTCTTTTTATGATACTCAATAAAGATGTCACAACACTTAATGAAGTTCTTGGAATTCTTATTAACTCAAGATACTAGAAGCAATAAATACTGAAAATTCAATACAGTTACCAGATTCCGAAAGAACTTGAATTTCCTAATTTTAGAATTTAAGCCTTTCAAATGTAAATACAACGAAACAGTTTTAGAGAAGCGTAATGATGTTCATACGTAATGAACACATATCGGAAGACCAATGACCGGTAGAACTAGTTGACATTCTCTTATTGTATGGCACACTTTTTGTAAGACTGGACTTCTAAAACCAGGAAATTCTTCTAGAATAGATTGTGTTTTTCTGAAAGCCGTCACAATAAGTATTACTCAAATATTATGTATTGACCGTAAATGACTTCTGCTAGTCTGCAAATGTACCTCGTTGCAATTTTAATTAGCTCAGAACTTTTCTAGTTTTCCAAATAAGAAATGCAGATCTTAAGTACTGCAACACGAAGTAATAAAGGCATCGACTTTCTTTTACTTTTCAAATTAAAATATCGCTAATTTCAACTTTCCCTATAATGATAACCGGTGACATTGGCAGTATACCATTAACAATTCTTATCAATGAAATCTATCTCTAAGTTCGTTAAATGAATCCATATTTAATGACGTACGTGGCAAATTATTACTGAAAAATTGTTGCAAATTTTAATTTGGCAAACTTTGGTAGAACTTCTAAAATTTGACAAACAATGAGCAATAAAAATATTACGTTTATACTGTCACAGCCATGAAGCTCTGTTTAATTAGCTGTAACGCCAACATCTTTTGAAATCCTCATTGCACAATGCTCGCTTCCCGCGCGTTTTCTCTTCTTCGCGATTTTTTGCAACAACAGCTGTGTTTATCGAATACAAACAAACCTTTAAGAAATCTTTATCGTTAATAATTAGTAAATCTTCTGTGTGAAAAATTTTGTCTAAGGAAAATCATATTGACATAGAAAATGCTAATATATTAAGTTTCAGCAAAATTTGTAAAATATGATAAATCTATGTAACTATGATTGTAGAGAACAAAACATTATACGATTATAAATCTTCGAATGTAAAGAAATATTAAATATTGCTAAACAGCCAATTCACTCATTACGAAGTACAAAAATAAGTTAAAAATATTACTAGATCTGATTTTAATAGCTAAATTAGCAAGTCAGTGAAATCCATAATCACGCATCTGTATATAAAAATTTTAATACAGGTTTCGTGTTTTAATAGCCAGCAATTACTCACATCGCGCGTGTAGTAGCCTACAAGAAAAGTACAACGCGTTCGGTTGGGCACCCAGTACGAAAGACCGCAAGAGTACAACGCGCCCGTAATTAAAGGAAAAACAGCACGAACCATGTAGCTGCCCCGTCGCTTTCCGGGCTTATCATGGATCCTTCCGTTCCTCAGTGGTTTCACACCATTTTCGAATCCTCTGCCACCTTCTTCGACGTCTACCTCTAAAAGATTCTCCATTGATCTTCTACCGTTGACTTTACTAATTCCATTGCTCTTAGGACTGCTTCGTAGACGATTTCCGTTGACATCGCAATACTCCTCCCACTCGCTGACCTCGCTTCTAACGTCCTCTAAGGACCTGGTACGGCCTACAGCACAGGTACAAGGTGGTACGCTGTGTCTGCCGCCCATTCCCGCGGATCCGGAGCTCTTGGTACTGCGGTTACGCGAAGGTCTGTGATAATGGTGTTGGTTTTGGTGTTGAAGCTGTTGCTGCTGCTGCTGTTCCACCATCATCATTCTAGGTGAGACGGTAACGGGGGTTGGTACTTGGAATCCTGGCATTGCCTGGGGTGGTGGTGGTGGCAGGGCGTTCCTGTACATAGGCGTCAAATAGTAGTAATCGCCACCTTTGTTGGAAGCCGAGCCTGGCACCCTCGCGGGTACATAGTTGTATTCGTGATTGGCCATTGGACTGACCCATTGGGTCAGAGTGTCCATTGGCATTGGACGGTAACAGAATGAAGGGCCACGAGAGGCAGAGTGATTACGGTAGACCGATGGCCAAGGCCGGTGGTGTTTCATATCAGCACCGAAGCGCGGATCCAGAATTCTAATGTCACCCATTTTGACCAACTTTTTAATTGAGAATGGAATAAAAATGAGAAGTCTGATGACAATCAGAATTGACTTTTCTAGATCAGATTCCACTTGTAAAGCGGTCGCGCATCAAGATGTCATAATTTGCATACTAGGCTAGTCCGAAAAAAAAAAAATAATTTTGAACTTGTAGAAAGATGAACTGGCTTATCCCTTCTGATCTCCTCATGCAAAAAGATGCCGTTACTTCGCTGTTAATGTGGAAAAAATGTTAATGACGCACAGCCTTCGCGTACGTTATACTTTAACCACGTAAATCGGTCTAATAAACCAACAAATCTTGATATCCACTTTACGAACTGTATCTATCCTCGGATGAACCTCGATGCCAACTGAATCCACCGCGGATGCTGCAATCCACAACGCGAGCACGTACACGTACAACTTCAGCTTAATTAAGCATTCACGGTTAATAAATATCGACGGATTTCGAATACCTTTTGTTCTTGAAATCGAAGTTTCACTCGCTCGTCAGACTCGCTTGACTTTCTATGAAAAATGATGCTCTCGTGGTCTCTGGATAATTGCGATTTTTTCGTTGGCAATTAAAGAGGTTAATTACGTCGCGTGCACGCAAGCACACATCGAAGAGCACAGAAGTGCTGACGATGATGCTCCAACTCTGGAAAAGGAAATTTTCGTGCGCCGGCGATGGAAGTCACTCGGCCGTTACGGGACGAATCGTGCACGCCGGCAACTGAGAGAGAGAGACGAGAGAATATATATAGTCGCAACGCGCGAGCACGCGCACGCGCGCGATTTTCGTCGCTTTCCAATGACGCGCGCACGTTTGTTCAGTTCTCTCTCGTTCGTACGATGATGCTCTTGTAATAATTCGTATAACTTTGTATCACGTAAACTTGCTCCCTTTTTGAAAAGTTGGCCGATTTTAATTTTAATAAGCTTGCACCAGTTTACCACGTTCCGTTGTTGTATCCCCTCTTAACAATAGACGATTCATACAGTCACAGAAATTATAACACATATTAACTTCCGCATTCGTCCCATATATTTATATTGTTTATTAAAATGAAACTCGCAACGCAAATCAGCTTTGATTTCACTATAATTGCAGGTACCAACACTTATAAACCGCACCCTTATCGTACCATCCACCAAACGTCACACTGTCTCTACATCCAAAAACAAAGTCACCTCAACCTCAAAATGACAAAAATTAATTCCTTTTAAATCCTTCGACTAGGAACAAAAAAAAACAGTAACAACGTTCGAACACTTGTGTGATGTATAAAATCACGATCTACATCGCACTCGCGCCGATCATCATCATCGCGGCTATTGCTCTTCCCGTGCGTGGAGAGAGAGTCGCGGCTGACTGTCGACTGAATGCTCGCTCACTCCACTCGCTCGCGAGCACGCGCGCAAGGCGCTCCCCATCAGTGCACAGGGAATGTTCTTGCCGAGCGAGCCGTAGCCGCTGCGAGCGGGCGAGCGAGCAGCAAAAGAGAGACGACCCACTTCACGAAACGTCGAGAGTTTCCCCACCTTGGGAAACGCCGACGAGGTGGCGGCTGGTTGCAGTGTACACTGAGACCCGCCCGTGGAGTGTTGGGAAGGATCTCGATTTTCTTGGGCGCGAGCACGCGTATTATATACTTGCTATATACACTTTCTCGCGTAACTCTTACTTCGTGTTGTGGGACTTGCAAGCCGCTGTGCTTATCATGATGAGTCAGATGGTGGTAGCGGTGGAAGGGTAGTTTTTGACTGTACGTTTAGAGGTTAGATAAGGGATTGTGAAGGTATGAGAATCGGTATATGGTGGGGATTATTCGCGGAGAACGTCAGAACGGTTTTTTGAGATACTTGAGTGGTCAGTAAATATTAAAAATTCATAACACTGACCTGTTTTCGATGGATATTTTTAACTTTTTTGAGTATGCTAATGTGTAATTTGCTTGTATAGTAGTTTTCTGACTTTTACATGTACTTGAACAAGCAAGATGACGATAAAAGCTGTGTATTTGCAAAATTGAGCAATTGATGCACTATTTACTGAACTCTTATAAAGGGGAAATAAAGGGTTATTTTCGCAGTGTAAAAAGTCGGCAAGTATCACAAATTGTGACTGGATAAGAATCTTGAAGAAAGAAAGGTAGAATTTTAATCCTGATCTGCATTCACGCGTCTGTTTACCGTTTATCTTAACCAGATCGGGAGGGAGATGTTACAAAAAGATAGCCGAATATTTTAAAAGCTCCGGGATAGACGATAAAAAAGAAACAAGGAAAGAAGAAGGCGACTTAGTTGGACGCGAAGAAATAAGAAGCAAATATTTGTCGACGTAATTTTAACCGCAAATTATCTTACGTTTAGATATACTTTGCTGTAAACTGCCGCAACCAAGAATATTCAGTCATTATACGAAAAATGAAACTATGCAATTCGAGAATACCTAAATAATAGCCTAATAACTAATTAACCTTTTCGGTCACATATACTCAGCAACGTACACATACACATACAGCTCACAATTAATATGAGAACAGAAGCAATTACTTAAAAATAACTGTCGAGCGTTAACCGCGCGATATCGTTGATTATTATCGTTATAATCATAGCGCAACTCTCGGTGCACACGAGTACATACATACGAAGCTGAGGAATTTAGGCGGCGCTATGCTCGTTATGACCGAACAATCGCGTGATTAATATACAAAAAAAAAGTGCACGACGCGCGAACATACACAAGTATCTTTGAGAGCGAATTTGAAAGCGTTCGAGGAATTTCTCGAGTACACATACAAGCCGTTGTTGTTATTACACACATTTTTGTAACGAGCCTGAGTTCAAAATCCTCATGCACCGTGCGAGGACTTTCATTTTTCCGCGCGCACACGCGTTCGTTCGTCTGCGTAAATACTTAACGCGTTACATATTTTATAACGAAATTTCACTTTATAGCTCGGGGATTAAAAAGGCGCCAATTTAGCTGACGCAAATTTTCACTCTGGGCTTGCAAATGCTGTCATAAGAAATCGTGATACATGAATTTTCGAGATCGCATAGTATTAAGGGGTGTACTATAGTTATTCGGCAACTTTGGTATTTTATTGTAATTCATAGGATATTTATACAATATATAAACTATCGGTTTTACATACTTGAATAGATATGTATAGGAAAATTGCTTGAGTCATATAAATAACTAGATTATTTTCCTCGTTAAGAGAATGCGCAAACCAGGATCCAATACGTATTTTAGAAAATTTATTTTTTGTCTACTTGGGTAATTTCAATCATCCAATATTTATTTCAACCATACAATATAATTATAATGTTATCAAAATCACAAATACAATTTTATACTTCGTTACATTATTGGCAGTAATATCAATCAAGCTTTTTTTTCAACAGACTATTTTATAATAGACTAAAATTTGCTTAGTAACTATTTACAAACAATTATTAGCTAACAATGATTCTGCAAATAAACAATATTTGTAACTCCGAATCAGTATATAAACTACATCTTATAGTTCTTACCATACTAAAATCAATTTGAAGAAAATAAATGTAATTCAGATGATCTTCTACAAAGTAAAATGTAGAGCACTAAAATAACATCGAACGAGCCTACAACTCAATTTCGCGCGAATTCCAGTTCAACTCAATTATACCGCACGCGCGCGCGCGCCAAAGCAACCGACGTCGTTCGAATATCCTCTCCTCTTCAATAGAGACATCAAACCGATAGAACGAATCCTTTCTTCTAGCAACGGTCGCAGCTCTCTTTCGCCTCTCTTTTTATCTCCCTCAACTCTCTGCTTCTTTTTAAAGGACACATTGAGCTTGGTGCGTGCTCATAGAACAACTTTATACAGCTCGCGCTCTTCATTTTCCAGCGTGTTGCCGCAGCAGCAGTGCGGCTTTCTCCTCGCGCGCCACGCTCCGTTAAGAATCCGCGCGCGTGGCCACGGCGCGCTTCTTGCACGGGTCCATTCCCCATTTTTTTTCGCGCGCACGCGCGCAACTCTTCGCCGAAGGATTCAAGTTTGTGTATAGCTACTGGGCTTTCGCCAGTAGCAGTCTATGTGCGTATATATTATGTACGTGCGAGCAAACAATGTGTGCAAATTATCGATTTCTATTGCCTTTCAGGGTTTGTTCAAACTGTTCACGTGTCTATAAGTTTGTTTATTTTATTTATTTGTGAAGGTCGTTTTACAAGAGTCTTTTGCATATATGGCTCCGTTATGCAGAGGAAGTGTGTATACATACGATGGTAGAACGAGTAGCAATGTTGTAGCGATGAAGAAATAATTGAAGCAATTTGTTATAGGCGCAAAGTACGGTTGCTTCTTATTTTAATTCGAGAAGTTCGATGTATATTATTAACTGCTAACTTTCTATAAAGAGAAGATATGTTCTTTAAAAAATAAGCGTATATAATTTATAATTATTCAAAGCGCTTTACAATGTATTCTATATAAAAGTTATTATGGCTTATCGTAAAAATGTAAGGAAATGCAAATTTTTTAAATTTCTATACATGAATTTCGAAAATATTATAAGGGAAAAAAGAAATTCCTGTAATATAAAAACTACATAAACAAGTAAATTATTAGCTTCCTAAAGTGTGCGAGGAGAAAACTGCATAAAATAATCATAACCTTTTCTTTCTAAAATACGAACGCCATAAGATTCGCATTCAGTAACAAATGCAAATCGCTTACCAACGATTCCACTTCAATTTCCCTTTCCGAAAGAATAGCAAGCACCATTATACACCCAAATCTCTTAAATCACTTCAACATGTCGAAATCACCTCGTTCCACCACTTCCGGGTTCCCATTCTCGCATACATTACGACTCCTCTATCACCCTGCAATTTTCTCGTCGACCCGGTCATTGCAAAATTCTACCGACCAATCATGCTACGCTCACAAAATGAGAAAAAAATCGATCATAATCTGTAATCAAATTAGCCATGTCCGCAATGACTGGAGTACACAAGATAGCGAAGGTATATGGGTCGCAGCGGCGGCTCTAAGCTCGTAATGCCTTTGCGTGACATCCTGTGCCGAGAGGATGCACGTGTGTGCGAGATCGCCGCAAGGATATATGCGAGAAGAGGTGGTTGTGTGCAGGCTCGAAAATTAAGTGAGCGCATGCGCACGGGCATGGAGAAATTCGAAATTCTCGTAAAGTACTGGTTTTAAGCGCGGCGGTAAAAGTAAAGCGCGCCGAGTGTATTAGATTTCAGTGGACGAGTTTGTAATAAAGTTTTTTTTTACGTAAACTGGACTTGATTTTTTAGTTTTTAGAGCCATTCAGGGTGATTCATTTAGCTTCAACGTTCGCGAGCGAGTAACAAGAAGAAAAAGAGTTACTTCTTCTACACAATAACTGTCGCATTCGTGTAGTAATGAATTGTCAACGGTAAATCAATTATAGAAAGTGTTACTCTAAATAAATAATAGTCTTAATTAAAATAATTTTTTTTAAACAATTCAATTTAATTTCTTATTTTTTTAATAAGCTGTTACAGTAAGTATTAATTATTTACATGCATAATACCGTTAATTCCAATATTAAAAAAACCGCTGCCCAATTAATTGATATCGGGTTTTCCAAGTTTAAAAATTTATGCCCTTGCATTACGGAGAAAATCTGTTCAGTATAGTAATTACAAATAGTTTTAGATAAATTAACATGTTGTTTTGCAAGCACGTAACAAATCGAAAAAAAAGTATTTTAGAGCAAACTTTATTAGAAATATAGGAAAATTCACTATAGATTTTGTAAACTATTTTCTATAAAATCTTTTCTCACTTTCATGTTATTTTACGAACCAGTATACTACATTTCCAACACTATTTTTCTCCTTGAAATAATAACAATTTTTATTCTTGATATTCGTTTACTCCTCAACAATACTCGATCAGCGATAAAACCGATATCATTGTTAAATCTCGACGCACCCACCTAACCATCTCTCCTCGCAGAATTATCCCCGTATGGAGAAAGTGTATATAGTATAGTAGTAACTCGTCGCGACACCAAAACGCAAATTGCTCCTCTCTCCACTCGCCTCTCCATTCATCATCGCACTGCACACGCGTCGTTTCCACCTCCTTCTCGCTTCAAACCAGATCTCGCGTACATATACTCACACCCTTTTATTATAATACCAGAGCATCCGATCATCGCGTTTTCTCTCGTACACAAAATGGAAAGCGAATTTCCGCGCGCCGACGAGTTTACATCTCTTTCTCTCTTTCTCGTGCGCGTGGAGCCCACTGATGGATTTGAAATTCAAATTTTATTTGTTCGCTTCTTGCCTGATTAATGCGCATTAAATAATAAGCGGTTGCGCGAGTTTTTTTCCGTGGAGTACTCACTGCGCACGCCCGAGAGAGTCGTTCTTCTATATAGCAGCACACGCGAATGAGATTGGAAAAAAATGTTTATTGATGTACACTCGGCTATACTTTCACTTGCTATTTGCAAAAGTTAATATTATATAAATTGAAAGCTATTTGGTTGTTGGAGGTTTTCTTTTGTAAAGGTTTTTCATAGAGATGAATCGATAAGAAGCAAAGAGGCAATGCTATATTGGGAGTGGTCCATTTGTCTCTGAGGAAATTAGAAGCAGTGTCGCTGCATAATTACGGATATGATTTATTATTTGTATGGAGTTATTTGCATATTATTCATTTCGTTAACTTACTGAAAAGATATATTGGCAAGAAGTGCTGTAAATATAATGGTAAGCTATGCAGAATCTCAGAGTTACGAGTTAATGTATTTCAATGGGGAAGAAATTGGCTAAAAGCAAAAGTATGTTAAACCGAAGATTTTATGGTTAAGTTGTAAAATGAACAATTACTTTCTCTATGTAGATGATTTTAATATTATTCCTGCCATCACTATCGGAAAAATATTAAAATCATCAGTAAGTCAAATGCTGTAGGAACAATCACTGACACAAATTAACGTTATATCACTGCTTTTATGGCAACACGTAACAATTGTCTTTCGCTATTTCTTTTACTTGTAATCATCGTAATTGTAGAAAATAAAAAATGTTATACAATAGAAAATTTAAAATAATTTATGTAACTTACAAATCTAATTTATTCAAAGATTAGATGAAATGTTTAATATTAATACACAAAAGAAACTTGAAATTGCTTTATAATAGCTTAAATATTATTTAAATGTACTTTCAACTAAGAAAATCGTACACACAGTATGTACGGTTAGGTTAATCATAATAAAAAAGAAGTTGGTTGACTCATAGGTTCCGGTATAAAACCTGCAGTATGTCGGGCTAAATACTAACAGATAAGATCATTTTTGATATTTTAACGAGTTTCAACTACTAAACTGAGTAAAAGTATAGCCTTGAAGCAATGAGTAACAATCCATATTTTACAAAAATATTATATTACAAGTTGTTCAACGTGATTTTCAAAAGATAAGTTACTGATTATGAACCTTTCTAATTTATGTACATATATGAATCTTCATATTTAAAGATTTAAAAATATTTAGAATCGATACCCAATTTTCTTTAGTAGTCGTTACAAAAATCAAAATTTAAAAAACCTAATATATATTCCCGTCAAATGGTAAGATAATGTAAAGTGTTGACGCTCTTAATACTTAATTGATATTATTAAAGGTAACTAATAAAAATATAGCGTTGACTAGCTGTACTTGTGAACGTGAATGATCGTCATTTTCCATAACAAAATAAACAGAAGACTATAAGAGCTTATGAAGGATCACCTGCTAATAATCTCATTAAACGAGTCAATTATTAATGCAAATAAATACTTTAATAGAGTGACATCCGGACATTTTTTATTAAATGTATAATTGACTAGCTTTTAAAGTTTACTTTCTTAAAAATTGAACAGCAAGTACCATCACAAAAACAAGAAAATTTATTGATTTTTTACTCATAGAGCAATAAATCTCTAATATTTATTTACTTGACCGCCAATCTTCTGAATAAAATTATTCAGAGTCACAGGAAAACCTTCGTCACAACATCATTATACATACTTGTGCATATAAGTTCACTGCACTTCTAATAACTTAAATTAAATTATAAAATTATAATCATAATATATTTAAGCATCGTTCATTTACATTAGATTTAAGCGTAAAATTATTCACAAAGGCGTCGCAAAACATAGCTCAATGCAAATTTCGCGCCTTGGCAATCCATCGACACGGCGCATTAAATTTCACTCTTAAATAAACACATCCTGACGAAAAATGAGTGAAACTCGCGCAGGCGCGTGCGCGCGAACCTCGGTTAAAAACGAGAGTGAAGCCACGTGCAACGCCCAGACGCACTAATAAATCATTTCTATACGGGAGGCAGAGGCAAAGTGTAAACTAGACTTCTTTCTTCTGTGATATAGCCACAGAGTTACACACAGTGTCCAAATGAAAATAAATGGTGTTGATGAAAAAAATGGAAATTTATTGCTCTTGCTCTCGAACGTTGTCGTTGCTTTTTTTTTACAGGTGTGACTGGTTGTTTGGGTTCGTTCGAGGCGTGAAAATAGAGACATTACGAGTTTACATTGCTTTATCCGACTTTGTGAGAACGTGTAATTCATTTTACGTGACATTGACAATATCAATCGAACAAGTTTGTTATAGTTTTTTTATTTGTTTCTGATGATTAATCGCAGTTCAAATAATTCTTACGACAAAAAGAAAAAAAAAATCTTTTGTCTAGTTATGGTTATAAATTTTTCTCCGATTGTTTTAAATATCAGAACTGCACATTTTTCAAACGAGAAACTTAGAAATCACTGGTTAATTTGTCAAGCTGAATCTTATCTAATATTAAAAGAAAAATACTTTCTATTTCCGTCGCCTGAAATTTCTCATAAACCAAAAACCCGAAAGTGAAACGGAAAAAAATCACTCGGCACGCTACGCTCTTCTAAAAGTTCGTTAACCACGAGCTCGCAGCAAAACACTATAGCTCTAAAGAAAGCCTTCTCGTGTAAGAAAAGGTGAAACATACGCGTGTACACTAGCGTGTGCGCAAATCGCGTCCGAATTTCACGCGAGGGGAGGAACGAATATATATGAGTATATATAGCATCGTAGCTCGCGTGTTGCAAACTCGAGTCATAAGGCGAGACCGCGCATGATGATGGGAATAAAGAGGCTGCATCGCGATTCAATTAACTGTAAACTTGTTCTCTCACCGGCCGTAACAAGAGCCGTTGTCAGAAAAATATAGCAAAGAAGAAAAAGAGAGAAAAAAAATGCCCGCACGCGAAGTATATAAAAGAGTAGATTCGCTCGGCTGCGATTTTCCAAGCGGCGTAGTTCAGGTATGCAAGTGGAGAAATAAGAAGGGAGTGAAGATTTGCCTTTTTAAGGCTCTAGCGAGTCGAAAAAGTGCGCGAGATGGGTATTTGAAAAAATGGTAAGGATAATTTAACGCTGGACTTTGACGATTGCGAGGGGGGACGTCACGTATTATGTATTACTGCAATTTGGTTACCGTTCGGCTGTAAGTCGAGTCCTTTGGTGCATTGTTTAAGCGCAATGTCCGCAAAATGACTATGTTGTGGAGAATTACGAAATCGTAACTATTGGGTAACGTAAGGCCAAATTTGTAATACTTATAATTTGTCTGGTTTAGCTTTGTATAGGGCATTTATTAATTTCAAATCTACTGAAAAGATTAAAATTAGAATGAAATATGTGCGAATACGTAGAAACAGTTTGCATATTTCTTTGCGAAATATTGTTCTCATGCTTTCACTAAGTCCTTTGTTTGTTAAACATTTTGTGTAAATTCTAATTTCACTATCATTTTATTGCAAGCCTCATAATAACAAAAGATTTCTCGAATAATTATATATATAGAATATACAAATAGATTTCTAGAGGCCAATGAATCCGGTGGATAAATATTTCATGAACTGATATTAATTATTAGTCTATCCTAGACTTTGCATATCCGATTATGTGTAACGCAGTAACCACAACATGCCAAGACTTAGAAATTTACAAGACTTTACAAGACGAAAGATGATTAAATCGACGGCGAAAGGCGATCGTAGTCGATGATAAGGTTTTATAACGCAGAAATATAGAACGCGCCTTTTCCAGTTTTGCAGGTATATCTTTGTAGATAAGGAGAATTTATTGGCACGTATTAATGAATAGATTTATTTGCATGGTGGTGAATGAAATCGTATAGTATGAGTCATTCATATTTGATTTTTATTTAGTGACGTCATAAAGTAATATAAACTAAAAAATAAATAATTTTAAAATGTAAACATTGAAATAAAACATCGAAGAATTAATGATGTGCACTGTAAGTAGAATTTAAATTAAAAGTAACCTTTTCTGACATAAAATTAATTCAATGTTGTATTGCAAACAATTATGTTCTTGACGTAAATTCTTATGAACGATAAAAGTATGTCGTATTTTAGTGAAAATTCTATGAATTATATACTTAGACATTAAATTCTTAAATAAAATGGATTACTGTTTCTCATAAGTGTTTGTTGTATTCAACTCTTGTTACTATATATAAGTGATGATAAAGAAAATTTTAAATGACTACGATGGTAACAGTGTATACTACTTGTTTCATTTAAGAATAAAACAGGTCTCTAGTATGCAGTTACCGATCAAAACAGGTTCTACTTTCCCGATCTCTAGGCGTCTATCTTACCGACTGTCACTTAACCTTCACGCAATCACCGCACCGCGGCGCTCAAATTCAGCTTTTACCGTACTTAGATCGTAGCACGAAAAACCGGCAGCAGTGTTTACACTCATAACAAATCGTTAAGAATCGCAAAAACGGTCGACTTGAAAATATTTATCCTAGACGCGTCATCGCTCGCATAAACTACGCGTTAATGTCTATCGATTCCGAATGCTTATGTCTTTAATGATCCACCCACGCGCGATCATATAATGACGGCAAATGATAAAGTGGCTTCGTCATGCGACTTTTCCGGCGATGTTTCCGCGTACATTTGAATAGAACAACTAATTCGTGACAATGCTTAGCAATTTAAATTCACAAAATATTTGTAAAAAATCGTGGCATTCGATCGCTCGATTTTAATTTCATCGCCTTGATGATATATTAGCATAGAAAAATTGTTTTTCGATGGCAGCATCAGGAGTCTATTCTGTCAATTCTATTCTACTTTTAGATATGATTTGGTTTTGAAAATGTTAAAATAGATATGTGATCACAATTTCATATATATTAAAAATCAATAATACATATGCATTTTTTTTGTATGGTAATATGTTGATGTTAAGTTCTCGAAATTCTTCAACTATAAGTTATTTCAGTTGCTTACACCTACTGATATTTTACTGAACACTTTTGTAAAAAAGTATCGAATTTTTAACTGATATTTTTAACAACAATATTCTTATAGTCAAAATAAAGTTTACTGTAGTTTTTATTATTTGAAAGGAAAGTACAGTTTTTATTGCAATAGTCATATTACGGACACTTTATTTGAAAAATTGTATGTTTTCATTTTAATGCTTTTCTAATTACAGAGTGCTGCAGAAGAATCACACTCAGAGATTTAAAACCGTTATAAAAGAAAATTTCAGAGACAAAAATCTAGCTATGTTATTATTCATATCAATATAAGACATTCTAACCACTTCTATGTAATTAATGTTCGTGTAAGTACGATTTTAATTATGTCAATAAACATACAATTTTTCTGTATTTGTCTCTTACTTGTTTATTCAGTTACTTTTATAACTAGTCGTAAACTTTCTACCGCAATTAAGAATTTCTCTGGAACCATGCACATGCTATACGCGCTTTTGATCAGAACAAAATTTTTGGAATGCACGGTTCATATACTCCGTTTTTGTCAAATGTTTCTATAAAGTTAATTAATTAATATAATTTTTAGAGTATGACATACTTTTATATCATTTAGACGTTGTACAATTGATTGTTACACATTAATTAGTATTACAGCCTAATTAAAAAGAGATTAATTAAAATTTCTTATATATTATTACTGGTTAATTTCATTTCGGATGCAACACTGGAAATATAATATTGTATAATTTTTGTGTTGCCTAATGGTCGGTGTAGATATTAATAATATATTTCATTTATCAAAGTTTTGGATACTTCTTTGTTTCCCTTACTGTATCTTAGAACTACAAAATTATTGGATGACATCTACAAATTGTTTCGAAAATGTATGTTTTACTACATATATATGTAGTAAAACATACATTTTCGGAACAAGTTGTATATAAAGTGTAATTGATTAGTGGTCGTTATTATCGCCTTGCATACATTTTATCCAATAATATTTTAATCTTGATAATGGACACAAAAGAGTGTAATGGGCACAATAAAGTGTAAAAAAATAAATAAGATATTGTATTCTTTAAAGAAAAAATAAATAAATTAAAATAAGAAAGCGCGTTTGACGTTATAGTTGTATACGTTGCTAGAGAGATTTTCACGCATATACAAGTTTTTTTTGTTCTAGTTTGTATTGCATCAAACGAAAACTTTCAGTTGTACGAGTTAGAATTTACGTAATGAAATGTCTTCACTTAACACTATAAAATTTACAATAGTGTTTTTATCTAATTGTATTGAATTAAAATTAAGAATAGTTATAACGAAAAATAAAGTTAATGAAAAAAGTTCCCGAAAAATTGAAGACTGCAATGCAAGAACTCTACGTCAATATTATTGGTAATTAAACACAGAAGGAACATAAGTGAGAAATATACAATTTTACTCGTTGTGTAATTGTATAAAATTATAATATGTAACGAATTTTCATTTGTTACTATATATTTCCATTGCAATACAAAATCATAGTATGAATTGCAAATGCTACTTACGTAAGCAGCTTCACCCAACCATTAATAGAATAAAATTATCTTCGACACTTACCTAAAACAAAAAAAAAAATTATACAATTAGATATTTTATTACACAGTGTATATTTATATGAAAGAGTACATTAAGTACTTTATTTGATATTTATGTAAAAATATAATGATATTCATTTAGAAAAAAAATACATTTTGCTTTCCATACAAATTAGACTTTGCTCGTGACCACCCGACCAGGCATCTACCAAACTCTTTGTAATTTCTTTCATTATTACAAACTAGAACTATAATCGTAAACTACAATTTCATATGATTACTATGAATGTTACATTAAACTAATTTGTATACACCTCTTTGTAATGCTGAACTGAATATCAGAAGTTTATAAAAAAACAAAATAATGATAATAAAATTATTGTAGAACTTATATCTATTTTAGTATTTTCACCAGGGATATGTTTACGTAGAAAATTTACGTAAAATTTATATAATTTTTAATTATATGTTAAAATTAAAAGATACATTTTTAAAAAATAATATCATATCCATTAAAATGGCAGTATAAGTATTTTCCTTAACATTTACGTTTATTGAATTAAAATTAAAACACGTTTTTCCACCGAAGGTATCTGTTTTATTTTTAATTTATTTTTAAAGTGAAATTTCCGAAAGCTACGGAAAAGTAAAATTTTACGACACAATAAAATTTTATTTTTAATAAATTGGAAGCAGCTATATACTTAAGAATAAAAGAGGCTTCTTTAAATTGATCGTGAAACTTATGACTAAACTAGCCATAACAATGATAGTATAGAGTATGACATTCTGACACTTATTGCTGACTGTAAAGTAAATTTAGCTTCGCTGCATAGTAAAAACCATCTGCTTTCACTACAAGTGGTTTACTACGTAGGACCATAGAAAAACTTTACTTTGTCCCATATTTTAATGAACGAGTATTATTACAGGACCAAAGAAAACGTTTTCACAAATTCATCTTATTCTTAATTGATTTCCTACTATAACTTAACATTAATATTGACCCTTTTGCTTCGTTTTCTAATATTTCAACTGATGAATAATTACTTCACAATGCCTAATTTCTTAATGATTTAGAAATGTAAATTTTTTTATAAAACTGTATAAAAACTCATTATTATCATAAACTCGTTTAAACCAAAGCATGCAATAAAATCGATCACAATAGCTCAATATTTCTCTAGCTTCTGTCTAACCGGCGTATCCCTTTCAACCCAATCATTTTATTTACGAGCCACGACAAAAGCAGGCCAAGACAAAAACCTGGCCTGATGGCTCAGTAATGCCTCGCCATTAACTATATACCCAAATGATTTCTCCTTCCTCATTATAACCACGCCGTATCCATCGATCGCCGCGCGCGAACTTCACCTTCACCGTCCGCGCGGATTTTCCCAGCGCTTCCCCTTCACTATACGAGATCAAAAACACGATGCCGAACAACGACAATAAGTCGTGACGTACAGCACAGCGATACCGAGGGATAAAAGGTTACAAGCGAACGACAAAGATGCGCACGGACGAAAGCGCAAACTCGAAAAAAGGGGCGCGCATTCGGTTTCACCGCGCGCGCGCGAGCACAGCTCGTGCACAAGAAATCGACGCTGCATCCGAAACCAGCTTTCACCGAATCACGATTACCAGCGTGGCTGCTGGCGGAAGTCATTTCGTTGCGGATTTTAACGCATTTTTTGGGTACGCTACCGCTACTGCTACTACAGCGTGAACATGTAATTTACGAGTATTAATGGTGAAAAAATAAGTTGGAAGTACGAGAAGTGATTGGGGGTTGCTAGAGTTGGAAGTTGTTTTGTTACGTCTAAACGAAGCGTAAGTGAAGTTGTAATCTAATCGAGTGACAACTTTTGCTTCTAAGATCAGTGCAGAAAGCGATAATTAGTTATCGGACTGACAGTTTCCTAGTTAAAGGAAATTAATCGTTTAAGCTTGTACGCTGGTGGCGGGTCTGACTAGAATTCTAATTTTCAACTGCTCATAAACGCAAATGGCTATAATCTAATTTTTACAGCAAAAAATGACTGTCAAAGTTAATTTATCAATTTTATTCATTTTGAATGGTAAAGGAAATTTTTTTAACCGTTATAACGTTGATAATTAATAATATTTAAAAAATTAAAAAGAAAAACAATCATTTTTGTTATACATTCAGTAAGTAAATTCTATTTTATATGCAAAAAATGATCTAAATTATATGCAACGAGGTCATTAATCTTGACTCAACTGATAAAAGTTACGGTACTGCAATTTTAGTGTAGCTAAGCCAAATTAAAATATGAAAATAAATATACATGGAATCGTATTTAATATACAACGTAGTTAGCCGAAAATTGTAATTAGCATTATTACGTTATCTTATTAGGTTGGTAGATATGTTTAATTTACATATAGTATGTAATACTTTACTAATATTCCGTTATAATTTTCTTTTCCATTCATTCAATACTCCTTTGTTTTTATCTGTAAAACTGAAATTATCAATAAAAAACATTTTAACAACTAAATCATCAAAAAAACTCATTTATTTTTAATAAACAACGTGGTAGAAAATTGAGCAGATTCTGGCCAGAATTTCTGGTCAAAGTTTTTAAAAATAAGACATTGTTAGAAATTCATT
>JAYJLV010000001.1:10531510-10563294 GCA_036873485.1 Torymus texanus | reverse complement strand
TTAAGGTTACCTTGTTTCTATTAAGTAAAGAATATGACCGGAAAAATCGTTTCATCACTACCGAGAAATTAGCTACTAAAAGTAGCTACTTACTATTTTCTTGTCTATTTTCGATAGACACAGTTCTACCAGGGTATAAGAGTACAAATTATCCAGATTATTAATTTAAAAATCAATTTTTATTTTTATTCTACCAATGAAATTAAGAAAATTGTTCAGTTTAATGGTATATTTCTTATTGAGCGATTGAATTCCTTGAAGTGTAAAAGTATGAAGCTGCACTGAATCACTTTAAACCTTAGGGTATCGTTAAATATGCTAATTGTTCGTAGATTTTCCTCCCAGTTGCGCAATCTTAATTAGAGCTTCAAATCATTTAATAGCTCTAATCCAAGAGCGAAAGATCTATCTATAAATTACTATCTGAAGAACATGTAGCCTTCGTAATTTGTGAATTAGAAAAACGCTAATATCGTAATTACTTATATTAATTCAAAGTGAAGAGCTACATTCATACATGAATTGTACATTAAAATTATAGAAAAACGTATATCATTATATTCAAATCAAAAGAATTTTCGTTTGAATATCGATATTACGTCACAGCCAAAAAATCCAATTGTCGTATAGTCTTTCAAAAATAACAAAAAGTTCTCGTCATTAAGTAAAATTGCTGTATCTACAATTAGTAATTAGTTCTCAAGTAAATTAAAAACCATTTTCAGTTCAAGATATTTTTAGAACTATAAATACAAGAAAGGTAAACATAGTATTGCGAGACATCTTTTTTTAATCAATCACCAGTCAATTAATCATACTGCACAGTTACGCGATATTACACGACTATAAATATTTCAACGCGCATACTTGGCAAACATTTTTCCTCGACCCGTTAAACTAACAATTTCCAATCACCGATCCTCAAAAAGCTCAACGTTCTTTTCTCTCGCTCGTTTACCTCCATTCAGCAAAACTTGGCGAACAAAAAAAAACACGATGCGTATAACGATTTTGCACCGATAGCAGGTAGCAATTTCCTCGAATAACCGTGGAGCGATCATCATCCCGCGATTGGCGATTTCATTATAATTGCGTCGACAGGACACGCATGTGATTTATGGAAGTCGTACGCACACGGGATAATCGTCGTGGCGTTCATTGTCAATTTAATCGATTCCATAGCTCTCGCAGTAGCTTTTATACAGTTAGGAAGGCTGCGATGATTGAGATTTATACCTATACATCTTTTCCGCGCCGCTGGTTGTTGGTTTTTAGGTTATGTCGTGAAAGGCCGTCACCGCGGATGTAAGAAAGTTTAGGATCGGAAAAATCTCCTCGTGCTCTATAGGTGTTGTACGATTTATGAGTACGAGGAGAAATGATTGTTTCGTACTTTCGAAATGGCGTTAAATGGAACATTTTCTTGGAATGGCAATTATTGGCATAAAATTTGATTGATTTGTAAAATGGGTTCTTAATACGCACGTTGTTATATTCATCGATTCGAGTAGTTTTGAATGTTCAATGTGTTTCTGAGGACGTGAGAGTTTCATGAGGATAAAATCTAGGGTAGGAGGTCCGCTATTATCGCGATCCGCACCGTTTCGCTTCGTCTTACAGTTGAAGAATTGAATAATTCGACGTTGTAGTTTGCAAAGTGTTCGAATGCGAATGATTGTTTTATGCTAAATATTTGCTAGTTGCTGTATACCTATTCCCTCCCAAAAAAAATACATAATAATTGGAATACTAAATATAACGTATTACGTTTTTTTAGATTTTTATAGGTTTTTCTAATTTAGAGAAAAAACATTAGACACTGAAATTTGAAGACATTTAGAACCACGGTTTGATAATATTGCGTTTTATAAAAAAAATCCTGTAATCGAAGAGATTCTCAACGCTTTTATAAAATAATGTTATCTTCGCGAAAAATATTCACAACCGCCGTCTATTTGATAATGTTCCCAAGAATCATTTAATTTTAAGTGACCGTCTAATTTCCAAAGCGCAACGTCACACAGAATCCCTGTGTTTACATGATTAAGATTCTATGGTTTAGCTTTGAGAAAACGCACTTGACGAAGCGCTTGATGACCAACGGCTTTTTCACTTACTGAAAAACGGTTTTTCATAACGGTGAAAATATAAGGAATATTGGCGTTTCTCGTGATTATTCGCCGCTGTATTGCAATAAAAATCTTAAACATTTTTATACTCTCTCGTCAATAACTTATACAACTACGTTCACAATCTTCAAACCTTATTGGCAATCAAATAAAAAAAACCGTCATAAAAAAAAAAAAAAAAAAAATACGTATATAAAAATAAGATGATCTCACACCGTTAATCGTCTATTATCGGCTTTATCGATTCGCAATTACTCATTATATCACACGTGCCCTATAGACATGACCCCCGCTCCTATGAAAACAGAGAAAACGAATTAGACATAATCGTAATCCCACATCTCCAAGAACCAATCGTAATTACACAACAGGGAAGGTACGCGCAGAAATTGATCGCACGGCGCGTCATCCTTGTACACATACACACACACACACACACACACACACACACACACATATATATATATATATATAAAAACTATATATTGCGAGCTGCTATTTACCGGCTGACGCAGGGCGGCGTGCTTCCTGCGCTTCGCAGGCTGCAAGTGCTGCTGTGCTGGCCGTTCGACTTGCTGTACACCGGCCGATTGTTTACAGACACGCTCACGCGCTCCGCGATTCGGAAGCGCGGCACCGTTGGCTTGTGGTACATCATCTTGCTGCACTGTTGCGCCGCGTTATGCGACCTTTCTTATTCTCTCTCTCTCTCTCTTTCTCCTCTTCTTCTTCTTCTTCTTCTTCTTCGTGTATTATCCTTCTCGTTCTTCACGAGTGTTTACGTTTAGGTCGGACCTTTGTTATTAGATATACGTATGAAACTTCCGTAGAATACGTAAGTTTATTGAAAGTTTCGTCAAAGAGACAACACTGGGTTTATTGTTTCTCAAGCGATCGCTTTCTGGCTTTTTATTCGCTTCACACGATAAGATAAGCTCTGCTTAAGTAACGTGATTCAGAGGTAATTTGAATTTTTTGCCGAGACCGTCGCAAATCACGAAATATATCGCTTCCAAATCGATAAATTTGCGTATACCGAATGTTTGTTGTCTCCACGGCACTATTGTCTATCGTATATTAATTACACGATGGAAACAAAACCGCCGTTGTAGAACCGAACCACGCTATAAATTCACTATAGCGATCGAACGGGACCCGCGGCTTGCACATGCAAACTACGAGATAAAGTACACGACCGATATACACTGGAAGAAAACCTCAAAACCGTAGCAACAACCGTATACTGACGTTATAACCATTCTTATACTCTTCCACCTTCTTATACATGTCACCAAGTCACTCCCCACTGTTTTCTCACATCTTTGCTATATTATATGTGAGAACATCTCATAACTTGACACCGGACTACACGCACACACATGTGTATATATATATATACACACACCAGACACTCCGTCGTCGCGGGAAATTCGAACGATAGTGCGGAGCGCAGAGGAGCGCGACGCGCGATATACTGTTGCGTGCGCAACGTTGCAGCAGCTGCGGACGCGGCGTTTGTGCAGCAGCAGCAGCAGCAGTGGAGCGCAAGGATCGCCGACGAGAGAGAGAGAGAGACGCGTGGGGCGCGCAAACGCGATGCTACCGCGCACGAAGGCGGACCTCGAGTGCTCCTAGCAGAGCGCGAGGTGTGTGTACAGTGTGTACGGAACACGCTAGCGTGCGTGCCACAGCTGTAGCGTACATATACATATACACGAGAAAGAGAGAGATGGTTTGTGTTGGGAGGAGAAGAAATTTTCGCGATGGATCGGTGTGTGGTAGAGAAAGGGTTTGAAGAAGACAAAAGAATTAGTATTGATACAGGATATGTTAGGAATGGAAAATATGGATAATTTTATATGCATGTATACGATTAATATGGTCCTGAATAAATTTTTTATTTTGTATTATTAATAATGATATACTTTCTAAACGTCTTTTTTATATTTTTCTAATAGCAACAATGTTTTTCTATCGATTACTAAATTATATTATACGTTTGGAGTAGTATAGGAAGTACAAAAGGAAACAATAAAAATTTGAATTTTTACTGCAAATAATTGCTGGGGAGTTGCAAATACTATTTTTAGAAGGAACAAAAAACGTTTTCCCTTATGTCACGATGGAATTTTGCTCATTAGTACACCAAGGTACAGTACATAAATCGAGCGATAGTATATGTCTAGGTATACCATATCCTGTATCTACTTGTCAATAAATTGTGTTTCAGAATTTTATATTTCTTTGTATACTATAACTAACGATTTCGTTACGGACAATAATAAATTTTTAAATAATCAAAAACGTAATTCAAGTCCCGCTATGTATGGATATTCGTTATTTGTATTTTCAGATCACTGCGCGCGTAAATGATGTACTACACGTATCAGAATTTCAATGAAGCTCAATGGGTCTTTTATCGCCAATTATCATTCTTCAAATTACGGTCATTGTAAACTTGCAGATAGCTATACGATGAATACTTCTTGTCAAATGAATAAGAAATAAAAATAATATTTTGGGAGTGGCTAAATTCAAGAATGGCTATATTAAAACTTTTTGTATTTTTGTATTTATCACAACCACTTACGGTCTTTCTAAAATACTATACATACTAATAAATCTGTTTCACTGTTACTACTTCCTGGTGTTAAGTTAGAACCTGGAAGCTCTAAAAAATCAAAAATAGATCACCCCAATTCGAATATTTTTATACGAAAATGGCTCACGGATGCAGCTCGAGTCAACCGCGACCTACAAGAAAAACAAAACCCAACAATGAAAATTATCATCCTAATGCGTAACAGCACTTTTAAACATTCAACTTTCCATCGTACCAACTCCAAAATAACAATTAAAAAAAAAACCGTATCAAATATATTCCCTGCATTAGCATCGCACCAACAACAGACTCCGCGTTGAGCTTCATCTAACTTTCAATGAAATTCAAATAGCTATTTCCCAACCGTTTCTTTCGGATCGAACTCCAATCTTTTTGATTTTCCAAAGCGCGTGCGTATATTATATATTCGCGCGTGCGCGCGCGCGCGATGCGTTCCACGAGAGCGCGCACGAAATTCATCGAGGCGCGGCTGGGCGCGCGTGACGACACGTATATACACGCAGCGTAAACGTTCGTGCGAAATGATTGATCGATAACGGACGCGATTTTTCGAGAACGATGACTCGATATAAAATTAGGCCTGCAAATGTTTGACGTGAAGAGGGGAGAAAGAGGATGTTGATGCACCCGATGATTTCTCGATGAAAAATTGAGTACCGGAGAGAGCAAGAGAGAGAGAGAGAGAAAGATCGGATCGAGGGTACGTGCAAAGAGTATGTGTGTATACACGAGAGGTGATCGGTATCGGTGCTGAGAAGTGTTATGTAATGTATCGGTGCAGAATGAACGCTTTGTGTACCGTTAAGGCAACGCGAGCATTTGCTCAACGCTGTGAAAAATAGTTAGTTGAAATAGCTATGAATCTTAATTATTTTTTTTTATTTTCTGCTTATGCTATATTTCAATGGTACTAATTGATCTCATTGTTCTTTATTAACTAATAATGTACTCTATTAGTAGTTTAAAAAAGTAATTATTTTTATCAGTAATTGTATCTTTCATGAGTAAAATAATGTTATACCGTATAAGTCAATTGATGGAGAACATATTTTCATAAACTTTTCTAGTCTTTAATACAATAAAAGTTATTATAATTAATTTTATTTAAATCTATCAATATTAATCTATAATTTCAATCATAATAACTGTATATTGGTAAGATACAAAAAAAATGAATGGATCTTCTCATTGTAAAGTGAATACTTAATTTTCAATCGTCATACTCTATCTTCTAGATTAACGTCTAAGTACTGTATGAAGCATGGCATGAATTGAACAGACTGCAAATATCGAAAGTCATCACAATACTATCATTGAATGCATAAATTAGGCTGTTATTAAAGTCTATTCTTATTTCTCACTATCGTGTTCCACAACGCAGTGGAACTACACGTTTATGCTTTGTCAAGATGTATCTAATAGACTTTAATTTACGCATGATTGTATCTATCTACACTGTGTTTAAAATTAGATAACAGATGCTTAATTCGAAATGCAAATCATTATTCTTAAAATAAATTTCATGACGATTACCCTGCCACACTTAATACAAAAAATCAAATCATAATGAACAAGATAAATTCAACATAAAATATGTAAAATCTCCCACGATCTCTCATCACCCCTTCAACCGAAAAAAAATAAACGTCGTCAACTCACGTAAATAAGAAGCCACGTGAAATGGCAAAGAGTCTCTGCGCGACGCTTCCTTCGGCCCTCGCATATACCTCCGCGAATATAAATAACAATAAAGAAAGAAAAAAGGAAGAGAGAGAGAAAAAAAAATCGCACGCGCACGTAGCCTATCCACGTGACCGTCTAGCAGCTGTCGCGCGCATAGCAGCCCGTTACTCCTCTCTCGCCCCGTACAAACGCGCGATGCTTTCTCGCGTATATATACGTATTATATACACACATACGTGCCTCTCGCGTATGCTCACTCGCGCTTATAATAATTTCCCGACTAACTTTAATTCATTCTCCCTTTTACTCGCGCACACGCTCTCTTTCTCTCTCTCTTCCGTCTTTGTGCGCTGTTTCACTCTTGCGCGCACCCTCGACTTTTCTTTTTTAGGCTCAGTGTGTGTTCTCTGAGCTGGCTATTGTTTATGGTATAGTTTGCTTTAAATTTCGTGAAATAACCGGTGATTGTTTTCTTTGAAGTCGGTTGTGATGACGGTGGTTTATTTTGCAACGAAACGACTTGACTTATTAGAAATCATGCAAATTTACTTTTATTATTTTAATGGAGAGAGAACTATATTCGTATTTTATATATAAATGATGAAATTGGAGAACTTTGTTATTCTGTTTTATTAGGTATGTTTTTCTTATTTTTAATTTACTAATTAATTGTAATATTGTGAATGGAAAATATACGATTAATTTAAAAAATTGACTGAATCACTACTTTTTCGCGTGTATCTGAACATTTTCATAAACGTTTCTCTTGCTTCCAAAACGATCATCATTACTTTAAAATTGAATTACAAGATAAAACATTTATAGAATATATATAAAATTAACCATTTTGCTTAAAACGTTTACATAAAAATAAAGATGCACTGTTATATTCTTTTATTATATTTATAGGAAAGAAGTATTATCATTTCATGACACTTAAATCATAAATACTTATTATATCAACGTCAACAAAAAACATTCTTTAAATAAAAATTTCCAAAAACAAGCTTTTTCTTTTTTTCATTCTGGAAACAATTCGAGAATTACACTCAAGTGGCTTCTTCAATTAACATTCTCGTCCGTTCCTAGACCTCCCTCGACTTCTCTCTCACTCCTCTCCATCCCTCTTGCCCTTATTCTCTTCTTTCCTCGGTTACACCGCTCGCGGGTAAACTCGTTAGCCGTGCGAGTACGTAAAAAGCCACGTTATAGCCCGGCAGTTTGACGGGCTGCCGCTTCCCCGCGCATAATCGAAAATAACTCGCAAACGCGACTTCCGCTGCCTTTTTCCCCCTGATGT
This sequence comes from Torymus texanus, assembly GCA_036873485.1. NCBI lineage: Eukaryota > Metazoa > Arthropoda > Insecta > Hymenoptera > Torymidae > Torymus > Torymus texanus. The sequence continues at coordinate 10,555,559 of JAYJLV010000001.1, read as the reverse complement.
CTAGGAATATGCCGGATAAAGGCAAGTGAGCTGGAATTTTCACGCCTCTGTGTGGGGCTTTTCTTTCGCTGTAGCTTATAACTCGTCCCAAGGGTATGCTGTATTTAGAAAGAGATACCATAATGGTCGTTTTTGCTATGTTGGTGTGCTTTATATGTACCAGCAGATAATTTATTCCGTGCTTGTGGATTGAATTATTGAAAGTTTGAAAAAAGAACAAAAACTACTTTTTTCTAATTTTATGGAATTGTGTTTCTAAATTAAGCTGATTATTTTATCACTTATACCTTTGTAATACTACAGAATTAACAATCTATAGAAAGTCAATTAGAAATTCAAAAGCATTCATTTCACTTTTTAACTTATACACTGTTTAAGTGCTGGAAACTTTACTGTTTTAATAAAATAAATAAAAACCACAATTAGGAAATGTGTTGAGTTGATCCATCACGGCGAACAGTGATGGACGCATCGGGAAACAAAACGAGTAGAAAGTGATTTTGCATCGCGTGATGAAAAAAGCTACTGTCCAAGCAAAAAAATATGATGTATCAGTCAACGATCGCGCAATGAGCATGAAAAGAAGTTCTTCGGTAGTGGTAATGAGAGAAACGCCGAGCGATGTTTTACTTTTCAAGCGATCTGATAATCAGCAGCTCTCTTAGAAATCCTGCATGTTTCAATCTTACAAGTCAGTGAACTTTGTTGTAGTCACTATTATGAGGCATAAATTAGTATGCAAATTCGTATCAGTATTAAATTAATTTAAACTGTTTTATTGTTAATGAATATTTAAATTTAACGATAATGTTTGCACTTTAGAGTTTACTTGTGTTTAAAATAAGCTTACATGAATGAATTATTTGAAATATTTCAATATTTGAATACATTTTTAATTTAAAAATAATATAGATTAGTGCTTATCGAATATAAGTAAAGATGACTCAACGTATCAAATTTTAATGCATATTTTTTAAAGGTTTACAATTCATTTATGTTACAAAATTAAGAATTTTCATTGTACATAACCTTTGATCGGTTTATAGTCATCAGGCTTTTTTGTATATCAATAATACTTCAATTAACTCATCATTATAAACAAAACATTTAATGTTATTCAGTACACATACCATAGAAGGAGAATATTACTAGCAGAAGTCGAGAACATCTTCCCCTATATAGACTTAAGCACAAAAACACTATAATAATTCACTGTTTATGTCGGACAATAAACTTGAGATTCCGCGTTTCCTCGACATACAAGATTTTCCACATCACAATTTAACCATGAAAACATTGTACCGCACAGAACACAAAAAGAAGAGGAACAGAAGAGTTTGTAAGTACGGACGTTCGCGCCGGCAGCAAAAACCACTATAATGAGAGTGAAACACCAGCCGGCGCCTTTCGTCTACGATCTGATAATATACCTATACGATAAGCAGTGGTAGGAGAAAGAGATTCGAACCAATACAGAGGAATTTTCTGGAAAGCACGAGAAAGAGGAGAGCTATGCATTCGAACCTGCAGTAAGAAGTGTTCCGCAATATATATCTACTTTTCTTTTCTTTCCATCTCCGGCTGGTCAGTAACACCGCCGCGTCTCCTCCTACGTCCGACGTTAGCGTGCAAGTTGCGTTCATGGAAATTGCCCGAGATCGAGAACGCGTCGAGTCTTTCATACGGTTTATTATATTGAAGTTATTTGCGTACTGGTTCTGCAATACAACAAAAAAATGAGGGTGGAAATTAAAAGGCGCGCGTGCCGACTAATCTGCGTAGTATCGACATTTGTTATAATCAAAGATGTTAAGTAGTTGACGACAATCGTGTAAAAATATATATATTTACTTCGGTAATATATTATAATTTTAACCAGTAAAAGCATCAAACAGGTTAGAAAATAACAATTTTATGGTTTTGCAATGAATTACGCAAAATCATGTGACAGTATTGTATGAATCTACAGTAAACCTACTTGGTATATTATGCGTTAAAAGATATATTATAAGTCCCCATCAGGGATTTTATACAAGATGCATTATGCTATTCAGAATAAGAAGCCCAAAAGTTAACTAATAAAAGCTGGCAAGAGGCAATGGCGAACATCTGGTACTTTCTTATCTCATACAATGTGCATTATAACGAACAACAGTTAGTAACATGATACCTATTACTGTCTTGGCAGCTGTAAAGAAGATCATAATACCAGCTTTAAATTATTAATAGCTGTCAAGATTAAATTAACAAAACTTCATTGATTTACATTAACGTTCACGAACTTATTATCAAAATTATCTTATATTAATAAATTTAAATACATCGAGACAGCGCCATTCTTCGATAGTCCAGCACTTAGTGAGGAGAAATTTCATGCCTCTTTTTTGTTCGTGACTGCTCTATAGCGCCGAAATAAATTCGCCCAATTGTTGAGTGCGCATAGTTACTATTTTGTAAGTAGCGAAGAGTCGCGAAAGCCACTTAAACATGCGGCATGAAAGCTAGGCGGATTCAATTTTTAGCGTTGGATACGTCCAGGAGCTACGTATGGCTACTGACAGTGTTATCATAAAAAGACGTTTGTGATCAGCGATTTTTATTAGAGATACGTACGTATATATAGCAAGGGATACGATTTCTGTTTAGAATTAGAAATTATTTCTGGTAGGAGTAACATCAAATGATTCAGGCGAGTTTTGAATTATTACTACTTCTGTCAGACGATAAACATAAAGTTTATAATTATACACAATATTTAATTTTGAAGTACTTAGGTTTATTTACGAGAATGATATTTAGTATAATGGACAGTTGGTAATTATACTATAAAAAATATATATGATTGCAGGGTATCGTTGATATTCCAAGATTGCTTTGATATGATTTGATTTATCAAACAATTCAGGGACACTGAGGAAAGTATACCTATAAATATTCATAAACCAAAAATTAGTGTCTGCTTGGCAGTAGAAGGCCACTGATCTATTAAAAAATGTTTTATATTCAAAATTATACTACAATGCATTTTTATTGGTTTAAAGAAAAGTGCGTTAGACCTAACAATAAAAAATGTTATAGTTAAATTATATAGTGAAAAACGACCAGAAGAATGGAAATTTTAAAATATTTATACGCATAATACGTGTATTGATTATTACTATAAAATTACGTGTTATATTTTACATCATGAAAAAGAATACTGCTGAGATATTTATTAGTTGGATACTTGTCAGAAAAGGTAATGTTTTATACAGAAATTATTGTAAGTTTATAAGTTAAGATAAATTTATGAAGCATGAACATATTTCATGTTATTCGACGTTATCTTAAAAATGTAATACTAAAATTTGAATCCTGAAATTCAATAAATTTGAAGATCATCCGAACAAATAAATATTTAATACAAAAATATTTTCTTTTCCAGGATATTAAAGTGGAATAACAATTAGAAAATGTGGTACGCAAATTGTATTTTTATATTGATATTGGTCGAAGTTGACTCGAATAATGTAATTAATCACTGGTTAAGAATTTTTGAAAAGCAAATATTGAACAGCATTAAATCTAGTCAATTAATTATTTTTTCTAATAATTCTCTACAAGACAATTTACAATATCAAGATATTACTATTGCAATGTTAATAAAAATAATTCCATGTATCAATATAGATATAATGACGTTGATAAAAAATGACAACCATTTGTATTCAAAAGTACCATTATTAAAAAACCCAAGACAAACATCGACATTTGTGATGACATACTATGCAGAAAAAGTGTATGAAGATTTCCAAATTCTCTATTTTAAAAATTATATAGATTTTATTGATACAGTATTTTCTTTTTATCAAAGGCCAAAATGCTTAATATTGTTTATTAACAATAAACAATCAACAGAAGATTTTTTCAGAATAATCTTAAGATATGCTTGGTTAAAAAAATTTTTGGATTTTACAATAATGGAATTGAACACACAAAACGTTGAAAAACCCGGTGCATATACTCCGAATTTGTATTATTTAAATCCTTTTTTTGACACTTTAACAAAAGTGGTTATTGATCCGAATATTGAAATTTTCCCATACAAATTGAATGATTTAAATGGCAATCCTTTAATATTTCCAGCAACGAGTTTGCCTCCAATTATTGAATTAATTAAAGATTTAAAAGGAAATATACTTAAACCAAAAACTGATAAATTTGCTTTAATAGAAATAACAGCAGAAAAACTTGATTTCAATATGAAATTTATTTCTGCTGAAACTAATATCACATTTTACGAAGATATGAAAATTATAAATAAATTATTGCAAAACAGGAAAGTGGACATGGCCATAGCGCTGTCTCCTTCGCTAAATATTCCATCAATAGGAGAACTAGATTTTGGGCACGGCTGCACATCATTTGTTGCAGTAATGCCCGTAATGAAGATAAATTACATCAATATTCCTACAGATATTTATATGTATTTATTTATAATACCATCAATGCTAGTAATTACATTATATGTAATTAATATACTAAAGATTCAAAGAACAAAATGGAGTTCATTTGATATTTTACAAGTTCTTTTTGGATTTACAATTTCTACTAAAAAATTTCCTCAAAAATCATCAGAACGAATAATTTTTCTCAGTATCGTTGTAGTGTCAATGCAGTACACTTCAAGATTTTATTCAAAAATGTTAGATATCAATTTACAAAGTTCAGAAATTTCATTCAACAGCATTGAAGAAATAATTGATAGTTCATTTGATGTTCACATGAGTGCTTTTTATTATAAACGAGTTTTTGATACCGATTTAGAACCAATTGTTACGCTAAAACACAAATTAAAAACAGTACCAGATGCTGGATCATGCATTAAAATGATTCTGGCAGGAAAGAAAACCATTTGTATAATACCAGAAAATCACGCAGAATATTTCGTCATGGATAATAAAGGTCTAGTGAAAATAGCTACATCGGAGTTCTTCTGTGAAAGATTAATATACATTACTGCGAATGCTTTTCCCTATTCTGAAAAATTCTCTAAAATATTTCATAAAATACACTCTAGTGGATTGTTGCAAGCTTCAAGACACACTTACCGGAAAAGTGTATATAACGAACAATCAAATACGAATCAGTCAGAAAACAATATAATAAAAGTAATAATTGCTATATATAGTATATATTTAATTTCCATAATAGTTTTTGTTTTTGAAATAGTTTTAAAAAGTGCTGTAAAAATTAAGAATATGTTTACTACAGAAAAAACAACATTATTGTAAAATATTTACTTGAGAAATAAAATAATTTATATTCATATTTAAATACATAATTATATTATTATTGGTGTAATTTTAATATCCTCGATGAAATTTCGCTTCCAGTAAGTACATTAAATTTAATGTACTTACTGGGAATACTTCAATAAAGACCAAATAAAAATATTACTACCTAAAATTAGTTTTGTTTGCACAGCCTAGCATAAAGTATTATGTTAATTGCCTGACTTTAGGAACTAAGAGGCCACACGCGCTCCCTATTAGCCACGCAGATACCAATTTTTCCATTTTATTATCGCCTAGCGCCGTCTACGTATTGCTGTCTACCCCTCACTAGGGCCACAAATTATAAGTATAAACTGAATTAGTCAGGAAAAGTATAGGAATGAGCATAGGCGCCACAGTTTCCAGGACTAAGGTTACGTAACTTTCTCGAACCAAAAATAAGGGATTAAAAGGATGTCAAGTATTATCTTTGTTATTTAATCAATTGATTTTTAAACATACTTATTTTTAAAAAAAAACGCTTGTTCCTCCCTTCCTATATATAAAAACTATATACTGAGACATTTTTTTTCGAACATACAATGTTCCGCAATATCTCTCTTTCGGTCTCTGTTGCGCGCGTGTGATGCTGCTGCTCACAGTAACACTACCGCGCCTTATCCTACGCCGGCTGTTAGCGCGAGAGCTGCATTCATGGAAATCGCGCGGAATCGGGAACGCGCATAGTCTTTGAACCAATTTACTATATAGTGAAGTTATTTGCGTAGTGATTGTGTGGAAGTTTCAATTAACGATTTTGTACAAAAGATGTATCTATACCAGTCAGGACAAAAAAAAAACCCAAAAGTTAACCAATAACAGCTGATGTAAGATAATGTTAAACATTTGAAGCGTTTTCATCTCATACAATGAGTATTATAATGCATACAAATTAATATCATGACATCTATTACTGTTTTGGAAGGAAAAAACATCATAATACTGTTTCTGGATGGTCAATCTCTCACAAGACTAAATAAAAAAAATTTGATTAATTTTTCTTCACGTTATCCAAATAATCTTATACTGGTTAGTTTAATCCCAATCAATTTAACTGATCTTAATTTCACAATTACGTTCCGAACACCAATACGAATTTTCCAAAATTGAAATCTACCCGGATAACACCGTCTCTTTAGCTGCGGGAAATTTCACATCTCTCCGTGTCTGCTCATTAGCGTCGAAACGAATCCGCCCACTTGTTGAACGCGTAGCTACCGCTTTGCAATTAGCGAAGAGTCGAGGAGCGCATCATACACGAGCACTGAGCCGTCAGCCAACAAGCAAGCCACTGTAATACGCGGCGTTAAAAGCAGACGCGTTGAGTCCGAATCTTTTTGCAGATACACGCATCCAGAAATTATTCACGCATATTGACGGTTATCGTGAAAAGCTAATTATGCTCAGTGATTTTTGTTACAGTGACAGACGTAGGTAGTGCGGCAAGGAATAAGTCTTTGTTATTTTTTTCCAATGAAATGAGAAGGTTCATGTGAAAATAATAAATTGAAAGTTTCAAGCGAGTTTTGATTTAGTGATTTTTTCACCGAGCGATAAGAATAAATTATATAACTCCGAATGGTATTTTATACTTATTTTTATGTACTAGAATGATATATAGTATGATGGTGAGTTGATAAATACTCTATAAAAAATATATGTGTAATCATAGAACATCTTTAATTTGTCAAGATTTTTTTGATATGATTTAATTTATCGAAGAATTCAAGGCCACTCAGGACAATAAAGACTCATGTATTAAAAATCAGTTTAGTCTAATCCACAGTAAACAACCGTTGTTTTATTAGAACTGTTCTATATTTGGAAAATATTATTTTATTTTTACTGTGGATGTCAAATGAACAAAACTGTACTATAACGTATTTTTATTGATTTAAGGAGTAAGTATGTTAGACATAAAAAGACAAAATTTTATAGTGAAATTATATAGTAAAAAACAATACAAAACAAAATTATAAAACATATATCGCTATGTATAATATTTACATAGATGTTGTTTTCTACACAAATAAATGATATATTTTACGTAATGAAAAAAATACTACTGCAGTAGTAACTCATGAGTTCGTAATTAATTGGAAACTTGATAGAAAAGGTAATTATGTTATATATAAATAACTATAAGTTCAAATTTAAATAAATTTATAGAGCACGCATATGTCATGTATAATAATTGTCGGTTTTCTTTATTATTAACATTTTAGGTTCCATTTGAGGAAACGTAAAGAAAAAAAAGAATTATTGAATGGAAACTTATATTTGATCTAATATTGTTTTTAAATTTTTATAATGATGTTTGAAATCTGAAATTAAGTAAATTTGGAAAACCATTTGAACAAATGAATATTTAATTCAGATGAGTCGAAATATTTTTAGGGGAAATGTCCTAAAATCCTACAATAAGAATATACTAAAAAAGCTAAATACAAGCTATCAATTACAATAAACAAATTATGATTTAAGAAAAAATCATTGTTTACTTTCCTTCGTAAAACAAAATATATTAATATAAGTATTAAAAAGGAATTAAATTATAGGAAATCACATGATCAATTGCGCAATTAACACATTTCTGACCGTATAGCGTTTATGCGACAGGAAGACATTGCTCGAGACATTGTTCATTGGCTATACTGAAAGCAAGTGGGCAAACGTCCAACGATGCAGTACGCGGCGAACGAACTATGCGGTTCTGCGCATAGTTTTCGATCGCAAGTCTGGAGTCAGTGTCATTACACTAGTCTAACTTGGTATATTTAACTTAAGATGATGTAAAGTAAGAATTGTAAATACAACCGTCAACGTAGAAAAAAATATCTCAGATTTTACAGTAAAAATTTTAACTTATTCATTGCTTTTTAAAGACAAATTTTAATTAGCATTTTACTTTATACACTATACTTTTTATTCAATCTTTTTCAGCTGAAAAATTGATGAATAATGTCTGAAAGGACTAATTTACTACAGTTGAGAATAACTTTATTACATCACTTATGACATACAAAACATAATTTTCTTATCGGGCAATCAAAATTTTTACTACACTATATATATATTACATGAATGACACGTGCTATGTACGAGCCTTCGGCCAACCGTTTTCATAAATTATGAGCGTAAATAAATCCCATAACACACGGCTATTCTTTGCTCGCGTAACGTAACTTCCGATTTTTTCGTCCCGACGAAACTGTACTCGTCTAATAATGCCTCCATCCTCGTTGTTCTTTTCCGCGCGACGCAATCGAAGATCATCGACCGCTTTGCGCCGCTGCAGGCACTCGTCGTTTAATGAGCGCTATAAATTACGAATTAGGTTTGCTGCCAGGAGTGACCGCATGAGTCTGCATCAGTCGCACGACGCTGATGAAGTTTCCGCTTATTGGATGAATTTAGCCTCGTTTCGCGTTGTGAGTATGGAGGATACAATAAGGTTCATTATTTTTCGTATACGAACTTGAGGAAGATAAATCGAAAGATGATAAAAGGAAAGATGATGAGAAATTGCTTTTGTGGATTATATTTCTGAATAATTATTAAATTTTTTAAGATCAAGTATTCACATAATAAAATTTGTACAATGATTTTAAAAATAATATAGATTTCTTACTTGTTTTAGTTTGTAGCACGTAGTTTCGAAAATATTCGATTTTATTTTCATTAAATTAATTTTTTCTTAATTTGTTAATTATACAAGTATAAAAGTGTGGATATCTAAAGTGAAGATTTATAAGAATTTACATTTTTTAGGTATGCTACTATAGATAATAATCTACAATTCATTAATATAAGATAAATATAATTGTTGCATGAAATAATTGCTATAGAAACTAGTAATTACTCACATCATTCATATCAAATACTAATTAACTTCAAACATCTTTCATGTACATAAATTTATGACTAAGAAAATTTTTCTGAATAACCTTTATTTCAGTAATTATACCTTCTAATAATAAAAATCTTTTGAAACATTACAAAATGATCCTTTTGTTCAATAGTGCATGTTATATTATACCGACGTCTAGATTTACTGGCATAATAAAAACACTTAATTGGCTTACATATAGTTCTAAATCTAGATCATTTTTAAATAAGAATCTTGTTTTTATTCTTACTTTTTATTTTGATTTTCGTTTGAACTAACATTTCGTTGTTAATTGAATTCTATCAATGATTTGACTATCAACACATTGTTTTGCACACGTTGTCGTAATAATTTCGTTCTTCCGGTATTATATTTCCGGTTGTCATCAGACAGTGTCTGCGATGGATATCAACGAACCGAAAATTCTGTGCCTGAATTTCTAATAAAGCTTAAATATTATGTACACAACTAAATCAGAATCGATATATATATATATAAGATCCAAATAATTTTTTCCATCAACATATTAAAAATTCTTATTCATAAAAACTTTGACAACGGTTCGCTAATCTACTGAACTGTTGAACAGAAAAAATATTATATGAATCACTACTTAAGATATAAATCTCAAAAACTGTAATTACTAAATCTATTGAAAAATATATTCACTAAACAATTTTCCTTTTTGAAAATATTGCTTTACCCTTATTTCGCGGACAGTCATCCACCTTACAATTTACGCACCGAAAATCTTTTTCGCGTGAGTCATGCAAAAAACACGAGTCCGCTCTCTTGTTCATATTGCGACCGAACGAGTCGCGCGCACTTGACATTTCGCGTCGCGATAATTTTAGCCCATTCACGGGAACGTTTACAACACCGTAGCCTTATATTGCGATTTGTTTCGGACGCATGGCAATATCCGCTAGTAAACAGGTACATTACCGTCGTACCTTGAGTTCGTGTTTTTTGCGTGAAAAATATTACAAATTATACACGTAACACCAAGAACAACAGTTTTAATGTAAGCATTTTATGCCAAAAAAATGAAAATTGAATGATAGTTAACAAAGATTTGTTTTGACTAAGCTTTTCAAAATGTGTGCATAAAGTATTTCACGTTAATCTATTTTATTCCAGCCGTTAAGGTCTAATAATAAACATTTATTTACGACGTTGTTTGCTAATGATAATTTTAAGTAACGGCTTAATCATAGTAAATTGGTTTGCCACTGTCTTATTTTTTCAACCAGCAATTTTAATTATTTCTAGAACGTTTGGATTGTGACCTAGAGGCAGGGGTGAATGTACGCAAGTGAAAATAATATATCCCTCTTCCTTTCTTTCATTCTTCCTAGCGACATTCCACTCTGCAAAACCTTGCTATTTTCATCGACGACGCCTTGAATGTCTAGACCGCATATTATAGGGTGCTATTTTCGACGATATATCTTAAAACCATAACAGGAAAGGACAAAGACCAAATTCTCTTTTTCTATATAAGATTGATTGAAATTCGGTTATTGTTTGTAGAAACAATATCAGTAAAAACCAATCATTACGTTATTAAATTTTGCAAAAACTACGTAAATATTAATTAAGTTTATTACGATCCATAAACTTCAATTGTAATTGAAAACAAGCGCTACAAATGAGCGCCATCTCTCGTCTTAGTCACGAACGTGCTTTACTTTGAATCGGACTTACTCGGTAAGGAAGGAAACCTTACAGATTTCGTCGATAATACAGAAATGTAAAGTTTACAAACTAAAAATAGTACATTTTGATTTTTTAATTTACGAGTTTGTCAAAATAAAATATAGCTTTTTAAAAAATAATAGAATAATATTAATAAAGTTTTATAAATTTCAATAAGTGAAAAAATCTTTTTTATTTAAATCATAAAAATTTTGGTATTTTTTTTTAATCAATTGAAATATTTTATACGTACTTTTCTTATCTTTGTTTTAGTAATTTTTTGTCGTGTATTTAATAGAAACTGTATTAAAGGTCAAATTTAAACTTCTTATAATTAATGAATTAAATAGCGTATAGTTTCTTAAATATATTAATTCATATAACGACGCATCCCAATGCAACAATTAGCTTCTACTTTGTACCTACTTATATACCCGCTAGGGAAACATTAATCATCTCTTGAGTTCCCAACAGCTCAATTTCCGTTATTACTTATCTCTAATCACTTCCCATTACGACCTCCCGTCCCCTAAAACAATTTCCCTCTCTTACCTTTCGCTCTGCAGCCTGTTATTAATAACTTGCGAGGACAAGGGCGGGGCTGCCAACTGCCTAACCAGTTCATCGCGCTCACGCTCCTTCTGCTGTATCGTTTCCTGTAGCCTTTGCTTCTGCTTTTGGTACTCTTTGAATAGGTCCCCGTTGTAGCTCTGCTCCAGCTGTGGAGGTGGTGGTGGCGGTTGTTGATCTGGTGTAAGTTGCGGCGGTCTCGCGGGTGTCGGCTCGGCAATTTTGCCTGGGACCACGCCCGTCGGCTTGTCCGCTAGGGAGTCACGCCGTGAGCTGCGCGCCGTCGACGGCGCCGGTGACTCGCGACCTGGGATTCGACGCTCCGGCGTCGAGGCTGCCGAAGGGTCTGCCTTTATACCTGGAAATGAAATTTTTCTGTAATCAATGACTTTACCTTTGAATAGCTTGCTTCTGAATGTTTTGTACTACTTATGTATAAATAAAAAAAAAATAAATGCTGCTTAGAATTATTAATAAACGTGTCCACACTCAAATTAATGACAATTACTGGAAAATTTTTAATGGAATAATAGTAAAAACAGAAAAACGAAACTTTTAACGAAAAACTTTACAGATCCCTACAATGCCGACATATTTACAACAGTCAAAATTACACATAACAAATTCACGAACATTTAACAGTATATTATTACATATCACATAAAAGTAGACAATATAATTTCATTTGAAGCAATTACAACTTAGAAAATTAAAATAAAAATTTCAGTTATCTTAGAATTTAATTATTATAAATTTAGAATACGCGTTTTAAAAGTATTTTCTATGAAATAGTAAATTACATAGTTCATTATTATAGTAACGATCTATAGCATTTTTGAGTAAAAATGTTTACTAATAATGACAAGCATAAAGATTTCCTATTCTTTCAAAATGATTCATCACGATTCATTGATGCAACAAAAATCTTTACGGTTCAAGAATTTATAAAATTAATTGAGAGTAAAGTCATCTAACACAATAGATTATTAATGATGGAAGATGCATTTGCAGTTTTTTTTATAACTCATTTTTTCTACAATGTTAACAAATTTTAATTGTATTTTCCACCTATTGTTTTTAATTGTTACACAAACTCCAAAGTAAGAAAATAACCATGAATTAAAAACTTGTGATTAATAAATGTTAAACTCGACTCTATACAATTTCAAATGTCCTGGTAAACTGTTGTTCAGTTAAATTTAGCCAATAAATTATTTATGTTCCGAAAGTTAATCTTTCTAGCTTGAAACCATATATATGTCATTCATTGTTATTACTCCTACAATGGTTTCAACCATACCAATTACATTTAATCTAAATCGCAGACTTATGCAGTAATCAACTCAAACCGTAAACGCTTAAACAACAGATTTGACTGACGGTACGAAAAGCTCTGTGATTACAAAAATTACGTATAATCAGCGAAAGTTCCCCCTTTAAGAATCTCACTACTTCAGCTGGAAGTCACAGTCTTGCAATCCTACCATTAACTCATCATTGTAATAATGAGTCTTTCTTTCTTTCTCGCTCTCTCTCTCTCTCACGCGAACAAAAAAAGGAAACCAAGCCCACCTTCCGGGCTCTTGGAGTGTCCCCTCGTCCTCGGCGGCACCTTAGGCTGGGCCGCTGAATTGATAGCCTCCTGTATCGAGGGCAGCTGCTGAAACTCTGCATAACTCGAGCTCAGAAACACGTCGCCCTCGTTCTCGAACAACCTATTAATACAATGAGAGTTGTTAGGCGATCTGTGTCATATACGTTTTATATTCAATTCCAGAAGAAATAGAGATTTATTATATGTTAGCTTAAATGCTAAGGTTGACAGACTATAAAGTTAAAAATTTGAAAATAAAAAAAAATACGTCTAACATGAAAAACAATTCACTTGACCATCCTAAACCATGTGTTAAATGAATTAAAATTATATTAACCAAATTCTATATCACTGTGCAGTGATCGCATATTTTATTAGAAAACTATCTACACCGATATAATGTAAAAAACTATACAAATATAAACTAAAAGTAAAGAATTAGTTTGCAATACACTTTTGTTATCATTTTCTTACAATCTTAAAAAATATGTTTAGTTCTTTGTAATAGAATAAATGACAACATTCATTGTGTTTTAATATAAGCATAAAGTTTTTCTATTATTATATAAAATGTGTGATAATCGGTAAGTGGAAGTATTAAATAATACAGATTATATGCTTAAATCTATTAAATAAATAAGCGTAATAAATATAGCTACTTATTAACTTTTATGTCTATGGTCAGGTCTACAAAGAAGATTCCTACCTTGTCGATGTTGACAGACAATCATCAATTTATAATTTTCTTTTCATGATTACTCACATAAAATTATATAAAAATTTTACATCCGTAAAATAAAATTCATACAATCACATTCATAAAATGAAAAATAAATTTTAATGATAAAAAAATTAAAATCGTTAAATAACTTCAAAATACATTTGTTTCAGTGAATAAAATTATTCATTCAAATACTATTTATACGACAACCTTTCTTTGTTATTGTATTACTTCATCCAAAACGTACCTATCAACACTCGTATTCATCAGCTTGTTATTCTTGAACCCCGTGAGATGAAAGCTAGCGAACGAGCTCCTGCTCATCATGGGATTCGCGATATCTCCAGTCGACAGCGCCATGAGGGCTGCCGATGGTATGTTCATATGCTTAGGTCCAGGGCTACGAGGCCCAAAGCCCGCCTCGAGGGCGGGCACGAGGCTGCGCGACATCATGTCTGCGGCGCTACGCGGCCTCGTGAATGGCATAGCGCTGTGCGGGAAGGTCTTTGGTTTTATAGGAGTAATGAGCATGTGCTCGGTCCACGAGGTCTCGAGTGATGGCCTCTCCAGTCGTTCGACGTCCACGTTGAGAGTGCGTTGGGCAAACGGCACTGCGAACGTGTCCGGGGGTATAGACTGTAACCAGGAGAGCAGACTCAGATCCGAATCACTGAAGCCCACTGAACCGTCCAGCAGTCTTGAGAAGCTCATTTCCACCTACGATATAATTATGAGCATTACTATAATGGCTAATTGCTGTTAAGCCTAACAGAAAATAATTTTATTTTTATAACAATAACATATATCTGGTTGAAAAGAATAAAAGTAGTCAATGTTTATTTTTTGTCGGGGTTCAAGCAACCAAGAAAAACATTCTTTACACCTGTGTGTTGTTCAAGCAAATTTATTGAAAGAAAGTTTTTCTACTTGTGTCGAGTATCCACTTCTTCCAGTACACATGTTTTGATATAAGTACTAGATGATTATCTTTTACTTAAATCTATCTTCGAACCAGAAATATTTGTATTTATTATAGCATTTTTACAATAACCTCATATAACAAATTTTTTTATTTTTATATTCATGATATCGTTTTTAAAATATAAGAATTATATTTAGAAAATATAGTTCAATAATATAGTTCTACTTCTACAAGTTACATAGCTGGATTGACCCATGAACAATAAAATTTATAGTCGCGCACAAAGGCAGTCGATTAAGCTTCAACTTAACCTGGTTTCCAGAGAACTCGATTGCTCGTTTGAGGATTAACTTGGAGAGCGAAATCAAAGAAGCTTTTTGCATATCTTTAGCACTATTTTACATTTCAAGGACGTTTCAAGAGCGACACGTTATTAAAAAAAGATTGTATAGTAAATATCAATATTTTAACATCTTCATGTTTAATTGAACAATAATACGATGTATACGTAATAAAAGTATCTAAAACCGTAGAGATAAGAACTAATTTTATTTCTATTTTTTAATGCATATATTAGTTTGCTCAATTTTTATAAAAAATAATTAACAGTTTCAGTACTTTCAAAGTACTACATCCTCAGAAGTATAATCGCGCGCAAATCTCACCTGCTCGCTCTCCTTCGAGCCGGTGGCCTTGGTTTGACAGTAATTCACACATGACTCGTACAGTATGCCCTTGATGATGAGTTGTATGAGCCGATCATTCTTCGCCACGGTAACCGGATGATTCGGGTCGCTACTTTTCCTGTCACCCGGCAAGAATTTTTCCACCAGGGGATGCACCTCACGGAAGCACTGTACTCGCGCATTACTAGGGTTCCAATCCTTGTACTGCAGGTGATCTGTCAGCCTCGGTAAGGTGAGTAGTAGACATAAACTGCTGTACTCATCTTTTGAGGGGGCGAACTTTTCCAGGTCACTGAGGACCTTGACAACTTCTTCGACAGCGTTGTCAACGCTGCCGTTCGTTCCCGTGCCGACTATGTTCGCCTCGGATTTTATGCATAGCAGCTCCACGTATTTGTGCCTAAGATAATTTTAAAGGTATAAGTAATGGAACGACATTGCACTAAAAATTTTGTTGAAGTATATGTTTTTTACATTATTGTAAAAGAGAAATGGAACATCAATCAACGTTAATTATACACAATAAAATATCTTTTTCCTTTCTTGTAATGGATTCTCATTTACTTCTTAAAAAAGTTATTAATGTGACATACTTTGTTATTTCTGTCGGTTGATAGCGGTCGATAATGGCTTTTATTTCGTGTACTGAAAGGATATCCTCTTAAACGCGAACTCATTAATATACATAGTCAGTTAGCATAGTCGCTTTATATTGAACGTAGAATATAAATTGCAAATTCATTGCCAACATTTCTTTATGAAACCAACGTCGATGAATCTTCTCTATCTACAATGTTAACAAAATTATATTTCTTAAAAAATTCTCACACGGATGTATACTATACACTATACAAGCATCATTCAATAAAACGTCAAAAAAGCGTAAGTATACCCACGTATATCCACAAACCACCAACTCATCGCATTAAAAAATCCATATAGCCGCGCGTTATACCACCCAAATTGATCTCTTATCTAATACAAACAGCAATTTTCATATTTCCGAGCCCTTATATCTTTGCATAATAGCCCTCCAAACAATGGAATTACAGCCGCGTGAGCTCCGGCCATTCGAAGGAAAAAGTACATAAGCGCATGTTCTTGTATATCTACCTGAGTATGGAGTAGGTGAATTTGCGCATATCGAAGTCGGGTAGAGCCTCGAGGGGCTGTATGAACTCGAGCACATCGTCCCATTGGCCATCGAGGATGAGCTGACGAAGGAAGAGTACATCGTCGCTGTACTGGCCATTGATGACGCCGGTCTCGCGCTCGAGGGACAGCTGCGAGATGTGGAGGTCCCGGCCGTGGAGGAACTCGAGGGTAAGCCGCACCACGTCCTCCTCGCGCAGCGTCAGATGCGCTGCCGGCATCACGTACCGTATACGCAACCTGCAAAACGAAAGCCAGTTTGTTAGTTGTAATGATGTAGATTTTTCAATTGATTGTTGTAATGCGTTAGTTGGATAAATGTAAGAAGTTTTGTAAAAAATACAAACTGTTTGAATATCAAATAATGGGAAGATGGTTCGGGAAAAGATTTCTATGAGATACAGATGTAAGTTGTCAATTAGTTTTGATAAGGGTCTTTTATACGACTTTAAGTATTAACTGTTATCGTACTCTCTTGTCATTCAATATTCTTGTACTTCCTTATGCGCAAAAATTTATATGGGAATTTGAAAAAAAAAAATTTTATAATAAATATGGTACTGTTATAAAAACAAATATCAGTTTTATTGAAACGTTCGACAGTTTCATCGAAAAGGACTTAATTTTCTGACAGGACCAATAATAATGAGACAAAAAACAGTATTTGTAGAGGGATCATATGGTATATACTACAAATTGAATAATTTCAAGACCAATTATCTATATGCATTATTCAACGAGCTGCATAAATAACATGAATAGAGCTTTAAATTATCTAGACGTTAAATTATTCTAATTCGTTCACGGTTATTATTTTTGACGGAAACTAAGTTTGCTTTAATTAACTATAAAAGTCATAAAAGCGTGCTCATAATATGCAAATTAACACCCACAAAGCCTAGAAGAGAAAGTACTTTAATGATGTACTTGGTTTCAAAATATGCATTTCGTACAAAAACACTCATTTCCGACGGACATTTTTTTTCAAGTCAACAAAAGCAGTCATTTCTCAGAAACTGAACATTTTTATTGGCTATAAAAATTAAGAGATAAAAAAAAATGTGACATATTGGCAGGAATGTTATCACGCAATTACTGTAATTGAAAGCCGAATTGCTTGCCAAATAATACGCGTCGTTTCATTTATTCATACTCGCAAATCTTGGCATTAACTGCATCGATCAGCATTTGAATGACAACAATTTTGGTGAGAGAGTGGGAGTGACCGATTTTGTGAATGCACATGTCAGGCGCGTCAGAACGCTAGAATTGCAAAGTTAGGCGTAAATACAATTAGATCATTGTATTTGCATAAATTTAAATTTAAACACATTTAATTAGGCCAATGAACTGAACTAATCCGTTGATCATCCTTTAAAATCAATAAAATTTTTGATATATCAAACAGAGAAATGAAAAATTGTGAGCCTATATGCATCAATATATATATTTTAAATAAATATATATCGCATTTCAAGCTTATCGTACAAAAGTTATTTCATCCTCGTTTCATACGACTTCCCATTATACCAAAACCTACAATCATTCACATATTCATAAAATATTCTAAAAGAAAAAAAAGAATATACTGCCTCGCCATCAGTCGATACTAATAACTTTGCCATAACTCCCAAGACCCCAATTATTTCGCCTCTCTTTCTCTCTTAACATACAATGCCAATCCACAATTTGCAATTAGCATTTTCGCAATTCCGAACATCTGGCACATCTGAATGAGCATTCACAAATATCCCACTCTCTCCTTCCCCAACGCACCTTCATTCAGACTTAAACAATGAATCCTCCTTGCATATACCCCACCGCCATACCCCGCACGCGCCTCTACAAATTTAATATTCGGGCGCGCGAGAACCGACGAATCCACGACTGCGCTCGCGTGACAATCAGGGCACGTCAGCGTTACCACTGCTGCCAGCGTGAGCGCACGAGAGAGTGAGACAGAGAGCAACGAACTCAGCACGCCGCCACCGCCGGTGCATTCTTCTTCTTCCGCGGCGCGTGTTGTATAGCGCCGACGCCGATCGTAAACGACGTTTCGCAAGCGCTGCACGCGAGCATAAGAGAGAGAGAGAGAGAGAGAGCTTGCGGACGCGCGCAAGTTTAACGGGGACGACGACCGGCGTCGACGTCGTCGTCGTCGTCGTAATAATGAATTTTCGCGCACATGGAGGACGCATTTGGTGCGGCTTCTAGGAAGAGAGTCGGCTCGACGGTTTTATGATTTTCGACGCATGTATGGGTATGCGTGGGGAGATGGAGGGGAAACGGAAATTCGGTCTGCTGCAGTTGCATTTTGAGTTTTGAACGAAAGGAGGGGATGCCAACGAAAAATCGAAAAAAGAGGCGAAGGAAATTTTTGGTAAAAATAGATGTCGCAATCGGGAATAGAAATTCCATCGCTTCCGCTTAAATGCTTTCGACATTTATCAACTATTTCATTGATTCACAAAGAAAATTCATAAATATGTCGTTAGAAAATTTCACTCAATTATAGAAACTATGGAACCTTAAGTTATTTTACTTTCTCGACGTTGAATAGGCTGTAAAGAATGGCGCCATACTAACACCGATTGCAAATCTAAAGTCTCAATGATTATTACAATGAACGGTAAATGTCAGTATAAGTATACCTTCGAAATTTTTCGGGGAAAATTTAGTGTGTAATAAATGTTGACTTACATCTAACCATAGAGGCGTACAGACATAATTCAAGATGCAACGGCATTTAACATAGAGCAACTGAAACTGAGCTTACTAAATATACTGCTGTCGCTACTCGATCGTCCATCTGGTGCATAATGCTCGTATAGCGGGCACAACGTATAAATAGACGAGGAAACAATTGCTCATGCCGTAAAAGGGTTAATGAACGCTTTTGGCCATTTCTTTTTTTATTTTTAGACTACGGTCCCGAAAAATTATATACTGCATTTTTGAGCAAGAAATTAAATTCTTATGAAATTTCACATATTATGAATCTTTATAAATAATATCAATTTATCATACATTTGTTAATTTGTAAAATAAAGGTTTCTTCGTGTGAGTATTGGACGCGAATAATTTACGATACATAAAGCTTTCTATTTATTAAAATTTATGCAAAACTTATTTAAACTAATGCTCAAGTAACTTGTGCTAGTATCTGTAATTGTAGTAAAGTTTTTCCCGGAACCTAGACTTAGGATACATTCGATATAGTTAAATCATGCATACTTTATGTCTATAAAATGTTTACAGAAATTTTTTAACAAAAGTTTGTAGTATTTGAATGAACTATTTTAATTTTTGAAGTGTGTGAACAAATATAATATTTTTAACAATATTTTTTACGTCTTATAACTAAATTTACAGTTATACATAAGCCAGCTAACAAAGTAGCTATACACAGCTATAAAAGACAAAATTTAACGAGATTTAAAGCTTCGGAATTCCAGAAAAATCCCTTCCGTCTCACCTTATACCTCGAATGCCGTCGAAAGCAAGTTTGTCAATAAAACTGTGATCTAGAAAGCTTCTTTGAAAGAATTCTCTTTAAAACGACGAAAAATTTGAATTTTATTCAGAGATTTCCCGAGTATCAACAAAATATTATTCGGAATGTTCGTACAATCCAACTACTTTTTGAATTTTCGTAATGCTGGGTCATTTATTTTCCCCCCTTTCGGGGTCGCTCAGTGGTACACATACTTACTGCTGCATGTTGCAACGTCGAAAAAGTTCAGCGTCAACAGTTTTCTACGTCTTTGATATTAGGCCCCCCGACGCGTCTTCCGCCAGTCTGCGGATTGCGAGTGAACAGTGAACAAGTGAAATATTAACCATGACTTTGAGAATGAACTTTGCGGTGAGTCTTATTATGAACGTTCTTTATATGCTCATTTTCAAACTAAATTTATTTATTTTTTGAACCACGAATAGTAAATCTTAGAACTACAATAATTTTTATTATCAGAATGTATTTTGTGGTAATTTCTCTTTTGTATTTTCATAAAAAATTTAATCTTTTTTTTACTTGATTTATTTTCTATACAATTTTATTTTTTAAATAATTAGTCTGCAAGAGTCAGAAAAAATTCATTTTCAAACATAAAAAAACCTTATTTCTTTCATATTATAAATCATTGTAATATTATTATAATATCGAACTGTATTTAACTGATATTATAATTGCAGTGCTGTGTAGTGGCTATCTTAATAGTCAATCTATCGGAGGCACAATTGTTGACAGGATATGTTGCACCATATTACACTATACCAGCGTACGTGAATCCCGGTTTAACAGCATATCAAGAGGTATTTAGAAAACTTATTAAATTAAATACATTAAAAATTAAGGTCTTGAAAAATTAAGGTGGAGACATATAAATCTTCTCTTCTTTTTATGTACAAATAATAAAATCGCCTTATTCAATTTAAAACTAAAATACTAGTTGTTCTTTACAAACATTATTATATTATTAAATTTCATGAAACAAATCATAATTTTTAATTTATAAAGAATTTATAATGATTAAGTTATCATTATTCTCTACAAAGTTGTAGCTTCGAACTTAATTATTTACAGACTTTACTATCTAACAATTTTGAGAATTATGTTGGTCTGCCTTTATTACCAAAACTATTTCCTGCTGGAGTTCCCAATATCCCTGTACTATCTCATTCTACTACTACACCGAAAGGTGTAAAACTAAAGACACTCCCATTAGCAATATTACTGTTATATCCAAACCCTTTCAAATCATGTGTAAGTTTACGAGTTTAAAGCTGATAGTGTTTTAACTTTCTTTGTTAAAATTACCATTGAAGTACCGAGAAATCCAATTATAAGTATATTTTACTTTGATTCAATATTACATCGCACTGATTTTTATTTAGTTATAAAACAAACTCTAAATTTAAATAGATTTAATTGTGATTTTTAACTGAAAATAATTATAATAAATTTATTATAGGCGAGTCCAGTACAAATCAGATCTACTGATAAAATTACATCGGAATCAGAAAAATCGACGAACACTCAACTTGAAGATGAGATCACTGCAGAAGAAAAACCATCCGCTGTAAATAACGTTCCCCAGCCAAAAACTCGATCACCTGGTAATTTCATACATCCGTATAATACATACTTAAATTATATAAATAAATAAATTTATATTTTTATTCCTAGATAATAACGGCGATGATGATCTCGATTTTCTGACGAGAGCAGCAAATCCTGTTGTAGAAGTAGAATCGAAAATGGGATCTATGTTTCATAAAGTTGGTCAAGGACTAAAGAATGTTTATCACAAAATTGAATCAGAAATGCACCCAAGTCATTTTCAAGATCATGAGAAATCAGCAAAAAGTGATGACGAAAATGATTATATTCCATACAAAGTTTGGTCTAAAAGTTCTGAACACAATGGCAATTCGGTAAGTTATAAATAGCAATTTCCAAAAATACTTGATTATTTATCAAATTTTAATGTTTTTATTTTATCTCCATAGCCGTATGGAAACCAAGAAGAAATTAAATCTGTTGGTGATATCATGAATAAATATTATCAAGCAATGAATTCTGGCCGCAATATGGAGATTCCAGAACATGTAATACAGGAGAAATTATCACCCGCATTGAAAAATGCCATGGACGAATTTCAACGATCGTTATCTCAATCCTCAATCATGCAAAACAATAATGCGCCCTATGGAAAAAATTTTGATAACGGCAATAATAACTATCATAATGCGCCCTATGGAAAAAATTTTGATAACGGCAATAATAACTATTATAATGCGCCCTATGGAAAAAATGTTGATAACGGCAATAATAACTACCATAATGCGCCCTATGGAAAAAGTTTTGATAACGGCAATAATAACTATCATAATTCTCCCTATGGTTCATTTTCTAACAACGCTGCACATCCGATGGACAAAATTTGGAATTCTGGAGCGAAATTCTACGATAATACCGCTGAGGACTTATCTAAACACTTTAACGATGGAAAATTTGAGAAATATGCATATCCTATGGTTTCAATGCCTGGTCCTGAAAAATCGAGTAACGCAACAAACAAGTCACATCACCGTCAAAATCCGTTTTATAAAATGTATGAGCATGCCTTTGATTGGAGTAATAACAGGGCTAGTAACGGTGTGGACCCAGGACAACATGGCAATAATCCATTTTTAGGATCGCCTTATGATGCGATGTTGTACTCAATGTATCAAGCAGGATATAATCCAAACGTAGGGATGTGGAATGCAGCAACTGCAATATCTGGGAAACCAGAAAATACTGGAATAAATAGTGGTCACTATAGACACTCATTTAACCCATACAGCTCAGGTTTTGGAGGAAACTATTATCAACAATACTACAATGGAGGAGATATCACTGGAAATAAAGATACCACAGGATATATGGCAAGAAATTACAGACAGATTTTTCCAGGACTAAGTCCATTAGGAAGTCCACTCGGCGGTATGTTACGAAGTCCACTCGGCGGCCCATTAGGACGTCCACTAGGTAGTCCATTAGGCAGTCCTTTGGGAACACTTACACTACTGACGCGACCAGCCGCACTACTAGCCCGACCAGGCGGATTATCACCACTAGGTCGGCCAATGCCATTAGGACAATTAACACCATCAACTCAAGGCATTACATCGGCAGCAATAAACTTGGCTGAAGGTATTATTTCGCAAGATCCTACAAAAATTAGCAGGGCAGGTGTTGGTTTAGGTGGAAGTGCTCTAGGAGGGCCACGACTTTTTATGAAGAGAGACAGTCAAATAGGAAATATTTGGAACTCAGCAACCGACTTAGCAGGTAGTATTACCAATGCAGCAAGTAATCCTGGTAGAGGTGGAGATCAAATCATGGGATCGATAGGATCCATTTGGAATTCAGCAAATAATTTAGCATCTAATATTAATACTGCAACGCCAAATCCAGGCTATTATGATTATCCGTCTCTTTCTTCTAATAACCCTTCTCAGACTCAAAATACTAATTCGCCGTCATCTATTTGGAATTCTGCTACTGATTTAGCAGGTAACATTGCTAAAGCAGGAAATGGTCAAATAAGTAACCCAGTTGGAACAGTTTGGAATTCAGCTAGTAATTTAGCACAGAACATAATGAACCCGCGTAATGGTTGGAACAGTGCTACATATAATCCAGCTGAATTTTCAAGAAATAGTTCACCATCGTCAATTTGGAATTCTGCTACTGATTTAGCCGGTAATATTGCTAAAGCAGGAAATGGGCAAATGAGCAACCCAGTTGGAACAGTTTGGAATTCAGCTAGCAATTTAGGACAGGACATAATGAACGCGCGTAATGGTTGGAACAGTGCTACATATAATCCAGCTGAGATTTCAAGAAATAGTTCACCATCGTCAATTTGGAAGTCAGCTACTGATTTAGCCGGTAATATTGCTAAAGCAGGAAATGGGCAAATGAGCAACCCAGTTGGAACAGTTTGGAATTC
>JAYJLV010000001.1:10520971-10531410 GCA_036873485.1 Torymus texanus | reverse complement strand
TCAGCTACTGATTTAGCCGGTAATATTGCTAAAGCAGGAAATGGGCAAATGAGCAACCCAGTTGGAACAGTTTGGAACTCAGCTAGCAATTTAGGACAGGACATAATGAACGCGCGTAATGGTTGGAATAGTGCTGCAGTCAATCCTACGGGATCATATAGAAATAATCAAAACATGCAATCTTATGGACCTTATTATGCCGGCGGATATTACCCGAGAAGCAACCTAGTTGGCTCTGTTTGGAACTCCGCTCATCAATTAGCTCGTAACGTAGCCAATACGGTAAATAATCCTGGTCAAAGTTACGGTAGCAACAGCGGTTACGGTAACAAATACATTGCACCATTGCAAAATGTTTGGAACTCTGCAACGAATTTAGCTGGTGACATATCAAATGCGGCACAAGGATTGCGTTATTATTGATGAAACTAACATTATTAGCAACATCCTCATCATACTTTTTTCATTATTTATTATTTATTTAATTCTCATTTCATTTATATTTATATGTATATTAATTTCATTTAACTTAATTATTTATTTTTTGTATCAAGCCTTTTCATTACTTTAGAATGCTAGTTCTTAAAAATTGCAAATATATGCAAATTCTTATCGATTTCCGTCCAATGTACAAAAATGTAATTGAAAAATATTTTATAATGTAACGGTTTGTAAATGGTGCAAATAAATGTATATTTATTATTCAGTTGATTTTAATAAACTTTAATAAAACACTTACAAAAAAAATTATTATTTATTTTTTATATCTTGGATAAACAAATAATTAACTTAACATAAGAAGAATTTTACAGACTAAATTAATCATGATACAATTTCTTTAATTATATTACAATTACTAGTTTTATTTGTATCATATAGCTGAAACCAAAGTCGCGTCTTATGATACTATTATGAATAAATAAGGAAAACATCAAAAGTATAGGAAATCAAGAACATATATTTAATCGACTGTAAAGATTGACGATAGCTATACCTACAGTATGCGTAACGCACTGTAGCGTATGCGTATTTTAACACCATTCATAACGATTCCTCGAGAACAATTGCTGTTAACGAACAGTTAATGCATGCAAGATCTCGGTCTGGTTTCAAGAGGTGTAAGGAGGATATGCAATACTTAGAAAACTATAAAGAATATATGTATGAAAATGATATTTCAAGAAAAACTAAATTTTTAGTTTATAAATTTTGAATTAACTAAAAATATATTTGGGTTATTAACATTTTTATTTAAAAAACTTGATATATTTATAATAGAAAATTTTATATGCATATAAAAAATTGAAAAGATCGTTTTAAAGCTGTAACGATATCCATACTTAGACTTTTATAGATCCTGTTTCGCAACATAAATCAAAATTAATTGTCAACTTTGGCAATGATAAATCAGGGATCGACATCACCGGAAGTTATGAATACGTAATTATCGTCGTCCGATCGTTACGCATCATTAAAACAAAGTAAATACACTTACAATCTCATATAATTTTTTTTTATAAATAGTACAATTTTTATTAGTATATATATCTCAATTAAGGAAAGAGAAATAGAGCAAGTAACGATACTGTTCTGAATTCACTGCAATTTTTTACTTTTGAATGCTTCATAATCAGCCTTCAAAATTCGCTTTTTTTCTATATACTCGCTGATTGGCGACATTCACGAGATCAAAATACACACGGAGCGAAACATTTTTCGCATTGAAGCACTAGAAACGCGCACACTCGCGGAAAGGCTTATCGATTCTAGACAAACCATTTTGCCTCTCTCTCCCTCTCTCTCTTCCCCTCGTTCTCTTTACAACACGAGTACTGCGGTTGCACGTGAGGTTCATAAAAAAGAGATTTAAAGAGCATCGCTCTTTTCAAAAGATTCCGTGCGAGGCGCGCAGACAGGTGAAACGCCCCAGCTTGTGTAATATTGCGCTCGTGCATGCAGCAGCGGTGGCGGTCTACGTGTATATAAGGCCCGGCTTCTCTAAACGCCAGTCTTATCGACTCTGTCTGTCTGCTGCGGGGAGGAAGCCAGAGGGAAAGGGACGCGAGAGAGGAAAAATCTTTCCCCATCGGCTTTTTTTTTGTAACGCTTGCCAAGCAGTCGTCATCTTTTCACTTGTCACTCTGGCCTGTGTTTCATGTAGAATGAAAAATTGCGAGAAAAATGTTCTCTTAGATCTCGAAAGAGGAAGAGCATCGATCGATTGGAAAGTTTGAATCGTAATATTACGCAAATATTGAGTAATAAAGTATAATTTTATTGGGTTTTGAAAACGAATTCTACTTGTAAGTTCTATTGGCAAAAGATTTTACACAACAATTTGCACATAATATCACAATACAACATTTACACTAAAAATATAGCTAATTTATAACACCCATTTTATGGTGAAATCCCTGTTCTTGAACAACAGCTCCTATTTACAAAAGAAACTATTATACTTAATCCTACACGATAAACCGTAGGAATCACAAATTGCAAGTCTCGTAAAGACTACATCTCCTAAAAAAAAAAACAACCTCTGAAAGCCCATATCACATGTTGCAAAGACGTTCGCTCAAGATCCCGGCGCCGTTTAGCGCAATCGATTACCTTGCTAATTCATTCAAGCGAACGACTTCAAAGGACAAAAGCCAATAGGCAGACGGCGACTGTGCTATACAGTCTACGCGCACGCACGCACGCACGTACACGGACCATTGATTGCTAGTGAGAGAAGGCGAGGAACGACGGGTGCGCGTGGGCGCGCGCGCGCGACGTCGGCACGAGCAGTAAAAGTTGCGTGCATGCAAACTAGACGAGTGTGGGCCGTCGACGACGGCGTGTTGTGTTTCGTTTTTTCTTCTCTCTCCTTCTCTCTCTCTCTCTCTCTCCCTCTAACGCAACGCAGCATTTTACAAGTGGTAACAGACAGGGTACGTACACTCTATGGCTCTCGATTGTTGGACAGCACGAGAGTAAAAGAGAGAGAGAGAAAGAGGGAGAGAATGCTTATTAACGATTTCCTGGAGTTCAAATTGATATGTGCACGCTGTGCAATAGGGTTTACGACTGTGACGTACAAAAAAAAGTTTGGAATTTTTTTTCGCTTCAACTGGTGGCAAAAGGTTGAGCTAAGATATTGCCGTAAATTACGTTGACTAAGCGGAAGTTAATAAATTTTAATAGCTACATAGCTTGCGGACGTACTAAAGGCAGATCGTTTTTTTCAGTAGATAATTTACATCAGAGTGACAAATTTTCGAATACAGGAGAAGTGATTATTGAGGGAAATAAATATGTAATAACCCTTTACTCAGAATATTTGGCTTTCACGTACAAAGTGATAAAAAAAATTCAGTAGACGATATCAAATTACTATATACAAAAACAATTTTCATTACATAACTACATTTCCTCATTCATCTCTTGCCTGTTCATTCATCTTTATCCTCGCCGATTGGTAAACATTCTCTCTCAAAACACCGTATTCACTCCCTCCCCCCATTCACTTTTCAAACTCAAACTCTTTCACGCAACTCAAAAACCTCACGCTCTCCGTCAACAGACCATCTCCCTTCTCTTCGTCCTACTCGCAAAAGAGCCTCATTATCCGGCTCTAATGGCCGAGCTTTCAAGTCGCGCACCTTTGACCCCGCAAAGTGACTTCGCCGAAGCCAACTCGTTGCACTAGCTCATCGTACCTTTCTTCACTTCCGGGTGTCTCCTCGCGACACATATTTCGCACTGAGCGATTACGCAAGGGGGAAAAAGAGAGATTGCGATCTTCCGAGGAAGTCTGAACGTTGTCACAAGATACACGCGCGAAGGAGGAGTATATAGTTCTTTCGTGTGCGAGGCTAGAGCTTAACGGGACGGAATGCGAAGGAGAAAGATGAAGTGAAGAAAAAAAAAAAAGTATCGACGGGATGATGATCGTGATCGTGATGATGATGGGGTTGGCTGAGCTCGCGAGATCTCGAGAAAAAGGGAGTTAGCGGTTATATTGGTGGTTTTTGCCGGACGATTGAATGTTTAATTGAGCGATGCAATTAACGTTTTATAGAATCTTGCGCCCTGATAATACCGTGTATATTGGCTCTATATGTAGATTGAAAGTTTTTTTTTTTGCGTAGATTGTTTCTTGGAAAGTGGTTCCGTGAAATTGGCACTTACCAAATAGCTGAGATGAAAATTTGTTGTTTAATGAATTGAGTGTTTCAGAGTGTAACGAAGTTTCATAGTGTTTTCCCACGTTACTGTTATTATAAAGTAAACTGCTGTACATATACGTAGATTTAATTATAGACATCAGGTGATACTCGACTATTTTAATGTCCAATTGAATTTTATGCAGAATATTTTTGATAAAAAATGTTGGACGTGGGAATGTATCAGAAATACTGTCTTTGCGAATAAGTCAGTGTTAAAAAGAGGTACATGCTATTTTTAAGAGACTCTTGCATTTGCGTAATACAATCGATATATCTAGCGTATATATTAAAAATACAAAACTATTAATAACCTTTGAACGTGGGCATTAACAAAGAAAAGCTTATGACCGTTTCTTATATACTTTATGATAAACTACATCCCTTTTGCAAAACAATTAAAACATACAAACAAAGCACACCGATATAAATCATGGGAATCCGTAAAAATCAATATTGAACACACACCATATATTCAAGTATTTGTTTGACTTTATCAATATATCATTGGCTTGCAATTACGTAAATTGCTAATTTGGTTTAATAAAAGAAAATTAAGATAACGTTAATACATTGTATCTGAAAGGAGAATAGAAAGGCACCCACACTGATTCGATCTAAGCAATTTCCTAGAGTATCTTTTCTACGCACACTTTTAGGAGAAAAGGCTTTGGTAACGAACATAAATGGAGGCTTTTTCGGTTTCCCCTCGCACAAAATGTCAGATTGTCCAGATAAACTGCTAACCCTGGAGGCGGTCCTAAACACACTTATAAATTTCCGATGAATTCACATTCGTAACCGTAACTATAAAGTTTTCAGGGTTATTGTAAAGTTAATATTATTCGAGATCACGTATTTTTCGAAAGAATGTATTCTTTTATGCAAAATTCAAATCGGTGTGAATTATTTTTTCTTTTTTAATCGAAATTAAATCGGATTATGTAAATTTAAGTAAATACAAAATAGAATTCGTATTTCGTATTCCAAATGTCGAACAATATATATATTCTTTTATTCATGTTTACCTAATAACAACTCTTATTAAAAAAAAAAGTAAATAATATGTACATAACGGAAAACTCTTTAATTCCCATAATACTACAGGATACTTATCGAACTTCTACGCTATATTAAATAATTTCATTATTTCATAATAACGCAAAAAACTTTTAGTCAATAAACCATTATTCGAGACCAGAACTTTATTAGCCTGCAATACCCAACAACTTATACACCGCTGCTCACTGAAAAACTCTTTCTCTCCTCTCACAGCCATATACCGCGATGAAAAATCCGATACCCATAGCTAACCTCGGCTCGCAGACGAGGGAAACGAGACAAAACCAGCGTCAGTGCCGAGAGCAGCATATAATTTGCACTTCTTCGGGTATCAACAATAAACCGCAGCAGCGAACAATCACTACTACTACTACTACTACCAGTCTATATAGAGCTTTTTACCCCCGCCCAGTACAATGTATATATAACGTCGCCCGAGCGTTGAGATAGCGCGCAATTTGCTGCTACTGCTGCTGCCACTGCGAGTTCGCTACCCCATTGTGGCGTTCCATTCATCTGGCGACTCGCCGCCGCCGCCGTCGCTGCCGCTGTGTTATTATCATTATTCGTCTGGCTCGAAAGAGAGAGAGACTCTCGGTTTGCGCATGTGCGCGTGGTTGCGTCCCTATGAAGGAGAGCCTTGATTAAGGGTAGATTAAGCACGACAAGGATTGGTAGGACGAGGGGAATTCTGAAGAAGTTACCTTTTTTATTGTCACGATGATCGATTTCACGATTGCATGTGTGTGTGGTTATCGGTATTCGACGAATTCAAGGGGCTACTTTGTATGTGGCTGCGGAAGGGATGAGAATTGGCTATTGGGATAGGATTGGGTTGAGAGCGAGAGCATTTATAGTGATAGTGGTATGCTGAGGGACGGTATAATAACTCACTTAAATTAGTTTCTACTTCGCAGTTTATTATGTTTTATAGTTAAGAACACATACGGTGTGAAATAAGATGCCTTTCGTGTAATGAAGGTGTTACGTGTTGAATTTAACTACATTAATTCAATGTCTGACTTGCAAGTTTGTTTCAATTAAATTTGCATTAAAATCATTATTCTTTAATTCATAATGACTAGCTGGAATTCATCAGCAAATTTTAAATTATTTCTTGTAATTTCACGTATGCTATTAGACGTATGTCACACATCTTGAATACCTTTGGTACATTCCTTCGTTATCAAAGCTAGAGTTTCACGTTCATTGTACGCGTGTATACCACGTGCTTGTCACCGGTTTCTGCCCTTCTCAGTTATGCTATATGAACGGAGAACGTACACGCAATGTTTGCTGTCTTTAATATCCGCCTAAATCATGCTAAATTTTATGCTAAAAATGCTAAATAACTCAAATATTTCACACTTTTACATGCGTATCTACATGCGAAAAGCTCTTCCATTTCAACAAACTAAATCCACTAATCTATAAAATAACAATTCATAAAAACAGAAAGTAAATATATTCTAAACCGACGCATCTTCCGTCAACCACGTTCCCTTTCTAATACCACGACGTCATCGTTGGACACTTGCACTGCTACCGCATACCGAAGGAGAGCAACAATTAAGGAAGCCTCGAGGCATCGCAATGCGCATCGCCGACAGATTACAACTACACCCGACGGCAACGCGCGTGTACAATGAGAAAAAGAGACGCCCCGCGCGGGGGAAAAGCCGGAAATGCTTGGTATGTACATACACTAGTGTATGCGCGTGTACATACTCGGCACGTGCCAGTGACGCGCACGCTGCTAATTGTCGAAGGGATAGAGACACTAGTATAGACCGGCATCGACCGCAAGAATGTAATGGAATGGTGTATCGGCTGCTGTGGAGTCGTGTAAGATGAATGATGAGTAGACTGCGAGTGATTTGAAAAGCGAGATGACATTCTGTATCATCGTATTGATATATATCTATGTCAGTGTTTATGATAGCAAATGTGTTATAATTGATCGGTAGAATGTTAATAACGGTGATTGTAACTTTGTATTGAAAATGTCATTGGTATAACCGAAAACGAAGAGAAATTTTGTTCACTTTTTATTTTATTATATTCTAACGTGATTTTTTTAAAGGACTAGACTCACTCCATAGATCGTAATGAATTGCTTTTTCATGTAACACACAATAAAAAAAACTATTTCAGGCATGTCAAAAACAGAGAAGCACTTAGTAAAAAAACTCTGGCGCAGTAGCTACATTTTAACAGCGAGATTAAAACGAAAGATTAAACGCAGCTTGACCAAAACAGCCGAATTAGGTTAATTGCTGTGAAAAAAAGCGACCAAAAAAAAAACGCGCACACACCTTCGACCCAAATATATCAGCTATTAATCATCTTTCGCACATTCGATACGAAAAAAATTACATCCACTTAGCATTTTAATTTTACATTCCAGCAACCGACGCATATCGAATTATTGACGATGTGCTATAATTCAATGAACTTTGGTATACGTTAAATATTCAACAACGTCGCTGTACAACCCTCCGTTGAAAATCACAAATCGCGTAGGCGTCGCGGCGCAGTCCGTCGGACCCTCCCCATATAACTTCGTCGTCTGCGCTCACTGCACACAACACTCGAAGCAGCAGGTAGTCTCTCCGACCCTCTCGATATTTTCCCTCCAGCTCGGTGACTTAATTAAGGGAAACTCGCGCACGCATATATGCGCTCACACTTTTTCACCGCGTCATTTCCCTTCGTCGTCGACGAAGGAATCCTGCGGAAAATTTCGTTTGCCGAGGTTTCCCCCCACGTTTTAAGAAGCAATTTCGTCGTGGGGAGTTTTAATCTAGAAAGCGGAATAATTGATATTGCGACGAGGCGAGTGAAATATTTGTGGTAATTTTTAATATAATTGGAACTTGACGCGAAACGTGTGACACAAATGTTTTTTTGTAAGGGAATGTGGGGAATGGGCTTGAATTTTTTATTTTTTTCGAGTTGTGGGGAAAGTAAGAAATATACGTAGATATAGTGATTCGCGGAATGTAATTAATATATGTAGATCAAGTGTCTTACTATTATACTTATTCGCTTACTGCAAGTTTTTTACAAACCTGAAAGCATTTTTTTGTTTAATTAAAATTTTAATTAAACTTCATTTACAAAATCTTTGTTTGCAAATTAACAAATACGCAAAATTAATTAATGAATCACATATAGTTAGCCTACTTTGACATAATTATGCAACTAAATCTACTTATACTAATTCATCATTACATCTTTATCTGCGTTATACACCCAAACCCATAATTTTTCCAAACAACTGCCCATAATTACTTCTATCTTACATTTTAATTAAATATCAGCATAACGGTACCACTAAAAGCTTAATTTTTCAATTCGGCTTGAACTCTTGAACCCCCGTCATTTAAATCTCTCTCTAACGAAGTCTTCACATTCCCCCCGCACGAACTGCCGCTCGGAATTTCCACGCGATATTAAATTTCTCAAGTCCCTCTCGTCTACCTACACCTTACCCCGTTACACTACTACCACTACCACCTACATATATATTCACGAAACCACGAGTTACCCACAGGAAGTCCGACTCTGCGACATCCACACACATACGCATACTTTTGCAACAACCTGCTCTTCAGCATGCAAAAGTTTCGCGCGTATCTCGGCGCATCCATCTCCTCTTTTTCCTCTACGCAAGTGATGTATATATAGGCGCCGGTCTAACTGGAAACCGTGCATTACACTATCTCTTAGCGGCGGTGTAGAAACATAATTTTTACAACGCGGTTTCGCGGAAACCGGAAGATCGCTACGGCCGATGTAACCGGTCGCACTTTGCTGAGCCGCGCGCACACGCGACCGGCTTAGTAAAGCCGACCCCTTACCCCCTTTGAGGGAAGGAGAGAGAGAGAGATAATCTGTTCTTGCGGTTGTCTACGGTATGTGTGCGGGTATACATATATTGAGTAATAGCTGTTTGTAATCTAGATAAATTGCATTTTTGCCGCAGCAGGTGCCTGAAGGCGCTTCGCGCGTGTTTGTCGGATGGCGTTTAACGTTATGTATATACGCGTTGGATGTTCTTTTTTCTATAGGGATGAGAGAATGTGGGAGAAATATCGAGGTAACGGGATGCTGGGGTTACGGTTATCGAAGATTTTTTTTAGTTTTTGCGAATTTTCAGTTTTTGTTTAGGTTGGGAAAACAATGTTGCACGAAAGACTGAGCAGAAATTCTTTGCACGATCTTAGAAAACGTATTTAATGACCGTGTTAACAGGGGAAGAATTTCATTTTTGTAAGTGGGTCATTATACAAAAATAACACACATTTAGAGACGTATAAAGCAATGATAAGTACCACTCACGTCGATGGAATGTTACAGTTTTTTTACAATTGTGTTCGTATACGTTTTATTTTTAAACGGTAGCGTAAAATAAATGGTTATGTTACTTGAAAAAATGTACGGTTTATAACGGGAATTTACAGAAAAATATATGATAACTTCATCAGCAAGACCAAATTATAATACTTTAATTGCAAATTTATCTGTTTAAGCTTTAAGACTGTATAAAGGTATAACTTTTTGTATTTTAATAGGTTCGCATTAAATATTATCTCAAGCTTAACGAATCCAGTAAGGTTACAGTTTCGAAGTTACAAGATAATATACAATATTAACACATACCGCGCGAAATAATCCAGAACAATGGCCATTTATTATCAATATATATTATATAGTGTACATTACTTAGCAATACTGTTTCCCCGAAAAAAAACAACATAAGAATCTAGGTGAATTTCTTATTACGAAAAAAGCCTCTTCTCCTTTCTCATCTAACCAAACGAGACACAGCACGAGAGAGAGCCAAACTCAACCGCTGCTACGTACCATTGTCACAGTCCGTCGAGATCCATAAAATCACGCTTCACTCCCATTCCAATTCCCCAGCCGTCGACTTGTACCGCGAGAACCGTATAGTAGATATATATAAAAAAAGCCATCGAATGAGAAGCGGAAGAAAAACGTGAAAGACAGAGAGAGAGATACGTACGAAAAACGAAACGAGACAAGTCGGAACGGAAGCAGGTCGGTTCGCGGCGTCGGAGGAAAAGCATGGGTTTGAAGTTTGCATCGTTGGAGTGCAACGAAACTTTAGAAAATTTTTTTTATTTTTAGTTTTATATGTTA
>JAYJLV010000001.1:10493964-10520871 GCA_036873485.1 Torymus texanus | reverse complement strand
ACCGAGAAATTAGCTACTTTTAGTAGCTACTTACTATTTTCTTGTCTATTTTCGATAGACACAATTCTACCAGGGATCTATTCGATGTAACTGATACATATGTGTTCGAGACTATATATATATCTCGAAAAATATTCACAGTTAGCATTACCTAGAAATTTTATTAACAGTTTGATAGTTATGATGTAAATTGTATTTTAACTACGTACTGTCTTCTTTAGAAATAAAATATCACACATTTGATATCAAAATCAGCATTATCTGTACAATGCTGACGGTGCATTTCAACAAGGCCTAAACGCATAATTTTCTCAAATTTATACCGTGGTCAGTCCCATGAAAAAATGGATGAATTACTGTATGTATACGATGATATTTCTTCAAAACTTATTGCAATAAATTCAAATGCCGCTGAGTATACATTTAAAAACATGGGTACATGTTCTTTGAGAATTTCCTAAAATATGCGAATAATAAATTCCGTACGTAGATTTATAATGTAATCAAAGTATTTCTCGTTTTCATTAAAAAATGACTAAATGCAGACTGCATAAAGAAAATTTTAATTTAAGTAAGAATTTTATTTTAGCTGTTGTTAAAAAATACTGAATTTATCAC
This sequence comes from Torymus texanus, assembly GCA_036873485.1. Classification (NCBI taxonomy): domain Eukaryota; kingdom Metazoa; phylum Arthropoda; class Insecta; order Hymenoptera; family Torymidae; genus Torymus; species Torymus texanus. Next base: position 10,520,253 of record JAYJLV010000001.1, on the reverse strand, counting down.
GATATCTTGTGAAATGAAATTTGAAAGCGCTTTAACTATTTTAAAAGCGGCCATTACTGCGATTGTGCCTAATTGGTATTTATCAATTATGTGTGAATACACTTTATATAGAAGAAATTCTGTAGCAAAGTAGGCGATAATTCATTATAATGAAAATACAGATTGGGCAATACTTCACAAAAACTTTTCTAAGGCAGGACTTATCGCTAAATTCGAATATTAAAACACAGACAAATATAAAACTTTATTAAAGTAAATACGAACAGCACAGGCCGTTGGCTTGAATCGCACTGGCTCCTGCGACTGACGCAGTGGTCACTCTCAAAAGATGTAAGACAATACAAATTTTGCTTATTATATTTGACAGCGCACAATCAACATTCCGCACCGATCGGTTGTCCGCGTGGAGCAAATTACATTCTTGCGTTGTGTGAGAATGCTCCTGTGTACAGTATACAATCGTAGTTTATATTCTTATGTAGTGCAGCTGCGGCCAATGTTAAAATGCTACCAATTTATCAAAGTAACCTAGCAAATTCACATTTACTCTGACACAGAATGTCTACAAAATGTTAAAGAAAATCCTACAATTTACTCATAAGAAGGTTGTAATATAAAAATGCTCGGACTATATAAGAAACGATGTCTTTACGATTTATATTATAGGGTAATATAAAAAGGAAAACTAAGGTGATAAAAATTTAACATTAAGCGTATACGTAATCTAGGATAAATCCATAATTTTCAAGTTATATAAACATCGATTAAATACTTAAAAATATTGCAATTGCACAATAGAAAACTAAGCTACGTATAAGCCATCTATCTAAATTGGTAGTAGAAAAAATAAAATTATTTTTATTTTATTCCTGTATGTTTTTGTTTCAAACAATATCAAAGTCTTGCGGCCAGCTAAAGAAAATTGTTTATATGTTATTACGAAATAAATGAAAGTAAATTGTAAAATATATATTTTTCTTAAGAGATATTTATCTTTTTTTTTAAATAATAATCATTTTTTCAATTTAATTTTGTATTTTCAGAAATTTCACATAATAAATAAAATTGTGAAATATTCACGTAGTATTAGTATGTAATGTAATACAACCTGAAAGAGAAATTGCAAAATTAGAAATACTTGATGTCTTGGAGAAATCTTTACTAGTCAATGGTAAAATATTTTGAGATATTTCTGAGCATCTGTTGGTGAAAGTTTGCTATCCTCAATTTCATATAGTGCGTACGTTTAAGCGAACATGTATAAAATCATATAAATATAGATAGTATTTAAAAAATTTGTTATAAATACACATAGAATTATGGAAACAGTAAATTGTAATATTAAATATACTTATAACTTATTTTAATATAAGTTTTGAAATGTTGTCTAGTAAATTTTTAATTTAATATACCATTAGAAATATAACATGAGATAAAAATTATTCATGAATTTACCAAAAATGTTTAACACCATTATTCGATCAGACATTATTCTATTATTTCATATTTGGGTACAATGAGTAAACAGACGTACCTTTTATCGATAAAACAAATAGTATACTTAGCAAAAGTTGTTTACAATTATCTTTGTTATTTACGGATGATTCAAATTCTACATAAATTCATTTGAATGTTAAGTGATAATAACAGATATACAAATCTGGTTGATAATACTTATTTTTCGATATACTAAAATTAATAAAACGTAGAAAATACTACAGTAGAAGCATATTATCAGTTTTATCATTTCTACCTTACCGACAGCGAGTATTATAGAAATGAAATGATAAAAAGAAAAAGAACATTTTCGTACAACAAAAATATTTTTATAATAAAAAATTATTGTTATTATCTTATCTAATCTAATATTTCTCTAATTACGTTAGCAGTTTTTCAATAATAACATTCATTTTATTAAATCAGATTAGATTCAGTTAAAAAATAAAACTATTTTTTTATAATAACTGTTGATTTTTTCTTAAATAATAAGAACAACGCCAATTTGAGTAACGATTTTTATATCTTAATTGTACTTTCTTTTCATTTATAAGTGTTTAGATAAAACAGCTTTTTGATAATTAACTATTGTCATATGTATTTTTAATAATTTATGGGTATTTTTCATTTTTTTAATTAAATGACTAAGTTCATAGTTTACTAAAGCGATCATTTTTAAATAGAAAATGAGCTATTTCTACCGAAGTGTAAAGATTCTGCTTTGCCACATTTTATTATCACAAAAACTGATTTTATTATAATAAAAGTTAATTTTGTTTCTGTTTTTCTCTCGCATCGATTTTTGATTGCAAGTATTAGTTACCATAACTTAATTCCTCGTAAACGACAGTAAAAATCAGAAGTACTGAAGTTCTCGTAAAACCAACTTTATAATTACTTTATGCATTGCACGTACCACGATCCTCATCGACTCACAGTGTATCATTCTCGCATAGGATTATATCTCGATGAAAATTCGTAATCCGGACGAGTGCGCGACATTAGAGGAGGGGATCCGCGCCAGTCTACTTCGCCGGTGTGGCACTTGGCACAGACGTAGACGACAGCGGCGGCGTCGACCCCGATCGTGAGGATATTCGTTGTGCGCAAGGAGGCGGCGGCCGTCGCACGCGTCACAATTCGATAATCAGTGCAATTTTAGTGGTTGTGGAAATATGTGTAGAGACTGAAAAGTATAATATACATTGCTAGATGCGAATATTGCGATATTGCGCGAGATTAGATTCATTTTCGTCGTAGGTGAAAGTGGAGCTATTATAAATGTGGTCTTTTTAATGGATCTGGATGGATTGTGATGAAGCGCGCAGGAAGAAACTGTGTTTCATTCAGTCATGCGAGACGCTAGACGACTGAGAGGCAAAGTTCGCAGGTGTCGTTTTTAAAGATGATGCGAATTGTGCATCGCGCGGTGTGCCTGTGCTTTGGAAGTTTATTGCTTATTAATCATTGTGAGTGTTTGTTTATTTGTGATATAGTGTTGATTGAGGGTTGGTGAAAAAATAACGGTGAAGAATCGATTGAAATTTATAAATTAGATTTTATATTTAATTTCTGTTTTATAGCTATAAAGTATAATATAAATTGCATGTGTACAGTATAAACAAACAAACGTAACCAAATTGTATAGTGTATAACAATAAAATATCTATGTGACAACTATAATTATATGGTGTAGTAGTAAAATATTATAAAGGGTTGGGTTACTTTATTTGTTTACAATAAATCGACAAAATGCTTTTTAGATGAATTTATTTTAGTAGTGTAGTATTTGATAGTAAAATTGATTCTAAATTTTTTATTTATTCAGGCGTTACTAGTTTCCTAGTCATCCCAGACGAATATCCTACTTTTCTTCAGCTTGTATATTCGAAAATTCCGCCATTGAGAAAAGGTGAGTTACTATTTACAACAATTGTAAAAACTAATGTTTAACCGCACTACGCATTCATATTAGCTTTGACACACGTGCTAGACATATTTATGTCGCGACGCGCTGAATACAATAACTTTCACCAACTATATGTTGCGTTGTTCTCTACACTATGAAAGTTCATGAATTGTTTTAATCGCTATTTGAAATTCTAATTTCGTTCCCATGCACAATGTGCGAAACCGTATTTCCCCTTTTTCTTCAAATATCGTTTAATTTCTTTCTTGCATATGGTTTTAGGAACTGATTCAAGGCTTGGCGTTGGTTTTAGACTAGGGGAACACGCTGATTTTCAAATTTTACTCGAACTTGGACCCCAGCAGAGAACTGAGCCTATCGGAAATAATGTAGACTCGAAAAAGACAAGAGCTGTAATAATCATCATATCATTTTCTATAATATATTTCTAATTGCATCAAAAATAAAATATGAATTTCTTATTTATATTTTTCCTGTGAATAGATCATGCTGGACACTACTATCAAAGAGAAGTTAGAGACCAAGAAGCGCGAAAACAAATTAAAAATGAAATCTCAATTGAATGCATTAAGGCCGAAAATCAATGTGAAACCAAAACAAGAAAAAACTAATGCACAGGTACCTTTACACATTTACTGTACTGAATATAAATAAATTTTTTTTTATTAAAAAATTGCAATTGAAACGTTTCATGCGTAAACTATTACAGAATAATGAGGTATGAATAAATTTACAACAATGATGTTAACTGTTCTTTCTTTCTATGCGTATATAGAACGAAGAAAGTGAATGGCTTTTGAAATGGAGGCACGGAATCGTAGAAAAACCCAGTGATTCAGCCAATCTAAATCCGCCGACTGAAGAATTAAAAAAAATTAAATCAGAACATGTTAGTCGATTAAAAGTTGTACATACCCAAAGTAATCCTAACAGTAAGAGGAGTAGTGATACTTCCAGTTTTTGGAAAATGTTGTTTGGGGTAGCTTAGAATGTAACATTCTTCGAAACTTTAGCTGTATATTCACGTGTTAATTAATAGAATAAATTAATTGTATGTAATGTCGAAGAAATATTGTTACTGTAATATTACAAGTGTAATTAGAATTAAGAAATGATACAAAAGTACAAAAATAAATTACAACTAAAGTTATTGAATTTTTATTATATCCATATCTTATTAAAATAATTTTATGATTAGGAGAATGTAAAAAAGAAATTAAAGAACGAGGTAAATTAGAGTATTAAAGCATTTCGGATTTTGAACAGATTTATTGTATTATATTACATGTATTTCGCTATTATATATGATGTTAGTATATATAATCATAATTACATTTCCGAGTTTCGCATTTTTTTGTAATACAGTCATTTTTAAATGTACCTTTTATGGCTCGTAGCTTAACAATTATTATAATAATATCAGAAAAATTTCTTTTTAAGAGAAATTTTTCAATGATACATCAAATAATGTCTAATTACAATATTTTACATTTTATTAGTTGCATTCATAAAAGTACTTTGGCTTCAATTTAAAAAAGTCATATTTATACTTTTTTTAAATCCAGTCTCTATCCAATTCATTTAGTAAAACTAAATTGGAGCGTTTACTTAGATATTTTTTTGAAAGTCCTTAATAGCATCTTTTTTTCGTACGTGACTTAAGTTAACAAAATCGATGCAACTAAAATTGTCCTAGAGAACTATATCATACAAATTCGCTGTTCAGTTTCGTTATAACGCTTTACTTATCTTGTAATTTTCAAACCCTCAAATTGTTTTTTTTTTATTTTTTACGTAGAAATATAGAATCGATTGTTTTAGCATTTTCTTATATTTCGAAAATGAATGACTTAATTTTCTAATATAGACATTTTTATTGAATTACCTTTTTATTTCTTGTCTCACACATAGATGTTATTGAGAAAAATTATTAAAATGCTAAACATTTTTTTTTTATTTTAGTATATATCTATTTAATTATCACAGATACTTCGTATACTATCCAAGAATATTATTTCTATGCATGGATATAAATGTTTCTTAAATAGTATGTCAAGATTATGTGACAGAAGAATTTGAAATAAGAAATCAGACATTTTATAGTAAATTAGTTGAATTTTGTAAAGTATATAAAAATGTATTAAATATATGATAAACAAGAAATAACATTTAGGTTTGATTTATAAAATTTTTACGTTTAACAATTATATCAAAAAGTGTTATACTGAAAAGGTACACTTGGAAAATATATATTTAAAAGACTTTCTTGGTAGAGTAAACTCAAAGCAGTAAACAAAAAACTATTTAATACTGCATTAATGTTTCATATTAGTTGTGAAGCTTCATTCCATTGAAACATGAAGCATAAGTTCGTTTTTCTATTAGAAGAAAGAAAATTAAAGTACAAGTTATCAAGCTGTTTCTTGCACTCGTTAAGTTACGTGCACATAAATTGGTTTACCCTTCGAAAGATTAGACTTGAACTTACATTAAGTTTCACAAGTCTTTTTCGCACAAGTTAGAGAATAATTAAAAGTTACAAAGTATTTTACAAAATGTACACAGACGATTACCATCTAATTAACAATCACCTTAAAGTGAAACAATATTCAAATAAAAACACGCGATATATAATGTACACATTTGAATAACCATTCCATACTCGTGAAATTGACAACAAACTGAAGTATCGACTAATAATACAACCGTTGCTGAACAGACGAGAAAAGCATTTCGAGCAATTCACTGGTTCCAATTAACAACTTACAGCCAACTTCCTACACTCATCATATACTCAACAACTCGAAACCAATCCCCCCCCCACCGCCAATGACGATTGCACGAAATACTTTCGAGTCCGCGAGACACAACCATCGATCACCCTCTTATATTACACCGTCCTCAACAATCGATTCTATATGTCGTCGCCATTATAAACCGTCTCCGCTATCGTAGCAGCGTCTTTTCGTCCTTGACCCTCAGAAATCCACGATTATTGGCCGTGCATGGCGCTTGTGCCACGTGACACTTGCCGACGACCGCATCCTCCTCGTTATTTCATCACGTGACGTTAATCTCTTCGTCGTCGTCGTTATCGCTGTGATCCTCGGGTCGCTGTGGACTCGTCAATGGACTGGCGTCACTGAGGTCCATACGCTGACGGTCGCCGTCGGCGTCGCTCAGGTCGGGATTCGGGTTGTTCTTGTTCGGCAGTGTCTGCTCGCGTGAACCGCCGGTTGCGAGGAGCTCGCGTTCTTTACTGTTACGCCATTTCATGCGTCGGTTCTGGAACCAGATCTTCACCTGGAAAAGATAAATAGATACGTGGTTAGCGAATGTATATAGATTAGCAGTGGAATGTTAAGGTAAAAATTACACGGGGTATATTATCTGTATTGTAAATGACACATGATTTACATCAGTGGGGGAGTGAACTATCCTTTAGGTAAACTTTATGCAAATTTCATTTCACGTCTGTTGATTTAAAAGACCGTACTTTATAGATCTTTTAGAACTAAATATTTTATGTTTTTACTATGGTCAGGTAAATTACTGTTTTTCAAAGCAGATTTTTTTCTATTGTGTTAGATGCGTAAAAAATATTTTTATCTACTTAAATTATATTTCAGATCTGCGAATTATGTGAACCTTATTTTATATGTACCTATTTTATATGTACCTATTTTATATGTACCTATTTTATATGTCCTAAGCGGCATTCAAAGTTAATTCCTTTCATCTTCCAGAAGTACCAGCGATTTCCAAATACACTTCGATATCTATAACAAGGAGAGTGCACATTCTCACGGAAACGGATTTTAACGAGTCTTTTTCTTGAGATATGAACAATCTAATCTCAAATATGATAAATTTCTTGAAAAATAATATCTTGTTACTGATTGACATTTTGCAAGTATTCATTATATGGCAACAAGTAGAAAAGATTATAAAAATAGAAGAAAAAGTTCAAATTTAAGCTTTGTTTCATTAAAAAATGTTTTTAAAAGTTACAAGCATTTAAAGATAGCATGAGAAAATAGTTAAAAATGTGTCTTCTTTTTAAACGATTTAATGAAAAAATTAATATTTTGTAACAAATTAAAGTTTAAACTTTATATTTTCCTTACGTCCTTTATAATCTTTCTTGCTTGTTTTTGCACCAGAAATGATTACAATATGGCATAACAGTAATTTTTGTATTTTTAAATAGAGCAATATAGAATCATATTATACACTTTGATTGTAAATATCATAATTATTAACATTTTAGTACGTCTAACAAATTAATTGCTTTTGTTTCTTATAGCCTGAAATTATACCCCCTTCAATTATTATACTGAAATCTTTAGACTAATTTTCTTTTACTGTAATCAAAAGGAGCATTAATAGTATAAAATAGTCACCTTTACATAGACATTACACAATTACCACACAACTATAGTACAAAATCTCTGCTACTACACACTTCAACACGTATTAACACGACCAAAGTCCGAATAATACAAATGTTATCCGGAATCAATAAAAGCATTAACTTCACTTGCATAAACTGAAACTCTCGTATACTTATTAGTCCCCTATGGCCATCTCACCCCAGGCGCTCGTGTACGCGGTTACCCTGAAGAACGCGACACGAAATTACCATGATCGAAATCCCCTTAAGCGCACGCCATGCGCTCTCGCTCTAAACGACCTACAGAGAATTGGGGGAGATTCGAATTGCTTGCTAACATATGCTCTCGTGAATTTGCGCATCTTTGTTCGGAATTGATTTCGTGAAAGGCTGCGTCGTGGTGTCCTAATAGGGGAAGTCGCGTTTGCAGGATATGTGAGCAACTAAGAAACTGAGTGCCGTGAGGAGGTTTTAAGTGTCGTGGGAGTTGCAATTGTGTTGAGTGACAAAAACTTGGTCACGTGAAGTAGTATTAAGATAAATTGAGGCTTGTATATAAAAAGACTATATATATTATCTTTTTGTTGTAAAACATCGAGGAAGTAGAACAAAATTATGAGTGACATCTCTAAATTGTATTTTTTACTTTCTTGAAGTTGTTTTGCTAGAGAGTAATTTAAAGTCATAGGTTCTGTCCTCTATTATTGAAATTTCAATTTGATTCTGTAAAACTCTACCTGGAATTTTTATAGGTGCAATAAAGGTAAGAAAATTTAAACAAACGGTTCTAGTTTTGCAAGATAGAGTAACGGTTGCGAACAGATTAATATTCAATGCCTTTTAATTAATGTTTCAGATAAAGAGAGAATTTTAGTTTTTGTAACTAAAATTTTGAAATCCGCAATCTAGCTAGGCGATGTATATGGTGCGTATTTTACAGTAAAACTGTTAAACAGTATAGAATGTCTATGAGCGGGTAAAAAAGAAAAATAACAAAAACAGAATCACAAATATATGAATCTACAGGAAAAATAATAAAACCTAGAATAACTCCCATTACTAAAATGTTAAAAATTTTCATATTCCACATTTGATAAAAAAAAAAGATGGTTTTAACATTCATTCATTTTTGATTTTCATTTCAAGTTGACCAAAACTCATCAAAATATCAAAACAAACAAGCACCCCAGTACCACACACCCGAACGACAATTTAATTACAATTCACAGAAGCGATTGAAAAATTACACCTTCATACTCTCACTCTCGCTCTTTTCAATCCCCATCGTCTCCTACTTCGACCCCCTACGGGCACTGCCCTCCTCGTGCGGGTCGATGTCAATTGCACGGCCAACACGCGCGCGCGCACACACCCTGCAGCTATATATATATGTATATACCCACACACACACCAGAGGTCCGGACGACCCTTTTGCTTTGCGCCCGCGCGAATTCGCGCTGTGGTCCGCGAAAGAGGGGATATACAGGCGAGGAAGAAAATCAAATGTGAGGTGGGATAACGCGGCTGGCGAGAAGAAGAAGAGAGAGAAAACGAGGAGGTGATAAATGGGATTCTGGGGGTGTTGAAAGTTGTTGCTATGGTGCCGTTTGGCCATTTTCAGATCCATTTGAATTAGTTTATTTATAAATTTTAATTCAAATCTTAAATGATATGATCTTTGTTTTGAAATGAATTGATAATTTTGTTTTGGTGATGCAGTTTGTGCTTACTTAATCTATAATAAATCTATAACAAAAATTTGAAGTTTACTTTGATTTCCATGTCAATTGCTTACTCAATGGAAATTATTTCAACTGGTCTACGAGAATATGAAAAATTCACGTTAGGAAAAACGTAACTCTTCATCAAGCTTTTTATTATCTTAATTATAAAATTTTGCATTCCTATATGTATAACGCAATTTTCCATAACCCATTATAAATAATCAACCTGATCCTATACCCAGAAACGATCAACTGCACTGCCACATTATACAAGTCTATATATAAAAGCATTTTCTCTGTATCAAACGCTCAATTAACTGCAACAAAGGCCTCTAATTATTTCTCACCTCTCCAGTCTCCCTTTTTCGAACCTCTCTTTCTCCCTCTCTTACACCCTCACGCCACCTAAAAATTCCAAGCGAATTTCTCCAACCTAAAAAGACCACGACTACGCGAAACAACGCCGGAAAAATTGAGAGGACGAAAAATGAGAGAGAGAGAGAGCGAGAGCGAGACAAAGTCCCGTCATCGGAACATATCGGGCGAAGAAGGGCAGTACAGCAGGCGCGGGGCGAGAGAAAATTGATTTGCCACTGCCGCTTTCCGAATTTTCGTAGCACGCGCTGGGGCGCGTGCAGTTGACACTCGCGCCTTGCTAATACGCGAGCGACATACCCGACCGGAGAGGGGGACAAAGCTCCCGGCGTTGAAGTTATACTCTCTCTCTCTCTCTCTCTCTCTCTCACCAGTATGCTACGCACCCCGTGCGAGTTGTCGCACTCGGCACGCGCTCGTGCCTACGGTGTTGCGTCGCGCAGGCGAGGTGTTGCGGATTAGACTCTCGCCCGTTTAGTTGTTTATGCGCACGCGTACCCGAGAGTATGTACAGTTTAATGTTGTGTCCGTTTGATGGTTGCTTCAAATTGATTGAGTGCGTCGCTATGAGGTCTGTGGTTTTTTTAATGGTTTGATGAGGGGTGGTTGAGAATGAAAAAAATTTCTGTTAAATAGGAAGGTTTAAGAATAATGTTGCGAATCTTTTATTCAATCACATTATAATTTTTATATTTAACGTATTGATTTACTTCTAAATAATCTGCTTTGTTTTTACAAAATCAGCATTATTGTAGAAGTTATATCATTTTCCAGGGTAAAAACTTTACTAATTAACAAAGCATCCAGAGCATATTACAGTTGGAAATCATATATACGAGTGATTGCTGTTAATGCATTGCTAATGGAAACGTTGATTCAGACACATCACTTAACCATCTCATTAAACATTAATTGAATTTATACTTTGAAATTGTACGAGTAATTATCAAATTGTTTCTTCAAATAATGAGTATTCCAAAAGTACTAATAAAAATTTTAACCCAATATTTCAGTTATACATATTACGGGAATAAAACAAACTTAATCCGACAGATGTGATATAAAAAATCCAGAGCCACTTCACTGCGCAGTAGCCGAAAAGCAGGCGCACAATCTCATATAGGTACACGTTTTCCGGTTCTTTTCTTATACGCTCGAAACGCGCGTGCAGCCCGCGGTGGTGATTGATTGTCCCGTCAACGGCAGAGACTGAAAGCAAGAGAGAGAGAGAGAGAGAAAGAACGAGCGTTGGTTCTAACAAAAGTACCAGAACGCTCCGTACACTTACGTAGCTATGAGCTTTCCTCGACCAAAGTTGAATTGCTATACTCGCGAGTCGTTGTTCTTCGATTGTTCTTGGCATATTATGGCTCCCGTGATAAGTGAAAAATGCGGGAACTTTGACTTTAATAATATTGATTATACGAAGAAAACTGTAATACTTTAAATACTGACTTTCGTAATCCAATTGTTTTGTACCCTTTTGTAACCCAATTGTTGATAATTTTCCATCACCACCATATGTTTCTTACCCCGACAATATAACAGTGAAAAAGCGCAATATATTTAAAGTGATATATATATATCTACACCCCACACCTTCCTTATATATACCACACGCACTCTCAATCCTATATCATTCTCTCTCTTCTCCTCCTTCTCTACCTGCTCCTCCACAAACCTCTCAACACCTCACAACTGTGCGCGTCCAAGTGACACGCACGACGTGAGCAGCCACCACGACGACGACGACGACGACGATGACGAAAATTGAATTTCGGAAAGCAGCCCTTGAGGGGCAATGCGATCCTCGGCATTTGACTGCGGCTGCGATAATCGGATTCGCGCGCGCACGCGCATTATGGGACTCGAGTGTGCGATCATGTCGACGACGCGCGCGGTCGACTTGTGAGAGAGGATTCTGCGGCTGTTGGGAAGGTGCGAAGGAGATAGATGGTGAGACAGATGGGTGATAAGGAGAGTGGGTAATAGTTAGGGTTGGAGGTAAAAGGCTAATCTAGGTGTAATGTTCATATTTCGATAAGATGAGAAGATAAAAAGCAAAAGAAGGTGAAAGTATAAAATCGCTATACTGATAAATGGTTTGTTATATGATCATGCTGTAGATTAAGAAGCTTAGAATAAAAACGACTAATTGGACTAACAAACAAGCATACTAGTTCTGTTAATCATTTTTATCGTTATTTAAAGCTACAAATTTTTCTGTAAGTATCCTAAAAGTAATCAATGCTAGTATAGATTTGGATATTCTTATTCTTTTTCAATAGTTGTTAATTCAAATTATCAGTACTAAAAGTTCATACTTTCACTTTTAGTTTTATAATTTTTTATCTAAATTTAATTAATACAGTACTTTACGTAAATTTGCGTTGATATAATTTTTAGATTTTCATATATCAAAAATTAAATTTAAACAATATAAATAATCTTTATAAACTTTATACAACAATAAGAAAACTAACTCCATGAGATATTTGCATATAGACTTTTGATAATGTTTCATTCGACAAATACTAATTATGTCACCAGCTTTGCATACATTCCAAACATAATTCAATTATAATTCATTAGACTCTGTTATGAAGTATATCTGAAATAAAATAAAAGTACATAAAACTAATTACGAGAAATTTTATTCGAACCCCATTATCTTTATCGCTCCGGAAATATCATCCCGTATACAACTTCATAAAAGCAAGCATCTTCGTATCACCGTCGACAGCCGGCCAAAAGCAAAAAGACAGGAATGATCGATGCCTCCCAATAAAATCCCCTTAAAGACCTCCATTCCCTCCTCTAAAATACATTTTTCAAGCAGGCGCCTTGAATTTGATCGTGAATTCATAAGTTAACTTACCCCCCGCCACGCCTCGTCTCGACGGGCCTAATCGTTTCGCTCTTTTATTTTTTTCGAGGGCGAAGGAAAGGCTGTGTAATAATAACGACGATCGTAGCCACGCGAAGGGAGAGATGCGTCGTGTGCGCGCGAGAGTCGACGACGACGATGGTGGTGGTGGTAGTGGTGGTGGGTAATCGCCAAACGATTGGCTGCAGCCGCAGCGAGGTTACTGCGCTGTATATACGGTTGGAACCAGCTCCGTAAAAGAGGATAATCAAAGAACGCTCGGCATGAAATCCAGTGTTTGTATTTAGCCTTGGGGAAGGGTTTCGACTTTTGTCAAAATGGTTATAAATGTGTAGTTAGTGAAACGAGATAAGCAATAATTTTAAGAAAATTTTTAAAAATAATTTTTTTAATTTTAAAAGCAGAGCATTTATAATATAAAACGTGTTTGTTTTCAGAATGCATTTAAAGTTCCGTCGGATTCCTATATTATTTGAAAATTCGAATATCTGCTAAACTTTAAATTTTACTTGTACAGATTTAATGATTTAAGATGAAATTATTTAATTTTAATATTTGTAAAATAAAAATTCTGTAAAATATAAATGATTTACAGCTATTTGTTTCAGATAAAAAATTTTGTTATGCCTTTTTAATGAGATAATAGAAAATTAATAAGGGGATATAACATGCATGTCTATTACCATTTGATATGCCTGTTCAGGAGAAACTAAACTTAACGAGAGTCCTTTCGAGAATAAAAGATATTAACATCTGTAGACTAATTTCTATCGGTTTTATTCATAATTCTGATGATTATGTATATGAGATCACATAAAAAAGTAACTGTACGAGTAAGAAGTACGCACGAGTTACATACGATATTTTTTGACATAAGTGTGCGTAAAATGCGTTTATGCACACACATATGAGTGCGTAAAACCGCTTATTACGATACAGTGTGCGAAAAATAAATCTCTAGTATCCCTGAAACGCATTTACGCACACTTATGTCAAAAAATACCACGCGAGTGTAAAATCACATGTGTATATTATGCACATGTTGCATAATATACTATTTTTGCACACTGTATCGTAATAAGCCATTTTACGCACTCATATGGATGTGTAAAAACGCATTTTACGCACTCATATGGATGTGTAAAAACGCATTTTACGCACACTGTGTAAAAAAAAAATATTTCAAACTCGAAAAGAAATAAGCCTTCGCTGATAGAAAAATGTGGGGAAAAATATAGTAATTTTTACTGTTTTGATAGTCATTTTTACTATGTTTCAATGGAAAAATTTGTATTTTTGGTTAATATTACCAAATTACTAGAGAACATGGGAATTTTTCCCCACATTTTGCTATCAGTGTAGTTTCGCATTTTCTTAAAAATCAAGCACTCCCAACTTTAAAAGACTCATCACAAGAATACTTCAGTTATCACTTCTGTTGTCTCACCACATATCCCAAGAAAATTAAAACTACATTCAATCCAGAATTATGACAACACATTCCTAATTCGAAGACATTTCTATTCGCAATAAGACTCCACGCAAAACCTCTCCTCGTCAGGCACGCACCAAAAGTTCTCGCGAAAAAGCGAAAATCTCTTTTGGCCGCTGTAGCACCCCCTTTGACTCCGTCGTCCTCTCCCTCTCGCGTTCCTCTTCCACCCCCGGCATCTACACGCATACCTATACACGCGGACGGAGGGGTTCTGTACGCGCAGTATAGCAACCCCCTCGCCGGCGCGCGCCATCTGGCGCAGTTTAATAAAAGACGATCGATTATGACGTCGACCTCGCGCAACTACACCCCCGCGAGTGAGAGAGAGAGAGAGCTAAAGAGCGCACCGCCGTGGAGAAAGAGAATGATAAAGCGGCAGAGAGCGATAGGGTGACGAGGGGAGGGACGACGCTAGGGACAGAGAGAAAATTTGGAGAGAGAAAAAGAGAGAGAGAGGATGTGTGTGATATGAAAATCAAGTTCGAGGCTGCGTTATTGCCGTGCAGGATTCGAAGAATCGAGGAGCGGAGTGCGTTTGATGTGCGGTGCTCGCATTTTCTGCGTGATTTTGGGAACGGCTGGATTGGGTGAAATAAGAGTGAGAGAGTGAGGGAGAGAAAGAGGTAGGAAAGAGAGATGTATAAAAATGAGAAAGAAGGAGGTGGGAATATAAGTTTTAGACCAGCTAGTTTTAGAAGCAAATACGTCCTGAAATAAATTCACTTTTTTGTTCGTGTATGTTTTTTTTATAACGGTACCAGTAGAACTATAAAAACATTTTCTACTGAACCGTTGCATACAACAAAGTTTTTATAACCCGACTTTATAAAATAAATATAGTTTCTAAAAAAGTCAGCTACATTTATCCAATCTTTGTTAATTACAAAAATTGCAACAAAATAGACATAGGTATACATTAAAAAAAAGTCAAAGTTCTGTTTAGAAAATTAGACGTATAATGAAACAATAATATCAGATAACAATACGGTAAATCTATACTATAGCAACATCATTAAAACTAATTGTAAGTATTACACATTCTATTGTTTATGCTTTTTTCATTTCACTAAAATGCACTGTAAAGCAGCGAAAAATAAAGTCAGCAACAGGGGTAAAAAAGAAAAACATTGTCCAGAGTAGTGAAGCGAAAGAACTTGCTACGCTGCGCGTCGCACGTGCGCAGAAAGCGAGGGCGTTGTGGAGGGGAGAGGCGGTGGCGGCGGGGGAGGTACTCGTGATGGGGGGGCGACTTTTCCACCTCCGCGGACGCCGAAAAGGGACGCGCCGAATGTATGGCGCGCGATAGTCGTTGCCCGTATACATATATAGAAATCGTGGCTGATTTTCGCGAGTTAACACGCGAATGGTTGGCCAACGTACCTATCTTTTATCTTGAAATATCATTTACTTTTCAAATTTTTTAAAACCAATGCTTTTGTAAATGATTGAGTATGCCTTTCGATGCAGAATGATTTCGAAATAGATGATAAAATAGGAAATTGATTTACTGAGGCGGATGTGTAATATTTATGTTCAAAAACAGCATTGCATTTCTCATAATGGTACGTATAGAAAACAAAATTCTCGATTCTATTCGTTAAATTAAAAAAAAAGTAGTAAATAAGAAAAACTCTGAAATAGATTATTTTTTTCAACATTCTTGTCTTCGCGTTTATCGAGTAAGGTAATGATATTCAATTGGAGCACAATAAATTTATAACCATATAGAGGTAAGTATAATTAATTAAAATCCACGTACTTCATACTTCCGCAATAACTTCATAAAATTCCGAAGCCACTCTTCCGGAGCTCCAATACCATTTACATCTCATTAATCCCACATAATCGTCCAATTAATAAATTATCTCGATCTGCATTCCATCAAAGAGCCGGCCGAACTCGTCGACGGAATATCCCCCAGAAACCTTTTGTCGAGCGAGCGCAAATCGCGGGCGCTGGTATTATTATCCCTCCTCTTCTCTCTCTTTCTTCGTTTTCCCTCTTATCCCGCACTTTCCTCCCGCGTGCCAACTTCTCCCTTAAAATTTCACAGAAAGAGAGAGAGAGAGAGAGAGACAGAGAGAGAGAGGGGAGAAAGTCGAGATTTTCGCGCAAAGTGATTAAAGTTGATCCACAAAGGGAATCTATATGCATACCCGAGTATTGTATATTCATGGTTTCTTAGCATCTTACTCTCTCTCTCTCTCTCCCTCACTCTCGCCCTCTCGTTTGGTCGCAGATGAGAATCCAAGGTATAAAATCCATAATGCATGAAGGTCCGCTGACGTCTAAGCCGTGAGCGAGCGAGAGAAGATATTGCCGTGACGCTGTATTCATGTTGCGGCCCTTCCACCCGGCCTTTGTTTTTAATATCCCCGGCGCACATTGCGCGAGAGAAGAGAGATTACGTCGACCGATGTTTGCTGTATGGACTTGTGCGCGCTTGTGAATTACTCACGATAACAGTAGAGAAAAGCTCGAATTTTTAAAGAATATAGTTGTAAAGGCTTTTGCGATTGCCATTCGCTGATAAAATTATTTTTTCATATAGTCGAATGTTCTAATATGCTCGTTATAACTTATTCAAAAATTATTTTATTTAGAAGCTCCTAAGTATCGTTAAAAAGAAACATTTTTAATTGCTATTCTTTTGACAATATCCTTTTTAGATCCATCAAACTTAATTTATTGTATCCTTATATTTAATATGGATCATTTCTATTCTAACAAATTACATTTTAACGAACTAAAAAATTTTTTGTGTTCTTCAAATTTCTTCAAAAAACGCAAAAGTTAGATGTTTTCTTTGAAAATCGATTCAAATAAACATGAGACATTAAAAAATGAAAAATTTTATGACAGAATATTTCCGTGTATTATTGTACAATAAAAATTGAAAAATTTGTAGAGAATACATGTAAAAATATCGTCTTCTTCACGTTCTAGAGACATAATGTATCATAGCATTCTTTAATTTTCTATAAGAACATCATGTTCATTCGAAATGTATCTTATCGTATGTTTGCTATAAACAAAAAACCTTGAAGACACTTGTTCTTTGTTAACTCATATCTATGAAAATTCATTGCATTAACATCACGAACAAAAAAAAAATAAAATAAAGTATATAGTATTCATTTTAAGTAAAAAGACGATAAGAAATTCTAATGTAATTGTTAGAATTCACCAAAGTATAAAGTAATTGATTGTATGAGTTCCTTATAACAAGAAAAGTTTTACGTATAACGATGATTAAAAGTAACTTTTTGCGTAAATAGTTGTGATAAAGAATTTTCAATAAATATTATATATATTGTTAGAAAAAAAAATTCTACAAAATATTAATCATAAAAGATGGATAAATTAAGGTAAAGTTATACACAAAATTTTAAATTTATTTATAATACCAAGTTTCCTTACATTTGAATATTTTATAGTCGTATAATAATTATTCTTACAGGTTATCAATCAAACTTTTGTTCATTTTTTATATTTTCTATTCACAATATACTGCATTAGATGCTACAAGTTTACATAAAAATTGTAAGTTATATTGCTATTTCATTTTAGCAAATAATTTGAACTGCAAATGCAATATTTTTTAGTAAGAAAAAAATAATTTTAATTTCTGTGTTGATATTTATTTAATTTTGTTCAAAACGAAAATCTTTTTTACAACCTTTAAGAATTTTTTATTCTAATATAAAGACCTGATTTAAGAATTAATACTGAGAGTATTAAAAAAATACTCTTTATTGACTCTCCCTGATCCACGAGTACGGTAATAAATCTATACAACTATAATTTTAAGTGAAAACCTAACGATATGAAACTAAAGAATTAACACCGTTTCTAAACGAAAATGAGAGTGATATAGTAACTACATAGCAATTATTTGTAAATAATTTACTTTTTTCTTATAGCAAAAATAAAATTGTTTTAAAATTGATATAAACATGATGAATACAAGTATTTCTTAAATTAAATGTGATATGCTCACAGCGAAAATATTGTTACTGTAAAATGACCGTTTCTCGGTATATGTTTATTAAGATTTATGTGTACATGTCTAGGTAAAATTTAATTTTATGAAAACAAATTAACACAAAACACTATAATGAGTATTATTCAAAGTATTGACAACTCTTTATTCGTAAATGGTTGAATCAACATCATTTAAAAATTTTATAGCGGAGATTCCTGAGGAAGAAGTATGTCAAAATGTTTGTGAATCACCTAGCTGCGATGATGCAGGTAATATTGATGTTAATGATGGCAGATATGCTATGGAGTGATCATTTATTTTATTTATAATATTTATAAATTTATCTGAATAGCTATTTATTATTTATCAGTACAATGCAAATGATCTTGTTGACTAATTTGCACTTTCTAGTAGTACATGAAAATTATCAAAAATAAGCACAAACATAGGAAACTAATATAGTTATCAACTAAAAAAAATGTCGAATAAAATTGACAAAAAATATTCAAACACTACTATTTATATATTTTCAGAGCTCAAAATTTATTGAAAAATATGAATTTAAATGTCCATCCATGTGAAAATTTTTATGAATTTGCATGTGGAAATTTTATGAAAAATGAAATAGTTCCTGATGGAGTAGATAGGATTTCAACATCAAAGTACGTATCATACCAAATATTTACAGAAATATATAGTGAGCTAATGGAAGAAATAAGAGAGAACGATTTAGGTTTGGTTAAGAAAGTAAAGGCCTACTACCAAAATTGTTTCAACGAGAGTAAGTAACTAAATATATATCCGTTTTTTATTACTTATAACATCAAAATATCATATTAGGTAGAATTGAAATGGAAAGCACAGCCAAATTGTCCCACCTGTTAGAAAATATTGGTGGTTGGCCCGTTCTGCTTGGTGATAAGTGGAACGAGTCTGAATTTGATTGGAAGGACAAAATTTATAGAATGTTGGATAAGAACTTTATAATTACCTTCCCTGTAATGTTGGACTTCATACGTTCCGATGAGAACAATTTAACGAAAACCATTCTAACTATAAGTTAATAAAAAATCAAAATAAGTTTTTTAATACAAAAAACTATGAAATTGAATTAAATGTTCAATTCTGATAAATAATTTATCTAAAATGATCATAAAATATGTGCTAAATATTTTCAACAATCGTTTCAATTGATTAATAATACCGTTTTATTAGGTAAATAATCCTTTTACTGAAATCAATGGAACTTATTTAGTTAATGCTCCTGATAATGAATATCTCATAGCTTATTATAATCTCATAGTAGATACTGCAGTAGAACTAGGAGCTCACAGAGAAACAGCTCAAGAAGAAATGATAGAAATATTGAACTTCGAAATTGAACTTTTCAATGTAAGTATATTTAATAAAGGTATAACTATAAACTCTTTTTCAAGATATAAGCTACTAAATCATTAAACTGCATTATTTTGAAAAAAAAAATGTATTTCTTCTATTGATTGTAATTGTACAAATATTCATACTACTACAACATTTGAAAATTAAAGTAGATACAAAGAGCTTTTATTTGAGTTTGATTACTCCAAGCTCGTAAAAATAGCTCTTGTTATTGTAACATGAATACGTATATGGTAATGGCAAAAAGAAGAGATATCAGTGTTTTAAAATAACGCATTTTTAAGATTCAATAATTTCTTTCATGGAAAAGTGGGACTATGGAAATACAAAATAAACTTTTGACTCTATTTTGACCATCAGAAATTGTCTTCCAGAAAGGTCTGTCAAAATCCTTTTTAATCATGTTTGACATCTTTCTAGATAGTTGTAGTTTAATTCACTTTCGAGTCATAAAACTATTTTATTTTTGAATTTTGTGAAAAGTTTTCAATATAGTTTATTATAAGAACATTTAAAAGTAAAATATACCAATTATTAAACGAGGAACGCTGAAAACACACAAGATTAATTTTTATCAGATGGTATTAAAAAAGTGAAATGTAAAATAAATACAAATTTAGATCATAATAATATTTACAAATTATTATATACACATTTACTGTTAAAATACTAATTATAGACTGATCAATATGATTTCCATAGATTAGTACATCAATGAAAAGTATATTAAATATAACAACAGAGCCAATCCAAACAACAGTTGACGAGTTATCAAAGAATCATCCAAGTATTCCTTGGTACCAAATTTTCAACAAAGTTCTTCAGCCTAGTGGTATTTCCATTGGTAGTAATGAAATTATTATTGTTGAAGATGGTGAATTTCTAGCTGATTTAGAAAAACTAATTAAAATTACACCAAAAAGAGTAATGGCAAATTACTTAACATGGCGATTAGTACACGATACTCTTCCTAGCTTGCCGTCAAGATTCCAACAGATTCATAGTCGTTTTGCAACTATAGTAGGAGAAACGTTATTAGCTAAACCTAGATTATATAAATGTTTCAAAGAAGTAGATGAATTATTGAGTGTGGCTTTGAACGTTATGTACGTTAAAAACAATTTTAACCAACAAATGGAGACCGATGTTTCAAGTATATTCCATAATATAAAAAATAAAATAATGAAATATTTCAAAACGGTAAAAATACATATATTTGAATAGAAATAATTTAATTTACATATAGTTTATCATAAAATATATTTGTAGGTACAATGGGTGGATCATAGTACAAAACAAGCTATAATAGAAAAATTAAAAGAAATGAAACTTTTTGCTGGTTATATTGATGAATTTATGAATTTTGAAAGAGCCGACCAATATTATAAGGACCTCCATATTTATCCAGGAATTTACTTTGAAAGTATGTTAAATCTTACGAATTTCATTTATAAAAAGCGATTCTACTATGCAAGACATCCTATAGACTATGCGGACTGGGGAATTCATTCTTACAATGTAGAAGGAGCGTATGCTTCTCGTAATAATTGTCTCAGTAAAATATCATTTTTTTATGTATTATGTATTGGCTAAAATACTAGATTTAATATAAACAACTTTTTTTGCATTTAAAGTAATAGCTGCGGGACAACTGCAAAGTCCATACTACAAATCGGAAAATCTCCAATATTTAAATTATGCTGGAATTGGAATTATAATAGGTCATGAAATAACTCACGGATTCGACAATGAGTGGCGTCGGTACGATAAAAATGGAAACCAAATTAATTGGCAGCCTGATGCTGAGAAAGTAATCTCGCAAGCAGTGCAATGTTTAATTGATCAATACAATAATTTTATTGTTGCAGAGATTGGAATAAATGTGAGTAACTATAAACTTAACATTTATGCTACGATTCTTTCCATAATATGATTTAATTGAGTATCTAGAAACACGTGAATGGTAGCTTTTCCTTAAACTTTATCTTTTTCTTCATTTAATATTATTTGTATCTAACAGATCAATGGATCTAGAACGATAAACGAAAATATAGCGGACATTGGAGGTTTTATATCAGCATATCACGCTTATAACGAGTGGGTACAAGTGAATAACAAATCCGAACCATGTCTTCCAAACCTCAATTATACACCTCGACAATTATTTTGGATTAAAGCTGCGAATAATTGGTGTAGCAAGTGGAATCCCGAATTTCTCAAGAATCGAATATTAACAGGTACTCATAGTTCCGAAGAGGCTAGAATTTTAATTCCCTTCGCAAACCTGAACGAATTTTCTCAAGACTTCAGCTGTGAGATTGGTTCGAAAATGAATCCCAAAGAGAAATGCACTTTCACATAATGTTAATTTTATAAAAAGTACAAAATAGATTATAAACAGTACTATAATTATGAAAAAAAATTGTGATATTAGAAAAATACTTAAAAGATGGTTTTACTTCATTTGTATTTTTTTTATTTCCACCATGAGTAGAATTTCCAAATAGTAATAAGCAGAAAATATAAGTATTTGTCAAACTTACTTTAAACAAAAGAAATCATAAAATAATATTTAATCTTTTGATAAATTAATACTTCCAAAGTAAAAATTCTTTCGATATAGCTCCAAAATACACTAATAGAAATATCTTTTGATGTTAATGTATCGTTAAACACTTCCACATCAGAAGATCCCTAAACACATCATTCGATCGACGCAATCAGCGCCTCCTATATCTTTCCATTCCCATCTCTGCCATGGAGAAACGAAAATTTCCCTCCTCGCCAGGGCAGCAACTCGACACGTCCATCGGCACCCTTTTCAATCTCAAGAAGCCGACGCACTCGCCTCGGGGTCAGTGCTTACGTGTATATATACACACACACATACGAGTCGTTCTCTCTCTCTCGCGCACGCGATGAAATCATCCCCCCTACAAGAGCCCGCACGCGTTCTCTCGCCCCTCCTTGCCCAGAGAGTCCCTGACTCTGACACGCCAGACAGATCGGCCATTAAGGTTTGTATTTCGACGGGGGATATAGAGTTTCGTCCCCATCCTCTCTCTCTCTCACTCGTCGCTCGTATCAATTTGTAGCCATTAGCCCGTAGCTATGTGTGTAGATGTATGTGTGTGTGTGCGCGAACGAGCTTACCTTTCAGTCAGCGATCTTCCCTCTTCTCCATTTATCTATTATCTCGGGGTTTGTTTTTCGGTCTATAGAGAGAGAAAGAGCGAGTCTGTTTTCCTTTGCGTTTTCGACTTTCCGTTTGCATTTTCCGTTCGTTCTCGGAATACCCGCCGCGCACGCGCTCTTCAAACATTTTCTCTGTAATCGAGACTTTAAAATGTATTTTCGCGGCCGGGGCTGCACTGTTTGCCTTCCCTCGCGGTATATTTTCAAATGAATTTTCAGTATTTTTCGTTTCTGAATTATTAAAATCGTTTTCATCGTGACTGTTTAAATTTCATGAACTCTAGTTTCTGTGAATGGATCGAAGGTCGTTTAAATTTTCGAAATAAAATCGCAAACAAAAACTTTATATTGTTGATTTACAAAAATCATCTATATACGCTTTATTCCTTTCAAAAACATCCTATATTTCTATTCTACATATCATTCTGTCAAATTTTAATTATTATGTAATTTCTGGATTTCATCGTTAGCACACACGTATCCTATATAATACATATTCTCGATAATTTGCCCCTCCACCGGCGGCAACTAAAATTCCACTCCCCCGCTTATACTTGGGAAAACTTCAACAAATACAGGCTCGCATAAACATTTCATAACGTGGATTTTCCCGAGTATACGTGTTTCCATGTACACCACGTCTACCGCACCTATAAGCACATCAAAATTTGACAGGCCGAACTTTCCGTTCTATAAAATTAAACGAGCGCGCGCGCTACTCTTGCGGGCGCGTTAAAGAACGCTAACTCAGATGTATAAAAGCCGCGAGGTGGTGAGAGAGAGAGAGAGAGAGAGAGAGAGAGAGAGAGAAGAAAGACGAGAGAAAAGTTGCTCCAAGCGCCGGAAGGAAGGAACTCTCTCTTCCTCTCGCGTGATCCTGACAAGCTGGCAGGTCTGGGCGAAACTGACGGCGAGAGTTGCACCGCCGCCGTCCGCTAGATTACTTTTTTTTTTTTTAAGACAACTGGCCCCCGCGGCGTTCGCTGCGCCCTTTTCCATCACGTGGCTACCGCCGCCTCCTCTTAATTAATCGCCGCGAACGTGCGCATCTCGAGAAAATTCCTGAACGGCCTTGGCTTTAAAAGTGCTTCCGACTTTCTTCGGTGTCTGGATGTCTGGTGGCTGCACCGTTTCGAAACTCTTGCCCCGAGTTGAGTTTGCAATTAAATGAAATTTATATTATAATTATGGTTCAGTTTGTGCATAACTCTTTCGCTTTAAACTCAAATAATATAATTTGAAAAAATATTGCTCGCGTAAAATATAACTGGTATATTCTTTAATAAATATACTCTCTAAATTTAATTAAGTGAATATTCACTTATCGTTCAATTATACTTATTTGTAAAAGTATTCACGATTATCTACTTACTATATATACACATAACTGTTTTTCATTTATTCGAATTCACGTAGTACATATAATAAATTTTCTCAACTCTATTTATAATTCTTTTTTCTTATGAATTAAAATCATTCACCCTGCAAATATTCCCTTTTCAAAAATTCCATCCCTTTCCACCCTACAACCAATCACGAATCCATGTAAAAAAAAAAGAGCAGTGCAACCATCGTACATATATAAACGAAGCGAAAAGACATCACCGCACGTATGCAGCGCGCGGGGCCATCAAACGCAATACGGCGCGAGAGATCCGGATTGAACGCGATGGATGTATATTAACGAGGGGCAACGCCGGCGCTGCTGCTGCTGCTGCTGCGGTCGGGTCAGCAGCCGAGCGACGTCGCACTAATTACGTTAATTAGCCCCCGCTCGCGCGCTCATCCTCGTCATATAAACTCTCGCGGATACGGGGTTGGTGAGACACGCGGTAGCTGAACTTAGGACAGTTAACAATTGCGCAAGCGCGGAAGCCACGACCCTAAACTGCCAAAAGCTTTAATTAAATTCGCCCTCTGAAAGATTCATGAAATAAACGTGAGCTGTAGTCAAACTCATACGACGATGCTGACGGATGATGATTAGTGTTGTCCTGGTAGACGGCAAGTGATTTTTTTCAGGATGTTGCAACGTTATATTAAGTATTATATTAATAAAGTTATCGCGATTTGGTTGTCGAATAATTATATGTTCTTATATGTATGGCTATACGGATTTACTGGGAGATAATTTAATAGAACGTTTTGGTAGTGAAATATATTTTTTTCCGAATGATATTTTATAGATATGTACATTGAATTCAAGGACTTACGTATTTGAGAATAAATCAATCTTCGCGACTTTTCACACTACAATAAATCGTTCAAATATACCTGAACCGTATTATATGTACGTCTAAATATATCCCTATATATAAGAGGACGAAAATCACAGCCGTTTAATAAAATTCAATCACAGGCACAATAAAAGAATAGCCCTCGCCAATCTACAACCACGCACATTCGCCACTGGGGAAAAAAGCTGATAGAGATGGAGGATTTTTTTTCCGGTCTTCGCAACGTATATACGCGTATAGGGGGATAACATCCGGCGCCGGCTGACGCCATGAAGAGAGAGGGAAAGAGAGACGAAGCCATCGCCGGACAATAATCACTTTTACGACCGTTGGCGCGGCGAACCGCCACGGCCGATATTAGGTGTGTCCCCAATCTTCAGCTGGATCCACTTGCTTTTAGATATGTGTGAATAGACGATGTGTATATATGTGTATGTAGGTGTCGTGTGCAGTTTCGGTTATATGGCGAGAGGAAAAGCTCTTATATGTATTTATTTTCTTCGATTCGTGTCTTTTTCTTTTTGCTAGCTTTTTTAGAAGAATCGTGCTTTTAAATGCTATGTAATGATGTACTAAATTTTAATGGTAGATGAATAATTTTATATTGTACCTAACTTTTAAAAGTAAGAAGTAAAAATAAATTCAAGATATTTTTAAATAATAATAAGCTATTTTCAGGTGTGTGTGTGTGTGTGTGTGTGTATATATATATATATATATATATATATATAAAAGTATATCACGTGACATTTCAATCGAAAGACATAAATCAAACGCGCAGATCGCTTTGCGTGACTTCTCACAGATTTTCAGATGATTCTGAAATCGATTGGTAACTTCGAATCTTTTATTAAAAAGTTTCTACGTGACGCGTTTGCTATGCGAGCCTCGACTTCTTATCCCACGCGGTACTGTGTCATATGTTCCATACGAAATCCGTGACGAAGACGAATACCTTAAAACTATGGAATAAAATTTCCAGAAAAGAGAAATAGAAGTAGAAATAAAAGATGCAAGGAAATCGAATAAAATATTCAACTAATATTTTATTCTATATTAACTTGAATAAATAATTAAATATTAATCTAAAAGATTTTAACCCTGGTAGAAAATTAACCATTTTCGTTGGTTAACATGCTAATCAAATGGAAGCATTTTCGACCTAAATAAATT
>JAYJLV010000001.1:10474399-10493864 GCA_036873485.1 Torymus texanus | reverse complement strand
CAATAAAATAATGATAGTGTGACGTTTTTATCTCCAAAATTAACCAATAATTAGCCAACGCATCGTTAACGTTTCTATCAGGGAAGTGATGCATGATTATATTTCATATGAACTTTCTGATTTTAAACTAAACCTTTAAATTTAAATTTCAAATTTAATCTATAATGCAAAGCTAATCTGTTTTCTAAAGTATACAATTATTCAGGGTGTTTATGGAGTGTACGATATATACATTACAACCAGCGTCTGTAGATAAATTAATCATTCATCACAGTCTTCTTCACAATATAAAAAGCAAAAAAGTTAAACAATCATTTTCTAGAAACCTGAATCCTCTAAAATACCATCGCACTATATCAACCTCACATATATATACATCGTCCGAACGATCGAATTTAAGTACCCAGCACTCAACAATCCTAAACCCCGCAGGGGGACACCCAAGAAAATCAGCACCCGCATAACCGTCCTCCCTCTTACTTCTATATATATACGACAAAAGCTACTCGTATATATGCAGGATCACCTCGGCCACGTATAGTATACATACATACAGCACATGCAGGAATTTCGTCGCGCTCGAAATCGACTGACAGATATATCTACAGAGAGAGAGAGAGAGAGAGAGAGAGAACGGCATCGTCGACGGTCTGTACACTTGCGCGCACTCGTCATAAAACGCCGCTTGGGAGCCTCGACCAATCGCGGCCGAGTCATGGCGCTCGAGGTGTGAATTATACATGAGGATACGCGAGAGAGAAGGAGAGGGTCTACGCTGGGAGGGAGGTAGAAAGCCTTAGCCACCCCTGCGCCGCAATTTATTCACTTGATCATACACCCGGCAGCCGGCGCAAGCGAGCTCACTGGCGTTTCGCGAGTGAGAGAGGATCGATCACGTGCCCATTTCTCGATCTTTCCTCGCGGGCCGGTCGACAGAGACAGAGAGTCAAAATTATCGTCTCGACGGTTGTAGATGAGAATGCCTGATATTTTTTGCGAGTGCTTAGTGATGTACATAGTAGGATATGTGGTGAAAATTTTATTTATTTTTTTATTTTAGTTTTTGGCGTGGATTTATTAATAGCCTCGAGAATTATCTTTCCGGGTAATACAATTACTGCCACATTGAACTTAAGAAGTGGCAGTAATCGTTTAATTTAGTCCGAGTGTGTTAATAGCGCTTACACGAGCAAGTATGGTTAATCTATAACCGTCGGACATTGGGAATTAAAATAAAGATAAAAACTGAAATTCAAACAAAAAGCTTGACTTTTCAGAGTTATTCAATTTATTACGACAAACTATTGCTTTGTTAACAAATAACACCGAATAACTACACCCCGACCACCTCAATTTTTCAATCACCTCGACATTCTCTGTATGGCACTCTCAACTGTCTCTCTCTCTCTCTCTCTCTCTCTCTCTCTCTCTCTCTCTCTCTTTCTCTCTACTCGACTGCACGTATACACCACAAACCGTCCCAACACATCTACATACACACCGACGCGGCAGTAGTCCGAGTCCGCGTTCGTACAGTCACGCGCGGTGCAAGCAGAGGCAGGCAGCGACAGACACCGAATGAAACGCGTATAGTTTCATTAACGGCTCGCAACGCGTCCTCCTCTATACGAGTTAGCTCGGCCTGGCAGCCGCGTGATGTCTGCAACTAATGAACTGGCATCGCCCGATTAACCCTCCTCCTCCTCCTCCTCCTCTCGTTACGCTCGGACTTGCGCGCTTTTGGACAACACGCGTATACGCGTGTGTGTACGATCATCGCGTGCACGTGCGCAAGCGACCAACCGTGCTGAAATGCTCAGGGACTATACGTGGGCAGGTACAGAGTGTATGGTCTAAATATATTATTTTTTTTTATTTTTTCGAGAGTTATGTGTCTTGTGGATTGTTGTGGAGAACGAATGAGGTTGGT
The DNA here is from genome assembly GCA_036873485.1 of Torymus texanus. Lineage (NCBI taxonomy): Eukaryota > Metazoa > Arthropoda > Insecta > Hymenoptera > Torymidae > Torymus > Torymus texanus. The sequence continues at coordinate 10,491,934 of JAYJLV010000001.1, read as the reverse complement.
TTAAGATGAATAATAAATAAAATCGTATTATTTATTAGGGAGTAGATTATGCGTCAAAAAGTTTTAGAGCTGAACAGAGAAAAGTGAGAATTTATGGACGAAATTAGGAGTTTCTCGAGGAACCGTATTAGTCTCTATCATTTCAATGAACAGCGTCAAGCATATATGGGCCAAATGTCGGCGGAAACTCCGTGCAAAGCTTATACCCGCGCGTGCGCAGTTCGTTAGCTCGATTATTAGTGCTCTAATGCGCTCGTTAAACGTCATATACGTGACTCGGTTGAGCGCTATCGCAACGTTGACACAAAACGTATAATTCATGATGGAAACTTACCGGAAAACGAAATATGCATTCCCTTTATCTATTATAATAGCAATCGTTAGAATGTTGGGAGCATGAATAAATTTATTAGGGACATAAAAATTTTTAATTTCATAGCTGGATACGATATTTTTTTTTCAATAAATTAATATGTATCTGACAATATACTATAAAAACTTTCACGGAGCATCAATATGCTAACTCCTACTTTATTAATACTAGATACAAAGAACATATTAAAATTATCGTTACAGTTTAGTAAATATGAAAAAAAAACCGAGCGGTTAGAAGAAAAATATCTTGTCAATCTATAGATTTCACTGTAACTTTTACCGAACCGTTGCTCTAGGGTTACTAACCTACCACAATACACTTTTTACATGAAAATTCTCTCAATATAAAATGCAAAATAACCTAACCATACATATATGCATAGAACAAAAAGTACTCTACTTACTTGAGAATCTTTGAGTCCCAGTTTCTCAGCAAGTTTCTTGCGATCAGGCTTGCTGATATATTTCTGCTGTTGGAACCTCTTCTCGAGACCACGACGCTGCAGGTCGGAGAAGACAGCTCGGCGCATCATACCCCGACGTGGTTTGCCCCGGGCGCTACCTGCCCAAGGGAAGCCAAGGCTCATGCCGGTGAGCTCGCTAAGACCAGCGGCTTGCATAGCTCCGGGAAAGCCACCGGCTCCTCCAGCGCCTGGACCGCCCAACTGGTGGCTGCCACCGCCTGGACTCGCCACTGTATTCAGTCCGTACAGAAAGAAATGTTGGATTACTGGTGGTGGTTGTGAGTGTGATGTAAGGAATATACGTAAAAAAGATGTTGGAGTCGTTAGTAGTTATAGATGTCGATTGCAAGTTAATTTTCTATAGGGATTGTGGTTATTTTTAGAAATTGTGCATAGACTTTCATGAGATATTTTAGTACCGACAATACATTTACTTTTTTTGGTTAACATTACAATTAGCAAAAGGGGGGATCTTGTTCATCGACATGTAATAAGGAAACTGATTGATATTATGATCTATATACAATTCGTTAATAGCTCATCCAAAACATCGAATGAACCTATTCTTATACCTCAAAAATTAGAGAAATACAAAAAGCTAATAAAGTTGATATTCTATTATTAAAGATATTATACTGACTACTTAGCATTATGAGATTATAAAAAAAAACAAATAAAAAAAATCGCACTTCACATCTACATCATTCTGACAATCGTTATCCATTCATATACAAAATTCCAGTGTAGCCCGGCAAATACAATCCAAACCGCAAACACGCGATTCGACAATCATCGACGAGCCATCGACGAGAGCTTATACGTGCATATATACGCCCTTCTCCCCGACCATCGAAACTTTACACATCTCATCGAGTGCAAGCGAAGCGATCGAAAAAGGCCTCCCACCCATCCACACACAGTCACATATGTGTGTCTATTCACTCCTAGACGGTCAATTGAATCCGTGCAAAGCGCGCGCAGCGTGGCGAGTTTCATATCGCCGAGCAACGTGGCGTCGGCTGCGATATTGCCAAGCTGAGCATGACGATATCATCGTCGGTGCGCGCCGATGATATTTCCACGCACTTGTTGCTCGGCCGGCTGTGCATGCATTTTCCCTCTCTCTCTCTCTCTCTCTCTGTCTCCCTCCCTCATTCCACGCGTGCACAATAACACGCCGGTATAGCAGCAGCAGTAACGCACATATATGCACACAAACACACACACTTCATTCGCACTCCACGCCCACGTGGTGGACCCGCAGGACACACAATGTGTATATATATAGGAACTTTCCCATTTTCGAGGCGAGTGGAGTCATTGTGTTGTAGTACACGAGCGGACGCGCGCAGGCTTATCGTGGACGCGCGAACGCGACACGACGGGAATATTGCTTCTCGAATCTAGTGCGTACGATCTATCATGACTTTTGGAATGCGCTGACGCTCCCAGTATGTAGAGTATTGTACTGTAATAGCCGATGGACTCGTCATTTTATTTATTTATTTATTTTTTTTCGAGCGTTTTAGGACTGTGTGAGGGTGGTAGGGTTGCTAGATTTTTATGGCATTTTATTGCGAGCCCTTTGAAAGTTATCGTGTTTAGGTGTAGTTGAAGTATAAAGCGCAGTCCTGGGTAGTTTTAATAGTGGCTGGAGGGTAGATTTTAGAGGATTTGTTATTGGGAAGTTTTCTAAAATACAAGGTATTGAAAAATTTGCATATAGCCATTGTTCAGGAATAGATTATTTGCATTATTTGTACTACTTAAATCAACTGGTTTAGGGAAAGGTTGAATAGAAAATGGAGATTCTACTTTTCTTAAAATCATTATCACCGATATTATAATGAGTAGAATTATATTCATAGTGATATAATATGTTTGAATCATATTTTATACGATAAATAACATCTACTTTAGAATTCGTATCTTTTAAAATATTTCGATTTAAAACTTTTACTTTACAGTATATCATTCTATACACCGATTACTTTATTAAACCAGACACGAAGCAAAAGTTAACGAAGAAAAACATCTAAAGTCCCCTACACCACATCGAACATACTCCATAGACACGAAGCGATCGATAACGCTTACAGCGCACACGTCTTCATAATTTAATAATCCGGCAGCAATGCACGTCAGGAACGTTTTTTTTCCCCGACCATCAACCGATCAATCATCCCAACTTACGTAGTATAGGCTCTTATAGTGTATATTATACCAACCGGTGAGATAAGGAGTCCTGCATCCGAGTAACTGATGCAAAGTGTGATGGGCGTTGGGCGGCAAGTGATGCTGGGCCGGATGGTGGCCCGGATGGGGCGGATGGTGAGGATGATATGCCGCTGGCCTCGCTATCGGCTTCGCAATGTTGTAACCTGTTGAGTTCTGCAGGTTGTGCAGGAAGGCGGGCAGCGCACCTGGTGGTATGCCCTGAAAGTGTTCTGCAACAGAGGATCGTTCGGTTAGAATAGTGGTATGATTTTACATTCAACTTTGTTTTTGTTGATTAATATGTAAACGATGTTTGGTTATACTATTATTAATTACTATTAAATAAATTATATATTAAAAAGTACGCCTAACTTTTTCTAATGTTCAATCAGTTTTAAAATTATACATGATATTTAAAATATACACTTACAAAGTAATTCTTCGAATTCTTCATTAAAAAATAAAGAATTCAATAAAATTTTACTACATAACTCAATTCAGTAAAAATAAGTAAAAATATTCAATATTTGAATTTTATTTGTACATCCTCCGTAACTACAAATATTGCTCTTGACAAAACAATAGTGCTATTTGATTAAAAATTGGCGTTTGAATAATATCACATAGATGTTTATTAAATCTTAACTACTATTGTTGTACAAAAAATTTATCATTACATTATAATCGAGATGTTTCCCGTATATTCCAAGAGGAGCTATTAAACTAACCTTTCGAGCATGAGAAAATTAAAAAGAAAATGTCAATCCCCTTGAACCTTAATTTTTTCATTCTTCCGTGCCCCAGGCAAACTCTGTGCACAAAAGCAAAATAATTTATGAAACAAAGCAGACGCTCTTGCTTCGGGCTTAATATCCAAATTTCTCGAGACGGAGGTAATTCAGCGGCGCGTCTGCCCCTCCGAAGGAGGTTCACTCAAGCTCCGAGGCTCTTTAAGCTTTTGGGTGTTTCCAAGTGAGAGAGAGAGAGAGAGAGAGGTGTACACCTCGACGCCCTTCGACGCCGGCGCGAGAGCGCGAAGATCGCTTTCCAGAATCTTGGGCAATTAATTTTCACGCGGTAGTGAGCTCGCAGTGGAAGGTGAGAGAAACAGGCGTTGAAATGTGTGATGGCAGGAAGACGACTATTTTCCTTCTGATTTATTTGGATTGATTAAATTTTCTTCCGTATGGCATCATAAAAAAATTTTTATTTTTTATGATTAAAAAAATACTAGTACACATTCTTACCATTTTCTATATTATTTTAAAATTGAAAATTTAACAGTTTGTTATACTATCAGGAAATACTTCGCAATTCTGTATGAAATGTACAAGATAAAGTATTTTTATTACTATTTGATATTTTAAATTAGTTTACTGATAATAAAGTGGAATTTTCTGATGAAATGTTGAAGAACAAATATTACAAAGGTATAATTTTAATATACTATAATTAACAGAAACGCATACAACTTTAATAAATGATACAATAAGTTGCAATTTCCTTTATACATTATGACAGTAATATTTCTGGCTTTCTAAAAAATTACAAATTAACATGCATGAATGAGGAAACATTACAATTCCATGTGGTATATTTATCTTTATGAAACTCGAATTTTTTACTCCCTCTTCACCTCAAAATCATTTGTCGGATTGCTTTAATTTCGCGAATTCTTTGTTAAGCGCGTGTCATTATTGCTGCAGCTGTTTCCCCCCAACGGCGGGCGGCCTCGAAATTGCATTGTCCGCGTAATGAGAGAAGGCTAAAACATTAAACCAGATCATTCATAGCGCCCGATGCGCCTCGTGTGAGGCGGGATGAGTGAGCGAGAAAGAGAGAGAGAGAGAGAGAGAGAGAGAGAGAAAGCGCGCGAGGCTATATTAAAACACGAAACGTGTCGGCTCTATAAACCGCAAAGCCCAGTGTCATCAACAAGAAACCCATTACTTTATTACCGTTTCGTTATTGCTGTCGTATTTTCACTTTACACTCGCGCACTCGCGTACACCGTTTATACGAACATTTATTTTTGCGATATGTGTATAACTTTTAACGCGGCCTGTCATTCCGCTCGTCAACGATAAATTAATTTTTCATAGAGAGCAGCGAAAAATACGATTCTTTTTTAAATATCGCATGGCTTACACGTATGTGTGTGTGTGTGTGTGTGTGTGTGTTTGTATATATATATGTGTGTGTGTGTGTGTGTGTGTGTGTGTATGTGCGCACGATCGCGCCGTTTTAATAACGATTTACACGTATATATATTTCATGGAAAATAAAATTTTTAATAAGCGTTTGACGCTTTTGGAATTTTTCGTGTCTCGTGCTCGCATAAAGCGATGAGTATTTATTTCAAGTCGACGTATATTTGTAAAATTTTAAAAGAAAGTGTAATGAATTATATGAAACTGGTGAAAATTTTAAAGAAAAGTTTCCGAAAAATTCTTAAAAGATATCATTCTAATATGAAAGAAACGATCGTTTTATATTATCTAAGATAGAAATTATAAAAATGATAAAATCAGAAAATAATTTTTGAAATATACATAATAATAATAATAATATATGTAGAAGAATATTTTGATTTTGCTCTATATGTCGAAGAAAAATTAGATGTAATTTAACCAGATAATTTACTACATTGTTTATTTTGATGAGAACACTTTGTATACAATATTGCGGTTCTATATACTTTTGCAGAAATCCTTAAATAGAATAAATTAATAAACTATTACGCGTTACATTATCTACTATAAACTATATCAATATTCATGACCATAGTACAAAAGAAACCGGAGAACCTAAATAAAACGGTCGTCCTCTCGAACGATGTTTTCCTTAAAGCTTAATCAAGAAAACATCACTGACGTGCGCGCACTCGATCGCGAAATAATTGATGCTCGCTATAAGTATACACATACAAACTTACGTAATGAAACCGCACAATAGGCCAATTTAATACCCAACGAAAGCATCCTAAGTAAACATCACCGAAAGCCCGATATAAAAAATACTCGCTGACCTAGTCTCTCGCGAAAACGTTTATTAATCGCAAGACCCAAGCTGTTGAATCAAAAAGAGCAACAGCGATAGAAAAAAAAAGAGAATACGACGAGGCGAAAGTAATGCGCGACGACTAGCATAAGATATAAGCTTGTCGAGGTATACCTGGTGAATAACGTAGCGCGAGCCGCGCGGTCTAATCCTTAAGAATAACCATGCGCGGCTCAATCTTGGCGGTGGTAGTGGATGGGATCGAGAGACCGCAAGGTATTTTTTTTATGCTGTTTATGGGGTAATTTTGTATTATCGGAGTTTTCTCTCAAAATATTTGGATATCTGACAGATAAATTTAACAGCAACAGAGTATGTGATTTCCTCAGTTTAGTCCATAATTTTTAATTTTGTATTAATAGTAGGAAAAGTTCATTAAAACAATAAAATAGAATGGATTCTTTTAAGTTTTTATAAGACACATGCGGTTTTATATAATTATTATATTTTTATGAGACTTTGTTACCCAATATAAAATTATTTATATTAAACATAATAATGGCATTATTACATTGTATTGAATAAATTATGCAAGCCTATTAAAAAAAATTATTAAAAAAAAATCAGTTAAAATTTATGACAGCAATAAATATAACTCACTGCAAACATCACTCTAAACCCTTTCTATACAACCGCGCTCCTTATTTATATCTCATCTCAACCTCGAATCTTTATGGGAAACGTGTCCAACGCACCGTTAACCTTCTGCCACCAATCCAAGCCCTTCGCTCGCCACCCCGTACAGTATATTTATTGTCTCTTACACGACAAACCCTGTGTGCTACATATATATATAACGAGCGGCATCGAACAAGTCTCGCCCGAGGCGCACTCGAGAGACGAACCAGTCAAATCCCTCTCATCGGAAATCCCCTAAGATAAAAAAAAAGAGAGAGAAAAGAAGAGTAATACACATACATTGTATATTCGGTACAACTGTAACAACACACTCGGCACGGAGATCTGGGAAATAACGCGTGAAGCTCATATACGCACGCAGGGCGGATTTAAAAAGCCGATTGCGGTGCATCCCCATTCAGTGTTGCTGCTGCTGCTGCTGCTGATGCCGTCGCTCTATACGCTCTCCTCATTGGCCGGCTAGGAAAACAACGATAAAAAAGCCGATGAGTATTTTATGGGGCCTCGCTCGCTTTTTTATGCCGCCTTTGTCGCTCGCTCGCTAGCCGCATTGTGCGCGCGTATAGCCTGTGGAGGGACGTGTATAAGCCGCGGTTTATTTCGCGCTGTTTTCAAACGCGTCGTCGTCGTCGTCGGTGGGCGTGGCTGCCGATGTATGTTATATTATGTGCGAGCAGAGAGAGAGAGAGAGAGTGGAAGGAAAAAACAATGACCCTTGCACAGCTATATAGGTACAACCCCTTTGAGAACGAGTCAACGATGGTGTAGCAGACGCGAAGGATTCTGTGAGGATTTGCTGTGGCTTATATATATATTATAAGGATGGGAGTGTTTTTTGGAAGTGAATTATAGCGGTGTCTATGTGATATTTGGAAATAGGCTGGGTTATGGTGATCAATTGGAGTTTGAAGGGGTGTTAACTGCTGTCATGTTGTGATACGTTTCATCGCATGTTGCGCTTTTTTGTAAATGCAGATGTTATGATATAAATCAGTTCTTTGGAGTATGCAGAAAACATAAAAGCATTTGTAACTTTTATAAGCCATAATTGTTATCGAAATATATAAAGCACATATATTAAGTACTTTTCGGTTGCTAAATTAGCATTTCATCTGAAACTCCATTATTTATTCGCCAACATTCGAAATGTATATGAAATTATTTTTCCTTTCAGTATTGAAGCTCAACACAACACACAATTAATTTCTGCTAAAATGTTAAATTACAGTATCATTAATTCTCTTAAATTCCTAGTTGTATATAATAATTCTTCTACAATGCATCAGAAATATAACGTAATTAACATGTCAAACTTCATTTAATCGCTTGTATTTTCAACAATTAAATCAATCTTGTGCGGAATGAATTACGTCAATCCAATTTATTAACCGTTTAGATTAGTGCTAAATTTGACACAAGTCATTTTATTATGTGATTTATATTATACTCTCTATCTACGAATTAATTTTATAATTCTCTACAGATATATTGTTTTTTCTATTAATATACAACTGCAAACCTTCCTTCTTTCGACTATATGTTATTAAAATTGATGGATTATAAAACACGACGCATTATCAATTCGCCTCGCCATTTATACACATCCTACACTTTTGCAACCATTAAAAAAAAAAATATTCAATAATCCACATAAACCCGCAATCTCAATCAACAACCTTCAGCTCGATTATGTACAACAACCGCTGCGTACATTATACATACACACATATATCTCTAAAAATCTCTCATATATACCGCGTCTAACTGACAGTCGCAAAGAAAATCATCGAGAGATTGATTGACGCAAAAACGAATATCGCGCAATTATATCGCTAGCTCGGCTCGCGCAACAATAATACGAACAGTAATGGCTCTCTCGTATATATAACGGGCGCAACGCGCGGCGGCAACAGCCGTAGCCATCAAATCGTCGGCGGACTAATTTCTAATAAACCCTCGCTATCTCTATATATGTGTGTGTGTATGTGTATATATATACACACATACTATAGCCCCCCTCTCTCTCTCTCTCGCTCCCACTCGATAAGTTAATATATCTCATCGTCAGAGCACGAGGCGCGCGGGCGCGTAATATCCGCAATATAATGCAATATACATCTGCCCTCTCCTTGCTTGCTGATCATTTTAATCCAACCTCCCGTGCACGCGTCCAGCCTCATTATCATCATAATAACAATACATAATATAAATTCGCAGAACGCGCGCGTGGCCGGGCAGGGAAAGCGCTATCCGAAAACCATTACGTTGCGAGACTCTATACCTCTGTGTTATATGCATCCTCCTCCTCCTCTACTGTATCCTCTCGGTTTTTCCCTCACCCGCGGTGTTGCCAATCACTTTTTCGCGCAATTATTCCGAAGCGGACGTGACGTACGAGTACGTGTACTGCACGCGCATGCATATTCCCGAGAGAGAGAGAGAGAGAGAGAGAGAGAAAGAAAGAGAGATGTAACACATGCGCGTGGCACGACGGTCGCGAGATAGACGAGAACGCGCGCGGCCGGTGCGCATGCATATGCACTTGCCTCTCTCCTCCCTCACGATATTTTTGCATGTCTGTGGGTATGTATATATATATATATATACATACATATATGCGTATATGGCCGGGGCTATGCAAAACGCGGAGGGGGAAGGAGAGAGGTAGCATAGCTTTATCGAGTCGTGTCAATCATCGGGAAAAAAACGCGAGCTATACCGGCGGTAGCGGTAACAGCCCATCTTCCCCCCCCGGATAGCAAATGTTTCCGCTTTTGGGAGGTGGGTGGAATGATGGAAGGGGTGTTGTTTGGGTTTCGAGGGTAGAAGGGGGAGAGAATGATCGGAAGTGATGGTTTTTAATGGCGTACGCTGTGTTGTCTTGTGCATGCGCATCGCACAATTGTAATGACTATAGAGTTCGGGGATAGCGGGTGTTAAATGGTTGGAGTTTTGTTACTAAATAGGAGCTAACGAGTGTAAGTATGCATAGGGTAGAAATTTTCATCTAAATACAGAATGCAGATTAAAATTATATATACGTTATTATGAAGGACTACACTTTAATGTAGTTTATATTATATAATATTTCTGGTAAATTACGAACTTTTCCAATGAATTCAAGTGTTATTCTCAAAATATAACGTAATTAAGTTCGGAACAAATACAAATTGGCTATTATAAGGATTTGATTTAGTAATATAATAATTTGGGAATAAACGTCGGCATTTATTAGTACCCATTTTCATTTACTGCTTTCTAATTACTTTTACGATTTCTCGATAGCTCACCATCCCATATGGTATTGAATTACTTTTATATTTATGACATGTTATAAATTCAATAAACATACTCTTTTCTGTAACATTGTTTATTGTTTATCATGCATTTTTATATGCTGTTATTCATATTATTATATTATTGGTCATTCGGATATTGCATAGAACGTAGCCGACAGATGCCAATCATCCATAAAGTGAATTCCACTTTTATAAATGTTACCTTTCACTTTCATGAGATTCAAAAACGCGTCAACGTGCAGATTACTGCGACATTATGTTCAAATTGAATTCATTTATTTGACGATGTTGTGTATAATGTTTAGTTATCAATTCTAATATTGGAAATCTCTTTATAATTGTTCTATTATCTTTGCATTTATATTTCACAGATACGAATTCATAGTTTTGTATTGTAAAAGAAAACGTTTACAGTATAATCCTGATAGATTATTTTATTTGGTAAAAATAATTATTATGCTAACAGAAAAAATTCTAATATATTGTTTTTAAATAATAAATTTACTGATTGCCGTGTAGTGTAAATAGAATTTATTAAGAATTATTTGAGTTTAAATTTGATTATTCTATTACCAGTCTCCTGCGTGAAAAAATACACACTATAAACCCGATCTCAGTATACATTCTGTGTTTTACATCATTTTAAAAACAGTATCACAAATCTTTTATTCCGACACATAAACATTATTTTACTGTCACGATGATTCAAAGAACCAAAACACGATAATTATTACACATGCAGAAAAAACATTTTTCACCTCGACTGCCAAGCATAAATTCACATCCCAATTTTCAATCCAATCCCTGATCCCCACCAGCCTCATTTCAATTTCACGTTTCATTTGCGATCTCCACAGGCGCGCATCAAAACACGAAAATCGAAAAACTAAAAAATCGCGTATAACAACTCCATAGCTGAACGCTTCGCATTATCAACTCTGCTGGGGTTCCAGTCAAAAACAACACTTCCCGGAAACTTTTCAATTTACAATTTCGCTTCCACTCCTGCATGCGCATAATATACGCGTCGAAAGATTGATAGCTGCACGTACACGCGGGTGGCTATACACAGGGAAAATTTTATTGGCAATTCATATCCCCGCACGCAACATTACATCGGAATTGAACAACACAAGCGCTCGTGTGGTGATGGTGTGTATACGCCGGTTATTTTCATCAGCGCACTGTGCTCGTTGTATTATTCGTTGCCCGCTGCGAATTGATTGGAAAAAATTCCCTCGCCGCGAACGCGCTGGCCCGATTGTTCCTGTTGATTTAATCGAAAACTCGCACGCGCCCGCGCGCATGCTTACGCTCAGTTTGCTTATATAGGTGTGTGTGTGTATTCCTATGTGAGGTTGTACATGTGTGTAACTCTCAAAACGAGGGAAAAAATGATTAATTACGGTAACCTAGGATGAATTAGTTAAAAAATTTATTCACTCATCAGCACATACTCGGATAGACTATGCGCTTATTTCTTGTAATAACATAAAAATTAGTTGCTATAATTATTTTTTATAAGTTTCTCTTATTATACCAAATAGTGCGGATAATTTCGTTAAAATTTATTAGTTCCCTTCATAACTAATCTCTTTTTTTTCTCTCGCGATGGGCTTGTCAATTACTCGGCGATTCGACCTCAGCAAACGCGTATTTATGGTCATTGAAATTGTTTGATTAAAATACCCCTGCGCATATATGTACGTACATATATGTGTGTATATTTTCCACTCGTTTTACGCGTTTTTAATTGCCAAATAAAAAAGTTCGCGACAAATCGGGAGGTGGAGGGAGTGTTACATGCGCCCGATTGTTTTTGCTTTATTAAAAAGTTTGATGAATTACACGCGGCAAGTGCACGCGCGCGCGCGCACGGTTTTTCGAGAGAACACGTCATTCAGTTTTATAATTAATTCTCTCCTGGTTCGCTCGTACGAACAAATATGATGTAAATGGTTTTCGTTTATTCTGGCGAAAAATCAGGGGATTGTTGGACGAAGATATCAGGACAAATGACGAAATCTTGTTTTGCTTAAATATAGGTACACTTGTACTAAAAAGCTTTTAGAAAGAGTATATCGTTTAGTTTTTATAAATGATGATATTATGTATTGTTACGTATGAGAAGAAGAGGGAGTGAATGAAAGTCACGTAAAAAATATATGACAACTGGGTCTCAAAAGCACGGACCCACGGATTCTAATCCGGGGCTCTACCAACGGAGCTAATGTCGCGAGGCTTACTTCGAAGGCCCGGCGCGCATCTTCTTCTTGTCGTTATGCTATCGCGTCAAGGCTCGGATGTACAGTCGAGCAGCTGAACCCGTGGCAGTATTTTTAAAATGCGAGTCTTCATAACATAATTATAACCTTCAACTACCATGTAGAGTCGTAAAACTGCTGCAATCATAAATAATACTGATACACATCTATATTTATACATATCTTCACGAGAAAGCTCTAAACAATCATCAAATACAAATTCTAAACCTTTTTAATCAATCTTCAGCTTATACAATTCGTTTACCTATAATATACAGCGTTACTATCCTCAACATTCATCATTACACTTCGACCCCTAATAATTCCAAACACGCATCTAATTCGATCAGAAACTTCTTACGATAAACCCAACTGGGCCCTTATCAACCCCGGCGTCTAATAATATCCCGGCAAAACTCACATCACGCCGACCAACACCCTCATTAAGTCCTTCGCAAGCTCCCCTCCTCAAAAAAAGAGCTAATTGCGGCATCAAGCCGGAATCAATCAGCCCTCTCTCTAACAAAAAATCGTCCCTATTAATTCTCCTCTCCTCAAGCTCTCCTTCAATCTCTCGTGTGTGCGCGCGCGCGCGGCTGCGTATATATATAACGCAATCAATCCAGGCACCGATTTAGCACTCGAGCCTAACGCGATTAGCAATTTCAAATAGCCAAATCATAGTATATAGAGACCGACTGACGCTTTCTCTCACTCTCACTCACACATACACGTGGAGCAGAAGAAAGCCCCTCTCTCTCACTCACTCTCTCGCGTGCGCACGCGCGCTAACGGTATAAGTCATCGGATTCCGGGGCTCTTGTCTAATATTATAGGCGGCAATCGTAAGGGCTTAATATTGGGGTGAAGGTAAGTGGCGGACCAGCTGACGCCTGCCTGCCTGCTTGCCTGACTACTCTCTCGCCCCCACACGCACGCTGTGCGAGGAGGCTCGCGTGTCTTGAGGGTGTGTGTGCGCGCGCGCGCGGACGAGATTTAGGGAGCACCGAGAGAGAGAGAGCGAGAGAGAGAGAGAAGTCTGCAGCCGACACTGATTTGTGGCCGAGCTTTGTTTTAACCTCTCTCGTGCGAGTACGACGACGACGACGACGACGACGACGACGACGTGAAGCTACTGCTGCATAAAAGCGGCGCTATGGCTTTTTTCTCATCCGGGTCGGTACGAGGGGCGCTTTATACTTTTCTTATCTGCTGCATGGTACGTTGGGAGGGACGACGGCTGGGTTTATCGGATGAATCCTGTATGGGTGTATGCGAGCCGCTTGGAATGAAATGGCCTGGTAATTGTGCTCGGGCTAGACGCTACGAGGCTTTCATCATGAATGCTGATGACGCGATGTGGTAACAGTGGTGGGAGTTTTCTTTGTAATGCGGGTTTATACTGGGGGTTTGTGTTTTATGTGTAAGGAAACGATGATGTAAGTGAATCGAGTAGTCGTACAAAACGATTCTGGTATTGATTCTGATGTGTAAATGGTTATGAAGGTGAAGGACATTCTCGAGATAGATGTTTTTTGAGAGAATATTATGTTGTGAAAAAGTATATTACTATGTGTTTTCAGAATCTACGGGTGAATTTTTAATGATAAGCGTGTATGAATTTTGATCAGCTGGGTCTAAAACGTGTGATCAATCGATTATCCACTTGTTCTATGAATAGAATATGACAATGACACGTAACATAATGATTTTTAATGGAAATGATGCAGTAACATTTCGGTATCACATGTATATATTGTATAATTCAAAAGCTATAATTGCGATATATCTGCACTAAGTTTCTAATCAAGTATTTCATTACTACACGTGACATTTCTAATTATTTTTATATAAAAGAAATTACTCTAAATCGATACATTTAAAAAATATTATTCTAGTTTAACCATTTATATCTATTTAATATAAATAAAGGGAAATATGAAATGCTGATTTACAAAAGAATATAGATAATTTTTAATTAGTAATTTTGTCTATTATAAAAAGAGTTTGTAAAAGGCTAGGTAATAATTTTTTATTTTGATTTTGTAAACGTTAAAATGATACTTAAATGCATAATATTTAAATTATAAATTATATCCCATAAAATATTCCAAAAATGCTGATTCTACACAACCTAAGTAAAAAAAGTTCCATAAAATTTATTGTCTCTTTATATAAACGAGTGACTAATCAGCTTCATAAAATATTTATGATTCATTAAAATAAAATATCTTGGAACAACTAATCGATACAACCTTTATCATTGGTAAAAGCTGTGTATTTTCTGTAATATATATCCCATTATATCTATTGAAATTTTTTAATATTTACAACTCTGACCAATAATTGAGGATCAGTATTCCGACAACAAAAAACCCTTCAAACCCCAGTTTTTAGTCAAATTATAAAAAATCCTCTACCAGAGCAGATTAAATTTCTATTCTTATAATCTTATCATTGAATCCCCATCCCTTACAAAATCTACGTTAACCCTTAACATCATAGACCAGCCACAGCTAAAGTGAGAGTGATCAAAATTACCAGGATTGGGCCGTCGATCATGATTGCCGCCAAGTATCGCGCTGACGCTGAACTTAAGCTGTGGCTTCTCCTTCTCCTGTATGCGTCTGCAAGCTATACCGCCGCTGCATTGCTCGTCCCCGCAGCTGCACGTCTCCTCGCTGATTCTGCTACTACCATCGAGCCTCTCCGCCGAGTCTCTGTCCATCCTTGCCTCCTCCTGCTGTGTATAGATCTGCTGCTGCTGTTGTTGCTGCTGATGTTGCTGCTGCTGCTGTTGATGCCTGACAAAGTCGAAGCGATGTACCGGCGGCAATCGTCCGACGATCTCATCACGTTCGGAGACGTTGTCAAGCTCAGTGCCAGAGTTCCGGTCCTCATCCATAGAATGATTCGAGTCCATTGCCGAGCCGGAACGCGTTTCGATGCGTTCCGAGAGCCTCTCCATGGCACTGAGCCGGTCGATCGCTGAGCCCGCTCCGTCGCTCGCGTACCTGTCGCCATCCGAGCTGTCCATCAACACTGAATTTCTCACGTCCTTGTCTTGGCTGTAGAGCATCCTCTCGCAGTCCTCGGCAAGCCTCGACCTCTGCTGCTGTTGGTACTGTTGCTGATCCGAAGGGCTGCGAGCGCCGGGAGGTGGTCTTACGTTCTCCAGCTCCTGATCTGACAGACGATTCGACTGCTGTTGCTGCTGCTGCTGTTGTTGCTGCTGCTGTTGCTGATGATGATGTTGCTGTTGTTGCTGTTGCTGCTGGATACGAGCGAGGTTTTCGGACTCACGCTCGAGCTGCCGGGCGTAGAGGCTCTTCGCCAAGTTCAAGGTCAGACTGGTGAGGTCTGTGCCGGTGGGCGACTTGCTCTGCAGGAGGTTCTCCATCAGAAACGACGGAGAGGCCATTGCGCTCTGCTGCAAGTTCTTCAGCATAGCAGCCGACGAGGGAAACATTACAGCGCACCCCGACACACTTGTGTACCCACGCGTGGTACCACCCTAGTCCCGTGGTTAAAATATTATTCGTGGTTAGACGAGTACGAATGTGCACTTACTTTTATCGTTCTAATTCTCCATTGTTGACTATTTGTTAATCGATAACCACTATCAATAATATGAAGTTTGGAAAATGTTATACCCACTATTGTAAAGTTGGGAAACAACAATTCATTGTCTTTCACTAACACAAATATTTATTTGCGCTAAAGTCAAATATCTTGTGGCTTTTAAATCTGAATTTGGTCCAGATTCTTAAAAATCTTTGCACTGTCACTAGATCCAAAATCCAATAGGCATTTAGAACCACAGCTGATTTCCTTTACATAAGTCATTCGTTCTACTGGAATAAATTATCTTCCTCGAAAATTTCACTGTCATCCCGAACTTGCAATGTTCACACAATATTATCTATCCTACACCGGTACACACACGGCAGTCTTCTCTGCACAGCCTGCAATCAGTCTACGTGGACTTAGAAATAATCCTCAAGTCTTGAAACCTCGTCGTCGTTCCCATCGCCACAGCACCTCGTATATAACAACGGAGAATTGCACCCGCGTGTCACGTTAACGGATGCTGCACTGCACTCGTACACCTATGGTAAGTGAGAGAGGGTGAGAGAAAATGACAGAGATGAACCGGCGAGCCGCTCGGCTCACGACACGAGGCTTGACTGCTCGTACCGCGCGACTCGCGGGTACATCCAGAGCAGCAGCCGCTACCGCACACGAGCGAGAGAGAGAGAAAAGGAAATGTATGTGTGCCGGGCCAGCGTGCATGCAGCCCTCGAATGATCTGCCTCTCCGCGACTGGTCGAGCCCTACGCGGCCGTCGGACAGAGACGGAGCTACGTTACTACCCCTGCGCGCTTGTGAACGAGAAAGAGAGAGAGAGAGAGTAGCTGCCACCCTGACATCCCCACCAAGCAGCCACCCCTTCCCGCGCAGTAGCAGCAGCAGCAGCAGCCCCCTCGAGAGTATCGTTGATGTGCTGTACCTACCCTCTCTCTCTCTTTCTCTCGCTTGCTCTCTCGGGCTCGTTTCGAGGCGGCGCTCTCTCGCCTTTTTAGCGCTAGCGCAAATAGATATACATGCGAGTGCGCGCGCTAGAGGCAAACATTATAAATATTTGAATAAGTTATGTACGACATGACGTGTGTCTCTATATGTATGCGCGGGGGTATATCGATATAAGGGTACACACGAGACGATGATGTAAATGCGTTTACACGCGGTGTGGTGGGTATGTATGCAGGTCGCGTGTTTGCTGTCGAGCGCGCGCACACACGCACGTGTGTGTTTGCATGTCGCGAGGTGAGAAAGATTCGAACGATTGTGGAAGATTTTGCGAATTCTATAGGGGATGTTTGATATCGCGATTTTTATGTCGTGGGAGATTTGGTTTGGACGAGGTAAAATTTTTGTGTGTGGCTTGGGTGTTTAGTCAGTGTAAATATAGCTTTTGGCAAGTGAGAACGTAATGTCTTGAATGAATTTTACTTTTATTATGTAAGAGGAAAATTTTTCCAAATGAAATTTAATGTATATGCTCCAGTGGATCTTCTATATAAACATTTTTTGGGCAAAGAAAATAATCAATTATTTTTATTGTTGCACTCTTTGAAGCTCCTAGCGTTCATTTTTTCTTTTTAAAAAAATTATGGTTCGAAAGGTGCAACATATTGAAACTATATATCTAATGTC
>JAYJLV010000001.1:10422099-10474299 GCA_036873485.1 Torymus texanus | reverse complement strand
TCCTAGCGTTCATTTTTTCTTTTTAAAAAAATTATGGTTCGAAAGGTGCAACATATTGAAACTATATATCTAATGTCCAATAGATCAGAGTGCATCTAGTATATTCAGTGCAACTGACTTATCCAAGTGCATCCAATAGTAAATAGTCCATGAAATGTAATAAACGAGCACATAACGAGTCCTTAGCCATGTAAAAGGTTTTCTTTTTAAGAACAGATTATTTCTTTGAATATAAGAGTTTAATTTAAATCTAAAACACGGAAGCCTAGAACGTATTAGGATATATGAAAGTATACATCTATACTTTTTGTATATTGATTAAAGAGTCAATAAATTATTTATTGTCTTGAATTCAATTCAATTAGGAAAAAATTAAAATATTTTCTAATAGTCTAATGAAATATTCTATTGGACATATTTACTGATTTGTATTTATCAATTCGCATTTCTACACTAATGAGCGTTTTGAAGGAAATAAAACATGAATTAAAATCATTAATTATAATTAAATAAGATGCTAATAAAAAAGTACTTATAAAGTACATCGCATAATCTCTACACATTTCTATATTAAAACTGAAATTTAATCATTATTCGTCTGAAACGAGGGCGCAATTCATTCCTGAACAATACCGCGAGTCAGCTACATAAAAGCCTTATTTGCACAATAACTCTCACACCCTTCGCACCCTCGTCCCTTGGCACACTCGTCTCACCGAACGGAAAAGTAATCTTATTCCTCGCCTCTCGCCACTCACGCGTCTTCATCGTCTTCCTTTCCGTGTGCGAGCGCGAATTATACGCGTCTCTTATATATATACTCATCCACAGGTTCTTATATAGGTGAGATAATACAGACTATAAGCGGAGCAATTCGGGGTTTGGTCCGCTCTATTTCCCTCCCTCCGCGGCCTCCCTCTCTCTCTCTCTCTTTCACTCGCTCTCTCTTTCTCCCCGCTCCCCGCTCGGGTAATGCCGTAATAAAATCATACTCCCATCAAACGGTGCTGCACACCCCCTTAAAGGGGGCAAACCGTCCACCGCTCTCCCTCTCCCTCTCTCGCTCTTTCTCTCGCTCACTTCTGTTGAAAGAGGAGGGGGGGGGGGAGGAGGAGGAGGACGACGACGCTCGGGCGCTCGCGAAAAAAGCGAGCGGCGAGCATTCCTTTGGTCCGGGCGATTGGATTTTATTTGACGGCGCGGCCGCGCGACTGGCCAATCGCCGCTCTGGCCACGCCCACGACCCGCCGCGCAGGGGAGGGGACGCGACGCTCGAAAGGGTGCGGAAAGAGAAAGAGAGAATGCGAGTGAGAGAGAGAGAGTGAGAGAGAGGTAAGGGGTTCGCGAGAGCCAGCTAGCGCTACACCCTTATCAACTTTATTATCTCCACGCCGCCTACTCTCGGTTCTAGCTGTATATGTGTGTGTGTGGTTGGCTCTTTGTGTGTGAGTGTGGGTGGTAGACGAGTGAATAAAAGAGAGAGAGAGAGAGGATGTAGGAGTACTTTGCCAGAGCCGATGATCTCGGGAACGATTCACGAGTATCGCGAGCGGCCGGCATGACACGATTATATATGTACCTTGATAGTCTCTTGCAGTCGATATATGCGTGCGTGATTGCATATACACGTATACACGTATATATATAACGGCTCTGATTCGTCTCGATAGCCGTGAGCTATGTGTGGACGTTTGATATGCTTATTCGATCGCCATGGATGCAGAAGACGTATAAGATTGTTCTTTAGTGTGTGTGTACGTTAGATCTTTATTATATTATATCACTTATTACTTATAATTAAAAAAACGATTGTTCTATTAATGGAAGAACAAAATTAATTAACTCCGAAATAATAAATTTATATAAATTTGCAAACGTAAATCTTGAAAGTAATATTTTATTTTTGTGAAATTCATATTTTATCTTTCGCTATCTCCTGGTAGAAGCTCTGTAAAACTAAAAATGGGATAAAGTATAAGTGCTTATTCCTTTTTATTATTTCAGTTAAAATTCGATTTTTACTTTTGCTTTTTTTGTCCATGCCAATACTTAATATACAATCTTAGTATGGAGACTGAAAATACCAACGCGTTTTTGGCCTGGTAGAACTTTAGAACTAATGATTGAAACTAATACTGTAGTATAGTTCGTAGTCAGATATTAGCCAACAGCTGACATACCTACATCGGAATTTAAGTAAATGTTTGCTGTACCTAACAAATTATAACCGAAATAATGCGTTTTGTGATGTAGTATTATATGAAAAAAAAAATTTATTTAGTTCATAAGCATCAGTAAATTCATTTAAAAACTCGCAATTTCAAATTAAATTCTTAATAAAATTAGCTTGACAGAAATGGTCTGCCTTGTGAAAGTATTTTCAAAAGAAGTGAAAAATTACGAGGAACTGTGTATAATATATTCAATAATTTCTTATAAATACAAATACATTTTCAACAAATTGATTCGAACACGGTTTTAAGATTTCTTCCAGTTTTAAATATCATATATCCGCTAATACACTGCAATTTTCTATATTATTTCTTAAAGCTAAATTTTTAAATAAACCAAATAACTACCCTCAGATCCGTTGAAATTATTTTATCGTCGAGCTTTTTCTAAAAATACAATACTGCTAAATCAAATGGAATACCCGCTATAAAAATCGATTCCGAAAAGACCTTTTCAACAATCGTAAAGTCCAAGCACCCTCGTACGCCAGCCACGTACAATAATCCGACGATAAACTCGTAAAGGAGAACAAAAAGGGAACGAGGCTCGCGCGCGCGCGCGGGGAGCGACTGCAGGACATCATGAATAAAAATACAACTCGCGATCCAATTAAAAACTCTCAAAAGCAGGACGAGCGCGACTGGCGCACCATTACGCGCATAAAACAAAAAGCCACCTCAGCTATGACGACAGAGTGAAGAGGGAAAGAGAGATAGCGTAGGACAAAAAGGGGAGAGAGAAAGAGAGAGGCTTGTAAAGCGATATCAGGCCATAAGAAGACAATTTTCCGCGCCAACGGCCGCGAGTAATTCAAAACACAATCCTCCGCCCTTCTCGGTAAAACTGCAGCTCGTCGACGCGGCCGCCGCCGTTTGCTCGTTATCGCATTATCCATAATAATAATAAAGCTCGGCACAAAAGAGGCCGCTATTGCGCTCTCGCGCATCTTTTCCTCTCCGCTGCAACAGTCAGAGGGTAAAACGAGGCGCCCGCGTTATATAGAAAAGAAGAGCGAGGCAGGAATAAACGAGCAAGAGAGAGGAAGCGAGGAAGATATATACGACAACACAATGTCGGCGTTATTACCCGTAATGCGCACATAATTGATATACCCCACGCGCACGCTCTCTCATAAGAGAGAGAGAGAGAGAGAGACTACGCTTTCATAAAGCCATCGGTATATTACCAACCCCTTCTCCCCCATGTATTTATGTGTGTACGTAGAGAAGAGCGAGAGAGAAAGAGGAGTACCTACCTACCTACCCCTTTGGCGCAGAGCTTCTCTCCCGCAGTTTTTCTTATACACACCCGCGCGCGCGAGCACGTAGATATATATAGAGTGAGAGAGTGAGCGAGAGAAAACGGGCCCGCGCGCGCACGTGTGCACGTCAGCCAACGAGAACAGCGAATCCCCCACCCCTTAAGCCGGCGCTGAAGCCACGCCCACCGCGACGTCGCGACTTATCACCCTCTATATAGAGGGCGGCAAGATGCTGCTGCTGCTGCTACCGCTGCCGCTGCTCGAAAATGGATGAGCAGTGGAGAGAGAGAGAGAAAGAGAGAGAGTGAGGGAGAGTAGGGAGCTGATGCTAGCCGACTAGCTCGCACAAAAAGGAAGGGGAGATGGAAAATATATTGTACTTTTCTTCTTTATTGATCAATCGAGATTGAGAGAGGAAGAGAGAAAGAGAGAGTGAGGATTTGTGGGATGAAGAGTGAAAGAGAGAGGAGTTGGATAAATGGAAAATGAGCGGAAAAATGGAAAGGCAGGGAAAGGAAGCAATGGAGAGAGTGAATTTTTGGAGCGATGAGATAGCACTGAAATGTCTTTGTAATGTACAAGCGAATAAATGTTAATAAATGTTTTATTTGAACGGCGATGTACGTACACTGAAATAGTGAAATTATAATTTTGCAATAGTCTTTTTTATTTATTTGTTATATAAACGTAATACAAAATAAACTGAAAATTTATTATCCAAAATATGCGTTAAACATAAAAACTTTCATTGCCTTAAATTGTAATAAATAAAATTGAAAATATTATTTCCGTGATTAATTTCTTAGAATATATAACTTTTCCATTATTATTTCTGAGAAATAAAATTCATTTATACCTCGGCTTATTCAATTATCAATTCCCAGTCGAGATTCACCGCGCAATTTTCGAACACTAAAGTCGACCCTCGAAAAAGAGACTGAAGCCCGCGCGCATGGGCGTCAGATACGCGGAGCAGCAGAAAATAAAGATCGAAAGAGAGGGAGAGAGAGAGAGAGAGAGATAGAGCGAAAAAATGGAATAAAGAGAGCGATGGCATAATATAAGGGAAAGAGGGAAATCGAGCACGCGAAAAAAAGGACACGCAGCGGCCGACGCGCGCGGGCGCGAGAGAAAGAGAGTAAGAAAAAACGATTGAGTAATATA
Organism: Torymus texanus; assembly: GCA_036873485.1. NCBI lineage: Eukaryota > Metazoa > Arthropoda > Insecta > Hymenoptera > Torymidae > Torymus > Torymus texanus. Next base: position 10,469,642 of record JAYJLV010000001.1, on the reverse strand, counting down.
GGGGGCTACGAAAGCTGGGAAAACGAAAGAGGGAGGGAAGAGAGAGGAAGAAAAAATAATGAAATGAACATCGGCTCTCTCCCGCGGAATCGGGAATTATTATAAGAGCGAGCGAGCGAACGCGCGGCTGGGGCTGGCTCGGGGCTCGGCTTATATAAATTGAGGGCCGCGCGCAGAGCGAAAAAGAGAAGAAGTGGAGAAGAGAGAAAGAGAGGGATGAAGGGGGAGGAGAAGGGAGGTAGCGAGCGCGTGAAAAGCGAGAAAGAGAGGGGAAAAAACGAGTGCAGCGAGAACAGAGAGAGAGAGAGAGAGAGAGAGAGAGAAAACGCCACCGCCGCCGTTGCTCTGAGAGGGTAATTATAGAGGAAAAAGTGCGGGGTTTTATTCCTTGCACCGAAGCATGCGCGCGAGCTTACGGAGGGCGAATTAAATTTGTATAATATATTTTACATCGGACGTTTTACATTTAATGGAATATAATCGGGAGATGATATTCCCGCATAATGTGCGCACGGTATGAAAAATTTGGATTTTCATTGTGGTTAGATGTACGCGTTATTATTTAATGTATAATATTATACGTGAAATATTATAATTGACTTTTATTCTTGGACTAATTATGTAATGCGCGAGCGTTTAATTTGTAATTTTAATTAAATTGGATTAAATTTTATTGTATTATCTTTCTTGACGTGAAAGAAATATGCTTATATTATATCGTGCAATATGCTCCCTGTTCAGCGTAGTTATTAATATAGGGTCGAGAGAGAGAGAGAGAGAGAGAGAGAGAGAGAGAGAGAGAGAGAGCGTGAAAGATAATTTTGTGAATTATACATGATATTTGAACATTTTATAAACCTTAATTACAGCGCGTTATTATTATACGTTATAACAATTGTTGTTCGTGCCGTAGAAGAATTCAATTCTCATTCGAAAAACTTTATCAGCGCGCTACGGATAAACCGATTAGCACTTCTAAAGTGAGATTTTAATTATATATAAGAAGATATATCAATGGCACTGGGGAGGCAGTAAAAGAGCGAGTGGTGCCGCGTGAGTGAGAGTGAGAGAGAGAGGGGGAAAAAGGCTCCTTTTCAATTTCCGTCAAATTAATGCGAATTGGAAAAAGAGAGCGAGAGCGCGAGAGAAAAAAGGAGCACAGGAAGGCGCGTCGAAAGTGATTCATTTTATCGAAGGAGTTAATTATTCATTCTCGCGCGCGGCGGAGCCTGGCGCACGCGGCAGGATATCGAGTCTCCTCTCCCCGGCTTTTCTCATATTTTTAATTGAGCTAAAATTCACCCAAGGCGCCGTCGAGCGATTATTCGATAAGGGAGAGAGAGAGAGAGAGAGGCGGAGAAAAAAGGAGCGCGTGGAAAAATACGTCTGCAGCAGCAGCCGCGGTGGTGGCTGAGGATATAGCGAAATTTCGCGGAAATTTCTTTCGCGGCCTTTATGCAATGTGCGTGTGCGCCCGACGAAATTAACAAAATGAAAAGCTAGAGGAGTCGTTTTTTTTTGTACCCTGACTGCTGCATGGGCACGCGTGCGTTTCATTAATTATTCACGGTATATGCGAGGATATGCGGTTTGTATTCAAATATGTATATAGAGATATAATATCTATTAATTTTATGTTATTGAGGTGGAAAGAGAAGAATATGGTGAAAAATTAGAGAATAATGAATATTATATGAGAAATTAATACACTTACGTGTTATAAACGTTAAATGTACTTTTTATGGTAATTGGTGTATAGGGTTATTATTTTATATAAAATGTCAACGCATTAAAAGTTTAATATATTAAAAATTCGGGATTTCCAATTTTTGAAGATATAAAATGAATATTAAATTTTTAATCGGCCATTTATTTAATGAAGTAGACGATAGCACGTCGTTTATATTTATTATCTCGTTACCAATACTTTTCAACACATTATTATTATTATTATATACAGTTGAATCTTATATACAGACAATCACTACACAGAAAATATAAACTAGATATAACGTATGTGTAACAAATTACATTTTCTTTTATCTTACATTTAACTATTGTATAAATAAACAGTACAAATCATTCTAAAATGAAGCGAACACAAGCTCATTTCAATTTTTCAAGTCCTTAATTCAAACGTATCAAAGAACAAGAACACTTAATCCTAATAGAAACTTCATAGCATTTACCCTCGCCCTAACATGTGCAGTTGACATATCAATGAATCTTCTCTGTACAATACAGATTCAGCTTTCATAGTAATCGACATATAGAATCATAGCTCATTTAAATGATACCAATATGTCTACTTTATATAGAAGGAACCTTCAGATTATTACTTTAATGTTTATCAATCATTTTTCAAAATATCCATCACTTTTTGTTTTAAACAGACAAGTTGGGTAAAATGATAGATGGATTTAGAAAATTAACGTAGTAACTTCATCAACTGGAAAAGACACTATAACATCCAGCAACATTTATAAAAATAAATAAATTATTTCTTATCCATAGTTATATATCACCCTCTCCAACCATACCAAATAAGTATCCTTGCAACCTCGCAAATATATACTCACTTCAACGGGATGTCACACACGCGAGCGACGTGCGCCGTACCGAATCACGTGCCATTATTCTCCCTCTCCACCTCTCGCTCACTCTCTCTCTCTCTCTCTCTCTCTCTCTCTCTCTCTCCACGGGCCATGCGCGCGCGTCTCGCGCACATAGCGATAACGAGCCGCAATCACGAGGCTGTAATGAGGCAATCAAAGCCCGGCCGGCGTATATGCAGCTTTAATGAGCATTCCACTGCTCGCTCGCGCGACAATCCGAACGCGCTAAAAGTCCAATAAACCGAAATAAAAGCCGAGACGACGGCCGACTCGAGAGAGGGGAAAGAATATAAAGCGAAGACCGAAAAAAAAACGCGGAGAGATGAAAAGTCTTCTCGCTCTGCGTGCTGGTTATAAGGGTCGAGGTAATAATATTATTCCGATATGTAGGGGGAGAGAGTAAGAGAGAGAGAGAGGGTAGGTAGTTATAAACACATGACGCTTGCCTTTTAACCCATAACCGGGCACATTCGCGCGTCTCCTCCTCTTCGTCGCTGCTGTCGTCGTCTATTGCGATATTGGATTTCCGTATAAGTGTCGCCGGAATGCGTGTTTCGCGATTGCGGCTGATTTCCTCAGGATTTTTCCGTCTGTTTTCAGCTGTTCGATTGATTGTTGTATATTGTTATGCTCTTAGCGGGTGTATATTATAGGTATATGTGAGAGAGAATTGCTTAAACTTTTGTTACGGTAATAAAATTTATTTTTTACCATTTGAGAGAATCTTGTACACGTGTGAGTGACAATGAGTTACAATTGTTTAGCACAATAGTATTTAATATATAATATTTGGTATAAAATAATATATAAATAGATTTCTATATATCCATCTAATAAAACGAATCGTATATTATTACACACCGAATCGAATCTAAATCCAAGTTCGGCCAAAGTATTTCCATAAATTGTCAAATCACTATCGCATTATTAGAAACTGCCGAGCGTAATACGCGTCAACAACACGAGGCACATTCATCAAGCACTTACATTTATCGATATCTGCCCTATAATAACTTGTGTAGCGTGCAGGCCTGTATGTGCAACTCTATATATATATAATACACATAACAAACTGATATATACAGCAAACTTAACCGAAACAACCTTTATATCGCAAAAAGCTGCTTCGACTTGGTTATAGTCCCAACGAAAGCCCATATCGAAGTCGAACTCCATCATACAGCGCCAAAAGCTGTCCAATTAAGGGTGAAATAACGAAATCACTTAATATCAATTCGAGCGCGAGGAGAAAGTTAGCTCTGCCCCCTTCTCTTCACCGTCGCGGTCTCTTGGCCATAAAATTTATATATTATATGCGCACGCGACTGCTGCAGTGCCAGTCGCCTACGCTTCTATATATATAAACTATATAAGAACGTATTATTCAAGGCGAAGTTATTGAGGAAACGAAACTAATAAAGTCGATTTCACGCTCGATTCGAACGGCGCGTGGTGTAGGGAGTATAGCGATTTGCCCTTCGTCACGCGTTTCGCTTCACCCTGTGTAATACGTATACGAATTATTGTATACATGGAGGGGATTGTTGCTTACGTATATGATATAGCTGTGTATAGATATATTTATATATATATTATGTGCATGTTTACGAGAGCATGTGTTAATGGAAAAATGGATATGTAATATAAATATACATTTTCTTCTGTTTGATCGTGATTCTTTTTTAAGGTATAAAGTTACAGAATTGCTTTTGATTGTATCCTGCTGATTATTAGGTATAGATGTTTAGTAAATCTTTTTTAAACAAAACATGTAGTTGTAATTAGGAAGAAATATGAATTATCGACTATATGAAGATCTATTTAAAAATAAGGATTACGTAACATATGTGTAAAAAGGAAGAAAAGTATTCGAATAATAATTTTAACACAGAATGGTAAAGTGATTACAAGTAAATACGTAGCCAACACTCCAAATTTGATAGGAACGCCTAGACTTCAAAGTAAATTAATCCGCCTAAACTGCTACTGAAGTAGTCATTTCACAAATAAGATCCTATAATTGTTGACACTTTATTCAACCTATAAGCAACAATCATAAATTGATGTAATTATATTTAATACAGATCTATTCCATCAATGAATCCCACAACTTCTTCCACAATCACCTAAAGATTCCGAAATCATCAGCACCTGGCAACATCGGCAATGAAAATCAATTCACATCTCTTCCCTTTCTTCCACCCTCTCTTTCTCTCTCTCGCACCCTTTCGATATTACATCTCTCGGACGAGCGCAGAACGCGCGCACAGGCTGCGTCGGACGAATACACACACACACACGCGCGCGCTGCGAGGCTGCGGCGCGAGAGAAAGACGTATCGAGTGAGTAAGTTATTGTACAAGTGTGGGAGGGTATATAAATTGTCACCTAGCACTGGCACGTATACGCTGGCAGCGTAGAACGCGCGCGCGCGCGAGATTGCTTTGTTTGGGATAAAGAACGGCGAGAGCACCGCGCAGGGTGCACAGATAAAGGGGAGAGAGAGAGAGAACGCGGCGAAAAAAGGAAAAGTCAGAAAAAGGGAACAGCTCTGCGTATATATATGCACATGTGAGCGTATACTATCTATAGGTATGTGCGTGCATGTAGGAAGGATGTATAGTTTTGAAGTGTTGCAGCTGTGTGTTTGCGTGAAACAGTTTAATCATGTTGACGAGATGAAAGCGAGGCATGGAAAAAGTGCGATGTCGGGGAAAAATTGCGAGGAAGTAATTATAAGAGGAAGTGTGGTAGTGAATCGGTTTGATATTTTAGGTAAGAGTGAGGATTTATTGAAATCTTCGGTATTTAAGTCAATATAATTTAGGTATAACCATTGATAATAATAATTAATTCGTTTAGAAGTATACAAGTAAATACAGATATTACGAGAATGTATATAAATTTCAAAACCCGATCATTTTTTTGTACACAGGTATAGTATACATTCATATTCAATAGACTGTTTTGAATCAGCGGGCACAAAGTATAAATGCTAGTTAATTTACAGTTTGCTTTAAATGCACAATATTTTTTTCATATTAGATCGAATTATATATTATTAATAAATATAGCTACATTTCTTTAATAATAAAAATTTATTAAACAAAATTGATTCTTAATTTTATAATTATAAATTATTAATAATTAAACCTAATACATACTTACGTATATTAATGTGAATTTTGTCTACTATCAGTAACTTAGATTTGTATTTAACATTTAAAGTTTGATTTGAACAAATATATATACAAGATTTTTTTAATTGATTTTTTATATCCACTTGAATATTTTTTGTGGGAGGAAGGCTCGACCCCCCGAACTCCTTGGCAGGGGCTTTGCCCCTTGCACCCCTACCAGACTCTCCGGTCTTGGACCCATTTTCTCATCACCTACGCCGATCACATGTTGCACTTGTCTCCTCGTATTTTTAGTATAAATCACTTGTCAATTTTTCGCACTAGGTTAAAACAAAAATTATACGCTACACGGGCGCAAGGAAATGTATTGTATTGTATGTGTTCTTTTTGTATTCGTAAGTTTATATAATTTAATCATAAACTGATTTCATAGAATAATTTGAATTATAATACAAATAATAAACTACAGTTTATCAATTCAATTATTAGTATGATCCTATAGTCTTGTTATAATAACAGCCATTTAATTTCATCCTCTCATTATTCCTTTTTCAATAAGAAACCGGTTTCGTCCAGTACATTTTTATTAATTAATTTGTTAGGCATATAAATAGTTAGGTATCTACATATATAGAAAGCGAGTACATGATTGAGTCAATGAATGGCTATTTAAGTGATAAGAATGTCTCAATCTATAAAACACTTTTATTAGAGTTTGTGCTTAAAAACAGAATGAATTTCTAGTCTAATTTTCATCGAGAATTGTTGATATTACTAGATTAAAATTTAATGGGGTTTTCACTCTGTAATAAATAATCAATAAACAATCAAAACAATAATGTATCAAAATCCAAAAGCTAAGAAAATTTCATAGTCATTTTCCATTATTCTTAACTTCATGCAACTACAAATATTATCCAATACATTGTATTTTTGAATGATAATACATTTATATTATATAATTAAAATCTAAACACAGTTCATACTTCTTATGTTATTTCAATTCAACGTTCAACTGCAGAGAAACGAGTCTAAGCTAATCTTAAGGTTTTTCTCTCTCCCTCTCTCTCTCAAAGAACGGCATTACCATGTCGGACACGGCAATGTGAATCGTGGAATAGAAAACCATTCATTATCGTAATAAGAGTCGACGACAAGAGCGAGGGCCTCGAACCATAATCGCAAATTGTCGGGCACTACTGCGAAGCGGAGCGCCGAGTCCCGTATGAATTTGGCAGCAAAAGGGGCTATGGTAATTCATATACATCACGTCGAGAATAACGTTGGCAAATGTACTCAATGGAATAAGATGTATGATTTACGTTGGCTGATGTATAATTTCCTAATCGTGTTTGTATTTACGAACGATTATTTTTTTTTTCGCCGTAATCATGTCACTGCGTCTATTATTTCTTATTTATTACAATATCATATACGAAGAAAATTTCTGCAATCACTATTCTACTCGATAATAGAATAGTGATTGTAGAAAAATCGATAAATATCAGGCTGTCTTACAAATGCTCGACCATCTAGATTCGTTGTAATACTTTTTACAAAATTATCGAAAAATAAACGAACTTTTCAGATTTTCGTACAAATTTTCCAACCTAATTTTAATCTATACTATATTTTCAGACTGAAAAATTAAAATATCATTAAATTCAGCTCACATGCGCCTATATCAAAGCCCAACCCTCGCGACCAATTAACCTTTTAAATCGTCAAGCCCTCCGGTTCACAATCTCTACAACCCCAAAAATATCAAAGTCCACGCGTATCTCGCGCGCAGCCATGCAAAATAAGAGTCGCAACGCCGAAAGATCAAATGAACAACCAGGCACGCGGGAGGTACACACCTGACGCGTCGGCCGGCAAAGGAAACAAATTACGAGCAGCCGGCGCTCGCGTCAAAAGCGTCTCCGCACGCGGACGAGCGATTCAAAGTGTCGCACGCGCGCGTGAAAAAAAAGGGACGAACGCCGGCGGACTTTTCCGGTTTCCGGCGTCACATGTATATATATGTATGTATGTATATATATATATATATATATGTGTGTGTGAGTGCGCGCGAACGCTTTCGCAGCTACCCTCTCTGCACTTTCTCTTTCTCTTTCCCGAAGGGTTCGTGTTAATTAATATCACGTCACGCGCGCCGGGCTCGAAATCTGTCTCCGGCCGCGCCTTGTTCTCTTTCTCTCTCTCTCTCACTCTATTCCGCCCGCCGCGCACTTCGTCATCCCATGCGCGGCTGCTGCTGCGGCGCTATGTGTGTATCCCTTTGTAGACGGGCCGTACGCGAAGGTGTGAGTGCACAGAGAGTTGGTGCCGAGTCTGCGTGTTGTGTGCCGAGCACGCGGAGCTTAGTAGGATTTCGGGGCTCTCGCTTGAGCTTTGAAAGTATTCTCGGAAGCTTGATGATGGGAGTTACGGTTAGTCGGGTTATTATATACCTGCTGCTTAATAGGTACTTGACAAAGCAAATTTTCGGGATGAAGGCTGGCTTTTTTGTATAATGTTTAAATAATATTTATCTTTCACGTATAGGATATAAATTTCTACGATTTTTTTATAGATATCTAATGCCTTGGCATACTGATTTTTAATATTTGAAGATTTTGATTATCCAATATTTAAACTTTCATAATATTGATGTATTGTTGAAAATTAAATAAAAAAAGTACTTCTTTATTTTTAATAGAAAATCAGGAATATGAATTGGTAATGAGATAAAGGATAGTTAATTGCATAAATTAGTTTAACTGCAATCACTACAGTTGTTATCAATATCATAAAGGAGGTGGTTGATGAAATTAATAAAATTGTAATTTTATATTATATCCTTATATAATACTAAAAAAATCGATAATTCTGTCTCAATAGAATCTCCTGATACTGCGAGCTTGCAAATAAAAAGTAATCCTATTCCGATTATCATTTGTGAGATCGTTGTAAGGATGCTGTTAAGTATAAAAGTTTTGATATCTTTTCTAATACCCAAGAAATCACTATTATACAACCAGAAACTAGGTAACGAATTGTCGGATGTTATAATCCTCATTTTCCAATGTAAAAATTGAAGCGAAATTATACTAAATGGTGCCATTCATCAAGGTATAGTCTATATGTATAATTCCCGTTGTATTAGATGGAATCATGATTAAAAAAGATAAAAAAAGATTTTCATTGACCTTAACTATGTTGTATAGTATATGGTGTCGACTGGTGGATTTACATGTTCTCTAATAAATTTAACAGGCGTTTGTGTTATTTTGCGAAGGGCCGACGATCAAAACGTCCAGTCAACTCCACAGTAGTAAAATGTCCATCGAATGTTTTCCAAATAGTCACTTCTTGCTTCTTGCAAAAGGTTGAATGTTTAAATGATCAATTATACATTATCGCCGCCTACTAGTGCAAATTGCATAAGCTAAAACAATTTGTTTGGCTACTGTATCTAGTTTTAACATTTTTTTCTAAAAAAAATCAATAAACTGTAAAATAAATGCTTGAAAACTGTAAATAACAAATGCTTGTATTGTATAATTTAGATGGTTTTAAATAATTGGAAACTTTATTAATAAATTCTAAAAGAAAAAGAAATAATTTTTTTGTTAAATCTGAACTTTAAAACAAGTAATTTTTTTTGAGGTAACAGCGTTGGCTAGTAATTTAATAAACTCGATTTTTCAGGAAAAAAATAATAATGTTTAAAAATTGCAGGAATATTACTATCGATTTTCCCGTTGCCGTTGACATGTAATATTTTTGCAATAGCCCATTCAACTTTTGACGCGGACTTAGGGGGAGCGCGCGGATAAGGCTATAAGTACGTAAAAAAGGTTTATCGTTTACGATATACTGTATGTTTCAGACTTGACGGAGCGTTCGACTTTATAAACGTCGTATAATACGTACACGTTTACGCAACATCATCGTTTTACGACGGAATAATAGTTTACGATATTCTCTTCATGTCGGCGAAAACAAGTTATTGCACGCGCGTTCGCTCGCTTGCTCGCTCGCCTGAAACTTTAAAATAGGTGAATTGCCGTCACGAGCATATACGTCTTTAACATAAACTATAAAAATTGCTAGGTGAAACGTCGCGCATGGCAAAAAAAGTTGAATTTTACATAACCAGTTTTCCCTACCGAGTATATATACAATAAATATACGAAAATTTTTTATATTGCAAACTGGGGAAAAGAAATAACGTCGATTTCCGGGGATGTGTATAAGCGTGTATATAAAGCTGCAAAAATAGTTTAAAGAAACGTTAAAATAAATAGTAGAGTAGAAGTACGAAATAATACAGGCAAAAGAAAATATCGAACGTGATTTTGGTGAAAAAACTTTTGTACAATAATTCTTGGAACTTGAATGTTATCAATATAAAAATATAAACTTTATAGACAACGACTATAAGAAATACGCACAACGCCAGTGTATATACAAACGTTTTGTAATTTACTGTGGATTACTGCAAAATAAATTAATTTTTGCTTGCATCGTAAAGCAAGAGTAAAATTTTGATTACATATATTGCTTACAACTCGCACATCAATGCTTCACATAACTTGAAACAAAAAAATATGGCACTAAAGCCTTATACTAATTTTTCCTCACGCCAAATCACGTCGATTAGTCATTCACAGAATTTCCACGCATGTATAATTTTGAAGCTATTTTCATGTATGGAGGGCGCGTAATGGGTGACGATTGATGAAAAGCTATATAATAATAATGTGGTCATTTCGCGTCGCTTCCGTTCTCCCCTCGCATACATATACCCGACGCTTTGATCATTTATTGTTTTGCGCCCAATGTCGAATCGACACCTTGCAATTCGGCATGGTGGTTGGTGAGGTAGGGTGTAATGATCTGAAATTTCTCACTTTTTTGGGGAGGGGATGTTATTAGAAAATTTAATTACATGACTTACAAATTTGATGTCAATGGTATTATTCTTTCAGTAAAAATGTGATAGATGTTGAACTGCAACATAAACAGATAAAATTAATGCGGTTATTGACTGAGAAAATTTTAATAAAAACTATATATTATCACGATAAAAATCTACCATGTACATATTTATAAATCACTATACGCAAACAAATTATAAACATATCGTCAAACACGTCGTTTTGAATTTTCTTAAGTGAAAACGGATAAAAAAGAAACAATTTCACAAATCCCACGATAAATCAACTTCCAAGTCATCAGATTAAGACATAAATCAACTAAAAAAAAGCTCACTAGCCAAAAAAAAGCCAAATATCAAAACCAATCTCGCCAAATCAAGTTAGTATCCCACACTCCAACTTCCCAAAAAAAGCCGAAAACGAGCTTATACACAAGCAGAGGCAAAAGTCCGGGCCGCCCGCACGCGTCGCTCGGCCCTCCACACACACATATATACTCGTATCTAATTTGTATTGCGCACGAGCGGCGGTAGCGCCGAGATATTAGGGGGCAGTTATCGCGGCGTATTGCTCCTAATCGTTTCTCGCTGTGGGGCGAACCACCGTGTAGTGTGTATATATATATATAGGTACGCATGCGGGGTATGAAGGAGGGGAGGAATCGGATTTCAGGGGCTGCGTGGATAGAGACTGCGCCAGACACATGCGTCGAAGGGAAGCGCGGTACAGAGGCAAAGATGGATTGAAGACGGGAAAAGGCAGTGCGTATGCGTGTAGAGTAAGAGAGAAAAGAGTTTCAGGGACGAGGATGGAGGATTTTGCGTGTGAAAGTATATAGGGGTAGTGCTGTATGGTAATCGGCTACTGTAGGGTAAGAGGATGTGGTAATGTGTTTGAAGCGTTGGAAAATTCTAACGAGAGGGTGAATGATTTCGAGTATGGGGAGTCGTGCCTTGAAGCTTCGTATGTATTTAGAAATTGATGGTATGAGAACACTGAATGTTAATACCCACGTAAAAAAAATTGCGTTTAGGAGACCTCTGGGAATAAGTTAGGTTTTGTTGAAATTTACCAAAACTTATGTAATTAAACAATTCCAAACTTCCCAACTCATGATAAAACGTTATTTAGAAGTTGATAAACTATCCCAAACTTTTCATTAATTCATTTTTTAAATAACAGACTTTAAGAAATGTTTTTCCAAAACGTTGGCCAAACTTCGTATCAATTGAAAACAACTATATTGAATTAGATTTAAATTTCGAGTGCTCTCACGGACACACCCATATTACTTTCATATAGCCATACGCCACCTAGCGGCAGTTACTGCCACTTGAACAATTTATATATGAAAATATTTATTTTTATTTTAAATTGCTTATTTTTAGCGTCGCATCCCCCGTTTGGGTATTAGCGACGTGTTGTAACTAGCCTTGTCTTGGGAAGCTAAGTGCAACGTTTACTGTGATGTAAAGTAACCGACGCCTTAACCGCCTGAGCCACGGACGGATCTGAAAATATTTATTGGTTTTCTAACGCTTTACATTAATGTGCATTTTTGCAAATTAGAAAAATGAATTTTAAAAAACCAGAACAATGTTTTAAAATCATACTAGAGACTAATAAAGCCAACTTTGACCGCACTATCTTTCGTTCTTATTGATAGAGATGAAATATGAAATCACCAGAACCATAAGCAACCGAGCTGAGAAATACATCTACAATAATACCTAGAACTATGATATCACATTATAAGGGTTTCCATTAAATAAGAATATTAAATCAATTCACTCTAAAACCCAAAAAATACTGCTAAAATAACATCATACTTTGCACTACTATTTTTACAACCCACACGGATTTCCACCTACATAAGACCTTTATTTACCTCTCAAACAACCATCGAAAATATTTTCCAACTCCCGCATTTATATACTCCTCTTTCTATATATATATATACCCACCAAAAACCGTCGGCCGATGGCACATACACACACGGCTTTTCAGCGGCTACGCTCTCTATATACGGCCGATATAAGAGGGGCTGCAGGCGCGCGCGCTCACGTTCGGGTCTATATATCGCGAAGCAACGGCACGAAAGAGAGAGCCGGATAAAAAGCCGGAGAAAGGGAGAGATACACCGAGAGAGAGAGAGAGAGAACCGTAGTGGTACGCCACGCCGCTCGATGTGAGGAGTAGGAGGGAAAGAACGAAGCAGCGGGGCGCGCGCTCGCGCACCGCCACTGGTGTTTTTGACAGGCCGATGAATTGAATAATCGCGCAAGTCGAGGGGCCGGGGGTTCGGCGAGAGAGAGAGAGAGAGAGAGAGAGTCCGGCCCGAATCTCAGTCCAATACGTATAGTCTGCGCACACGCATACGTGTGTATATGTGTATATACGTGTATATATAGGGGATGGAACGAGAGGACGAGATTTCGTCGACTGCTCGGCTTATTAACGAGAGATATAAGCGCGCTACGGCGGGTGTCGAGTAATGAGCGGGACGAGAAGGAGAGCCGTGACGGAAATGGGGACACGCGTGCACGATCGGGAGAAAAATCCGTCGAATGTGTCAGTTATTATTGCGCCCGTCGAGTGAGGGGAATAAAAAGGAGAGCGAGAGGAATGATTAAGGATTTCTTTGATGAACTTATGGCCAATATAACTTCGGTATAAGGCCGGACGAAGGGATTATTGCGCGAATGTGCACGCGTGATTTGAGCTGAGAGAACACACGCGTCGTTTGTTCCGATCGCCTGGTGGACGCGATGGTGGGATATATGAATGAGGGGTGGTTGTGATTAAGGGTGGGAATATAAATTTTGAAAGTTTTAGGTTGTTTGTAGGATGAATTGTTTTGAAGGAAAAATAAGGGTTGCGTTTTTTTATTGTATTGTTGGGAAATTTCAATTTTAAGGAACGAGAATCGTTTTGACATTATACATATTTAAAAAATAGTTAATTTTAGAAGAAAATTTTAGGGTTTTGCAGGGTTTATGATAGATTTGTGCCAGTCAATTGTAAAGGACATGTTAGGGTACAATGGAATATGTAAAAACTAACTTACAGTTTTTAAGCAATTCAAACTATATTATTCAACGTTACTTGAGTATTTTAAGATCTGACATTTAGTCAAAATAAAGCAACAATAAATTTTTTTCATTCATCATGGTTAATTTAACTAAAGCTCCACTTTGAAAAATTGCAAAGTAAAGAAGTTCAGTACAGTTCATGAATATCTTGGTTTGAAAGAATGAGATTTTATAAATTAAAATTAATTTAATTTTTAACATAACTTCAATACTAGTATTTATTATTTTGAATACCATATTTATTAAAGAAGTTATTTGTTAAAACTTCATGCATTTGAGACACTCCACGAATTTACGATAGACTCCGACAAACGGAAACAGTTTTTTTCCACTAATCCCATCAAAACAAGCACCGCAGCGACGCGCGAACATCAATATCCCGTGCGTATCATAAGCATAAGACTTCCCATCTGGGAACGAGCGACGCGCACACGCATACACACACATACACATAGCTATCAATACGTTTTTCAACGAGTGCACATATACCTCTATATATATATACACACGTATATATCGCAAGAGTATGCATTTGACAAGCCGCGCGACAATCGCGCGCCTGAAAAATCGTGTGTACATAAAACGTATGTATACACACAGTGTATGTGTATACATCCCGAAATCAGTAGCGACGATCGCTGCGCTACACGACAAACATATACATATATATATATATATACATATATATATCGATGTATATATATATATATATATCACTGAAAAAAAGTATAGCTACAGAAAAAAGAGAATTAACGTCTTCTCCATATGCGTGTACGTTATTATACGCATGTGACGATGTGGACGCACGCGATAATCAATCGCCGGTATAGCATTAGTCGCACGCGCGACGCGTGCCTCCATGTATGCATGACAGGGCAAGAAATCGAGAGAGAGAGAGAGAGAGAGAGAAAGTGTCCCTTGGGGGTAGCTTCAGAAACAGATTCTCTCTCTCTTGGCGACACGCGCCGCTTAGTATAAGGGGGGAGTCGAGGGATTAGCGAACTGTCGGAGCGCGTAATACGAGTAGAGAGACTAGAGCCGTAGGCCAAACAAATTAAAAAGCTCGAGCGAATCGACGCCTGCGGCTTTCGCGTTGTTTTACTCCTGACCCTATGCGTATATATACTTATATGTGTATACCCTCGTGAGCGAGAGAATTTCCGGCGGCAGCGGCGTTTGTGTAGTATGAGAGAGAGATGCACAAGGCGATATTGCCAAGCAAGTGGCTATTAGTTTGTTTCGATTGTGCGGGTTAAGGAGCGTGCTGAAAGTGATGGCTGGACGTGGGGGTGGCCGACGTACGGTGATGGGATTGCGCGCTTTTTTGTTATGGAGAATGAGTATTTTCGTGGATGTAAATTAAAGAGGTTCAAGTTCGGGGTTACTGTGTGAAGCTTTGTTATGTATGGGATTTGAACGAGAAGGGTTATTATTAATTACACGTGTCTTGTGAAAGTGTATGATTTTCTTTTAGGCCTTTGTGTTGTCGGCACTTCAGCTGTAATATGTATATATAAAATATAAATGTATTATATATACGATTAGAGGGCTGTGACGCTTTGATAAGGAAAAATCGTTAAATTTTTAATGTAATGCATAAACGTAGCTTACGTATGCTAAATTCCTTTATTTAAATTTATAAATGTATTTTTGTCCTGTATTTATATGCGTGGTTTCTAGTTACTTACCATTGTCCCTGTTATTGTCCATAATCTTTCATCTTCTTGTTTATAATCAAAGTGACGCAAACTCGAAAATTTATTAATATACAACACAAACGTGTAGACGAAAACATATGTAATTTAAATAGAATATTCTAGTTGTTGACGAATTTGAAAAGTCTTGCGTCATATCGGTCGTGACAATATAATAATTTATAGACTTTGAAATTACGATATTCGGTGATAAGTAACACTTAAAATAGCACGTTAATGATAAGTTGCTGTCATTTCTTACTATTCCTTTGCCGGAAAGGTTTTCCAATAGTGTCGAATTATTCTAGAATCGGTAACCACTCCAAAAACTTTTCAAAATGAAGGTACTGATGGTTTTCGTACTGGTCGTTGCTTGCGCATGCGCATTGCCAGCACCAAACACCGTTTCCGACCGTAAGTGCACAGTAATTTATAGTAATTCAAACTGAAATCTTTTATAAATTTTTCCATGATTTAAAGAAATTATTAGATGCACCATAAGTAAAAAAAAAGAAGAAAATTAGCTGTCTTGTCCCAAAATTATTTATACTTTCGACGGTACATTACTACCCCATTATAACATTCATTATTCACTTAGTCATATATTGTTCACGTGGTAGAGTCAAACAATCATTCATAGCTCTTTAAATTTTAATTCAAAAGTGGCAAAAAAGGCAACGGAAGTGGTTACCAACGTCGTGAACAAAGCCAAGGAGATGATTAAACTTCCGGAACTCCTATCGTCGGGATCAACCGCTAAGCCAGCCGATGCAACAACTGCAGCACCAGCAGCAACAACCGGCAAACCAGCCGATGCAACAACAGCAGCACCTGCAGCAACAACCGCTAAGAAAGCATAAGGCGGTACCGATGATTCTGTATAAAATCGTTTGGCTTAATTGGACATTGATATCAAGCGGATAGGTACTTTTACTAAAAGGCTTCTTTGATTTTTTTTTTTTTTTTCAATTTTGTTTAAATGGAAATTGACTTGATTGTAAATTGAACGTATTGTAAGCTCGTATACATATAAATTAATTTTATCTTGCAGTAAGTGGTGAGTAAATTGTTTTCAATTTCCCGACCGCAGACGAGGGGGAGGGGGGGAGAAAAAAAATACTCCGAAGCAGCGCACGCCCGGGAAACCATATGTTTTTCCAAAAATGTATATTCGTTTTGGCTTGAACTAGGAAAAATAACGTTATAGCGTAGGTTCTGTAAAAAAATTGGTTTTTGTTATTCTTCGAATGCGCGCGCGTGTGCGGTTTTTATGAATGCTCGGCCATATTTATTTATATATACTCCCGAGTCGATTTATATAAATACAATAAAATTGTAGTCTTACTCGAAAATTATATTACGTTATAACTGCACTGTACCTTGACTTTATAAAAATACACTAGAATTGTTTAAAATAATAGCGTCTGTAAAGTGTAAACCGTTTTTCTTCATAGCATATGCTGTGATACTCGAAGCAAAAATTTGGTAAGTATAAAATATATATATATAAAGTATAAGTATATTCAACTATTTAAAAATGTTATAGGTGTTTAAAATAGCAACGAACTATTATTAAATACAACAAAATTATATTGATAATCAGAACATTTATATCAGGCACAGAATTAATTTAACAAAATTTGATGATAAATATTTTCGAAAGAAGTCGTGCAACTTCAAATATTCTTGATAATTATAACAAGGAATTTCTTTAAAACCTATATATACTGCGACTATAACAATAGTGCGAGGTATAGTTTTATGTAAGTTTTCCAACTTTTCCACAATTCACGAATTTGACAAATAACTTCTTACAGCAACTTTAAATACTGAAAATCATAAATATACAAATTATTAACAACTTGATGTTTTAAATCTAAATTTTACGACAATCTAGCGTATACGTTCTAAAAAATTTTTATATGAAGGACCTCCTCAAGATCAATCGACACTCATCTTTCCTATAGTATCTCAATTCCCTAAATCTCTTCAGCAGCCGCGCCATTCGCCCGGGAAATCGCGATCAGCGGAATATTCGAGACCCAGAGCTTGCAAAGCCGTGCCTCTCTCCACCCGCAATCGTCAGGCGAAAGCGAAAAAGTTACAAACGCGCTGTACACCGCCGTTGCCGTTTACGCGATATACACATACACATATGCGCACACTCGAAGGAAGCAATCTCTCTCTCTCTCTCTCTCTCTCTCTCTCTCTCTCTCTCTCTCTCTCTCTCTGAGTATATATATATACGCGTAGCGAGTAAACGCGCGAGGGAGAGAAAGATGTGGCGGCTGGTGCATTTGACGTTGATATCGCGATAAGATGAAAGAGCCGTGAGCTTATATCCCGCGACCTATGGACCCGGCGTATTGTTGCGCACGTCTAGGCATAACGAAATACCCTGGCGGCCGATCTTATTTGGAGCGCGAAAGGAGAGAGGGTGGAGAATCGATACGACAAAGGTTTCGCGTTCTGCTGCCACTGCCGCCGCCGCTGCAGCTGGGTGTAACGAGTTTTATATTATGCCTGTAATAGCGGGGATCTCGTAGGAGAGAGAGAGAGAGAGAGAGAGAGAGAGAGAGAGAGAGAGAGAGGAAATAGCTGTATGAGGAGATAAATGACGTGGGATCGGTTTGGTTTTTAGAGCAAAATCGATTTGTAATGTCGCATGATGGTTGGTGGTGCATCAAGCTGTGGGAATACTGTCGTCGATCACGAAGTGGTTTGGTATTGAACCTTTTTTAATGTTTAACATGCGTGATTTATAACAAAACGAGTTACCTTGGTTAATGATGGTTATGTATATATATGTAAACCTTCAATGGTTAGTATTCTCAAGTATATTTTTGTTCGATGAAATATTTATATAATACTTATTGCGGCTTAAATGTTAGGATACCTGGAACGTTTTATTTATTATGGAATTGTGATG
The DNA here is from genome assembly GCA_036873485.1 of Torymus texanus. Taxonomy (NCBI): domain Eukaryota; kingdom Metazoa; phylum Arthropoda; class Insecta; order Hymenoptera; family Torymidae; genus Torymus; species Torymus texanus. The sequence goes on along the minus strand of JAYJLV010000001.1, from coordinate 10,451,247 downwards.
TATATTATCATATTAATTCGCTATGTTAATACTCTTCCATAACAATATTTTTAAACGTTTATTTTCTAGGTCTATTATTTTCTCTACAAAATATACCCTAATATTTGTAACATTTGAATTATTTTTATAAAATTAATATCAGGAACACTATACTGTACCTCAATTCATTACAAGCACTAATACTAACCAACTATCAAGTAATGCTCGATGCACTTTTGCAACCAATCTATTCTCCGAGCCGAAGATTTGCCAATTAGCAAAGCCGTCAAAACTGAATAAATTAGATTTTCCAGAGCGCCGAGCCATCAAACGCTGAAAAGTCCAATTACTCGCGACTCTTCAATCCGTTCTCTCTCACTTTTTCTCTCTCCCCCGTTTTGCGCAAAAGTTTCATTTATCCATCTGCCAGCAGCCCTTGATCCTTCCAGCCGCAACTCCATCCCTTAATTGCACAAGTGCAGCAGCAGCAGCAGTGGGGAGCACCAAAAAAAAACGAAGAAAAAAGCAGGACACGCAGGCGCGCGTAATCCACAGTGAAATAGAGAAACCCGGGCGTATGTACACGCGCTCGTCAAAATTGTTTTACTCCAACTGCGTGAGCACTCATATATGTACACACACATACACACGAGCAGCGCCAACTTTCCGCGGTGCGAGTCTAATTGAATTGGCCGGCGGCGGGCTGCAAGCGCCAAAAGCGCTTACACGTACGCTAATTCACTTATTCCACGCGGTCGGAGTTTTTCTCGTTGTAGCGATTCTCCATGTATGTGTATATACCTGTGTATATATAGTAAATTTTTTTTGTCCGACCAACAGATCGGTTACACGCGAATCGACAGCTTTATAAAACGATTTTGAAGGGCTGCGAGGCAGTCGTGAGCGATTGAAAGATGTTATGCTCTTGTTGGTACGCAGAATTCGACGTAATAGAGAGTTTGGGTTAAAAAATTTCACGGAGTTTGCACTTTAGGGAACGGTTTGCCAATTAATTTTTATAAAAAAAATAACATCTATATATGCGAACAAGTTTAACAACTTTCTCAATACTAGTAAAAAATATAAGACCGAAAAAGCCTGGTACGTATATGAAAATTTTGATAATCCATTAGATAACAATCAAATACCATTAATATACCGAATACGCACTTCTTATTAATTCTATAAACAACATCCTTTCAACCACTCTATATCTCCATTCCACTTGAAACCCAGTTTATACAATCCCCTCGCTCTCTCTCTCCCTCTCTTTTCCTCTCAATGCTCAATCGTTCCGCCACCATTACCTCAAAACATTTACCAGTTCGCTTTGCACGCTCGGTCAGTCAAGGTCTCCACCATGCGATAAGCATCCCAGGCTCGCGGGACAATCTCTAGCGGCAATTGGCCGAAAATCACACGCGCGCACACGCCGCATCCTACACTTACACGCTCGACTCGTGTAATGGCTCATGCTCAATGCATGGTGTACATAATGTTCCAACGCTCTCTCTCTCTCTCTTGCGTTCGCTCTATCATCGCCGGCGGCACGCGACTCGTGCCGGTGACACGCGCACGTCCCTCCCCCGATACGAGTGTTCCTGATCGCCCGACGGCCCGCACATGCGAGCAAGAGAGAGAGAGAGAGAGAAGACGAATGGATATAGTGAGAGAGAGAGAGAGAGGTATAGAGTGTATTCGAATGCGCAACACTGGAGTATGAGAGAGGATGAGACGGCGATCGAGAGATGTGATGCCGAGGAGATCGCTTTGTATATACAAGCTTTGTAGCTAGCGCATACATGCGTATATGTATGTATAGTGTTGCAGGGATGATCGCATATACGTATGTGGTTTCGGTTCTCGCTCTCTCTCTCTCTCTCTCTGATATGCCGGCCTGTTTTTGGAGACTGATGAGGGTGCACGCGGCCCTCAAGGAGGCGGATTAGCGCGCGCTTTATCGGCAAGATCCGTTGTTCCGTGAAATTGGATAATACGTGCTACGCACGTATATAGGACATGCGGGAGCTTGATTTTTATAGCGGAACGCAGAAGGGTGTCATGTAGATATCGGGATGCGAAACAGCAGCTTTTGGTATAAACGTATAAGCAGGACTGTGTAGGTGAGTTGAATGGAGTCAGAGATAATTGTGATAATAAGTTTGGTAAGGTATTTTACGAATTGACTGTGTGTATTTAAAGGGGACAAAATTGTTATTTGTAATGGAAATATTTGACTGAGAGCATCTATGAGATAAATCTCGGTAGATTATTTTCCGGAAATTGATTTTGAAATGAATACAGAAAATAAAAAAGTGCAAACATAAAGCAGTGATTACGTATTAAGTATACTGTCAAGTAAATATTTACATGTTAAATTTATTAAAAGACAAAAAAAACTATTTTATGGCATGTAGAATAGTGAAATCTTCGTCCAAATTAACCTATACCTTACTTAGTTGATAATAGCCGATAGAGAGGTACATTTAATAAAATCCTTTTAAAAAATATCTGACCGAATCCAACGAAAACCTTAAAATGGAATCAATTTATATTTAAATTAATTTGGAATCAGGCATCTTCACACCAATTAAAGAAAGAATTAACTTGGGGTTAAGAGAGTTTTATCCTTCGACAACAGTAGTCAAAACAGCAACTGCTTGAGTTACACTTGACTTGTGCAATTAAAAAGTAGGTTCAATAGACATTAAATTGTAAACGCGATCTTATCAATCTGTAAAAGCCAAACAATAACCTTATTACACAGACGTATTGTCACCAGATCTCATTTTTCATATAGAGATTCATTCATGAAAAATGTATTTTGTTCCAAATAATTAATTTATTATCCGTCTTTTAAGTCATGAATAAACTTTTCAAAGGAACATATGGTTGCGTATAGTATTCGTTTGTCAGTTAAAAAAGTTTTAGGCCTACTGATCAATGATAAGAATGCATAGTGATGGCAAAAATATAAAATGCCGAATTGCCCATAAGACACCGTGTTAAACTTGTCAAAAAGAACTCTTTAATATCTATTCTTTTATTCCACCTAAGTTTGAGAAATTTTATCAAAATTCTTTTAACAATGTCTTTTAACAATGTACCAACTTTCATAAAATTTCAATTAATTTATTCATTTAGGGGTAGAAGTCCCTTAAGGTTCAAGCGATGTCCCAGCATTTATTACAGATCCACGTCCAGGCATGTTAGCCTCTTACACATATTTTTGTAATCTTCTTCTTTTAATATAAGTATAGAAATGAGCTTTTCCTTGTAAAAAAGGGTAAGATTGATTACAGATGAATAACTATAGATATAAAAATCATTAAAAATTCCACTTATCAGTTCTAAAAACTGCATTGACTATTAGGGATCATGGCCTAAATCTGTTCCGGCATTAGCTACATTTCACCATAGTAAAAATAATTCTCTCAAACAAAATTCAAATCCTCCAAACTCTCACGAAACAAAATCTATCAGCATCCTCACGCTATTCACCATACAACCCTTGTACATTGCTCACTCGCATTATCAGCCAAATCAATTCGAAGATAGGCCACAAAGGGAAACACACGGGGCGCTCAGGAAGACTGGATCAAGAACAGTTCGATCGAAATTTAGCTCCGTCGCGGCTGGTGGTTACCCACGAGGAGAGATAAGAGGACGTTAGACGGTAGAGGGGAAGAGGTAGAAGCTCTGATTGCATTGATGGATCGACGGTTGCCGGGTCTCGCAGTCGATGCCAAACAATCAAGAAATCTGGAACTCTCACCTGCATGCATTGACTCTTGGCAGTCGTATTATCTCGATGTATATACCGCCTCATTGTCAGACGCATAAGTCGGAGATGGCTTTGCAGGAATTAAGAAGGATAATGTAGGATTGTGCTGATGGTACGGTAACTGAGTCAAAGATCACGATGTATTTGTGTCGAGAAATCTTGGTTCAATGGTTTGACTGGATAAATTTGTTTCAAATTGCAAAAGTTATTATTGAGTATACGTATAATGGCATGAACACTGTAATAAATGTCAATTTGCAGTTTGAACATTTGAATTATTTTGATTACAATATCCATTCGTAACAACAAAGTATTTTAATGTATTTGAATAAAATAATTCGAAAAATTTTCTGGATCAGTGAGGATTGTTCCGAATAAAATAGCAATGCCTATAGTCATTATAGAAACATCATCCTCTGAATAAAACACAGATATCCCCTGTTATACTCTTTCAACCTATAAACATTAAAATAACAATACGAACCGCCCATTAAGCCAAAACATCGCCACGCGAATAGTCACGAATACCAACGACTCGCAAAACGCCCATCCATAAAACTCCGATAAACCCCTGCAAAACAATAGTCTAACGGATACTTCGGTCCTCTCCCTCTCGCTCTACACTACTCCACTCCCCACACCCATACACACAGACACACATCTGTCCGAAAAATCCCATCTCGCTCGCGTATTAACAAGCAATTACACTCGCGCGCCATTTTTCAGTACAATACACTTTTTACAGAGCGGCTGCAGCAGTAGCAGTATAGCAGTACGATTAATTACCAGAGCATTGTGTGCACGCGCATTTTTATCTCTCGGTCCATTGTACACGCGCGCACGCGGCCCGTCCGCACGATTAACCAATTAGCATCCGGGCTCACGCGCCCGTAACACACAACGATAAACATGCGCGCACGCGTGAAAGAGAGAGGAAGAAAGGCTATATGCAATAGTATAGTATACAAGTCCTTAATTAGAGGCGAGAAGACGCAGCGGTATATTTGCATAACCTGCGAGCGAGAGCAGGTAGAGAGATGTAAGCCGGTCTAATGTCGCGGAAACTTTCAATTGCAGGGCGGTAATTGTGTGTGTTTATGTGTGTGTGTATATGAGAACGGTACCATAGAGGTATAGAGAGGAAAGAGATAGTGCGTGTTGTAGTGGAGACGGGGACGGCAGACGAATGCAAAGCTCAAGGACTAGAGGTTTAATGGATTTGTATGTGACATATAATGATATGAATAATTGCACGTTAATGGATGTCCTTACTATGGTTCCGCATCTTACATTAACTTTATCTTATACAACTCCAGTTTGTACATTTACAATGATTTGTGCGTGTTTTTAATGACATATAACTAAAACAATCCATGATACTATTATAAAGCTGCTGTCACGGAGCATAGTGTAGTACAATCAAGCTGCATCATCAAAGCAGCCAATCAGAGCGATTCTGCATTCACGCATTAGGTAAAACGAGTCCGTGATGTTCGCATGTGCGAAAAAGTAGTCTATTTTGCGTCGTTTTTTGTTTTTCGAATTCAAATATACTTTTTTTAATTTGATTATTTTCCGAAGACGAAATTTTATTTAATATTCGTAACAAATATGAAGTAAGGCGAACTTTAACAACAATAAATTAAAATTCGCTGCGGTAGGTAGTCCCGTTATTGACTTTAATCACCTTATAGGTAAGTAACATACGTCTGTTCATACTTTTTAGTAACTTCTATTCATTTCATAAAAATTTTCATTTCATCGAGATATTTTTACTCTTATGCTCTTCATGCGTAAAATCAAACTTTATGCACAGTAGTAGAAAAAATAGGTTCTCAAAGCCCGGTTGAGATCCGCTCCCGTAAATGTTTTCTTCATTTACATTTATCAAGCTACATCCAACAAAAATAAATCTGATTTTACTCTTTATGCATATATTATTTGTACAGTACCGGTCATAAATTCGTGAAAATTGGTTGTAAAAGGGGTCGCTCTTTAAACGGTAATATCTTCGGTTGTATTGGTCGTAGAACAAAAATCAAATAACATATTAAAGTAGAGATGAAATACTAATTTTTTGTGGGTTGCAAATTTTTAAGTTGTTTTTTCTATTTTTTATAGTACTTTAAAATATTTAAAATTTTTAAAAATTCATTAATTATCTTCAATTGCCTGTAGTTTTCTCTAAATGATGCTAGATAAAGAACTCAAACGGGAATCGATAGATCTTAGAAAAATCTCAAATTTATTTCTAAGGACTTTTTACGCTAGGATACATTTTAAAAAAGTTATGAGCGATTGAATATTACTACTTACGGAAAAGTATATAAATCAGTATAGAAAACTATATACGTGTAAGTAGGGGAATAAAACAATCATAAAAGCAATAACGATTATAGCGACAACGATAATAACAACCACAACACCAATAATAATAACAACAAAAATAACAACAGAAATAACAATAATAACGATAATAGTAATAATAACAATCTCATTTTATCCAAAGATTGTTTGGAACTACTTATACATTACAGTAAAATTTTTATTTATTTTTACGTGACCGTAAAAATTTTATTCTAACTGCTCATCAACTCCTTCATTCCTGTTTAAAGTGGATTTTAAAGTCTATAAATATGTTTTCAATGTGTTGTTATTATAAACTCAAGTTTATTTGTTAGAAAATTATAAATTTTCATTTATAAAAAATAAAATTATTATTGTTGTTTTTATTTTTGTCGTTATTATTATTGGTGCTGTTATCGTTGTCGTTATAGCTGTTATGGTTTTTATGATTGTTTTATTCCCTTTCTTACACGTATATACTTTTCCAAACTGATTCATATCCTTTTCCGTAATCAAATATTCAATCGCACATAACTTATTTAAAAAGCATCGTAGTGAAAAAGTCCTAAGGAATAAATTTGAGATTTTTGCAAGATCTATCGATTCCCATTTAAGTTCTTTATCTAGCATCATTTAGAGAAAAACTATACAGATGATTGAAGATAATTTATGAATTTTTAAAAATATCAAATATTTTGAAATACTATAAAAAATAGAAAAAACAACTTAAAAAATTGCAACCCACAACAAGTTAGTATTTCATCTCTACTGTAATATGCTTTTTGGTTTTTATTCTACGACCAATACAACCGAAGATATTACCGTTTAAAGAACGACCCCTTTTACAAAAAATTTTCATGAATTTATGACCAGTACTGTACGTAATAAAAAAACGTTCCAGCTCCCAATTCTTAAAGTATTGCATCTATGTATTTTATGCTCTAAAATCTTATCTTTAATAAGAATGATATAACTGATCCCTACAACTGTCAAAGAAAGGTGTAACATTTGCGAAGAAATCTCTTGTTCCCGAGTCGCACTGTGCGCATTGGAAGAGCTAAAGCGATCGCCGTCGTGGCTCTGTCTAAAGCTGTCATATCTTTTCATACGCGCGACTTAGATGGTATGAGGAGAATTTAGGGAGAATAAATTGCGGAGCGATAAATACTCTAGTACAAATCTGTAATGCAAGGAAATACTGTATCGTGGAGATAAATAACAGAGTTGAAAAGATGATGTGCAACACTCGCATTGATTGTATTATAACAAACATTATTTTATAGTAGAAATATTGTAGAAGATTCAATTATTAAATAAAATCATATTAAAATAAGTTACACAATTCAGTTTTAATATAAGTGAAATAAATTGTTATTTCTCAAATGGATTAAAGAAAAATAAGATATATTTATAACTATTGTTACAATTATAGCACGCATAATGGTTGTTAAAAGAATTCCCATTCGACACCACAGGTATACGATCAACGTAATAACCTTCTCAATGAGGGCACATACAATGCACATTATACAGGCAATTACGTGCTACATATCCTTCATATCAATTCATCAATGTTCACGACACTAATACCTCAATCCATGATAAACCTCCGTCCGAACCACTCGAGGCCTCTCCCCTCATTATCTCGCTACCTCATTAAACCCAATTCATTTTTATACAAACAGACTCTTGCGAGTCAACCGCACACGACACCTATACTCGAGGAATCAACAAAGATTACTCTTTCTCTCTCTCTTTTCCTCGTGTGCGCATGAATCCATGGCTCTCGGTACGCATACATATATCCACACACACTCACATATATATATATATATACACTTGGGATACGGATAAGGGTCGAAGAAGCGACGGGCGGATACAGTCTGCGGGGGGATGGATGCAACGTGTGTGTGCGGCGGCGGCGACGGCAGCAGCTGCTATTGACACCTCGATACTCTGACTCGAATGGAACCAACTTGGCTTAACGCACGCGTGTATATACCGTATAGATACGTGTGTGTGTGTGTATATATATATATATATATAGAGAGAGAGAGAGAGCGAGAGCGAATCTATCCCTTGTTCCCCTTCTCCACTGACTTCTCCTCCTCTTCCTTCTCCTCCTCGCGTCTCTGTCTCGGTAGTTTGAGTACGCGAAGGCTATACGACTATATGGATGTGCGGGGCAACCCTGGTGCTGGTGCAGCGAGAGTAAGGGTTTTTGCAATGCATGAAGTTGGGAATGGGATTTTTTTTTTCTAGCGTCTGTAAAAGGCTTGCTTTTCTCAACGTTAACGGTCATTAATTTAAGGGCAAAGTTCTGATCGTAATGTACTGTAGTAATTGTAGGATTCATTAATTAGTTGGGTGATTATAAAGTTCTTTACTGAATCTTGTTTTGGAAGTACTCTCTAAAGTTGAATTAGTGAATATTTTCATAGTGAACCAGTTTTTCACTGTTGAATTAGTGAAATTTTACTAAAAATTAGTTGAAATTTCACTAATTATTTTAGTGAACAAACCAGTCCATTATTGAATTAGTAAAACATTAAAAATTTCGCTAATTATTATAGTTAACTAATTTAGTCCACTATTCAATTAGTAAAATATTGAAATTTTCACTAATTATTATAGTGAACTAATTTAGTCCACTATTGAATTAGTATAATTGACTACAAACTGAAATGCGTCGCAAAAATTATACAGTAGCGAGACAGTCGGTTTCGTCAATTGAAGCTCATATACACACACACACACACACACACACATATACACACGCGCACGCGCACGGATGTAAGGTCGAACAAGGTAATAGCTACTACGGCCTCATATTCCCTTAATTATTTATGTTTTTACTTATTATTGAAAATATTTTTAAGGCGTTGATAATATTCAGGAATTTGTGAATTCAAAAAGAGCAAGTGCTTCATCAGCTCTCCATCCATACATCATTTGTATAAACGTCGAAATTCCCAATTATTTTATTATGTTCAAAATGTATTTTATCTTTAATATTGAATACTCAGTATTATTGCAAAATACTTACAAATTTACATTGATAGAACTAATATATGTTTACCGCGTAACAGAAAAAATCAGTATCATCTGTATCTTCATTATATCTGAATTTAAGTATGCTGCTATTAGATGAACAAGTTTTTTCTTAAAATGATAGTGAATAAGAATATACATAACCGTATTGTTAATATTCTTAATATTTTATATAAATAAACCATTTATGTTCAATCCTTTTGGATTAGTATATTTTTTACTAATTAAATAAGTGTATTTGGCTTTTCGTGCTATTAAAAAAACTACTAATTTTTTGATAGTATTCTACTAATTGTATTTCTACTAATTATTCTATTAATAGTACATGTAGTTCACTAATTATTAGTGGATTTTTACTAATTCAACTTTAGAGAACACAAAACATTTATACCTCAATATATTTTTGTATACACTAAATTATTCTCCCACGACTAACTTTAGAAATACACTTTACGACAGCAAACAATTTCAACTGCAGCCTACCACACCATCATTAATATTTACCGCTGCCTCTCCAAACACTCCATTTATTACCCACTCATCAGCGTAATCACACGAGCTCTCCTCACTATATATATACCCATCCCCCTATGGAAAGGGCACGTGCGCGTCGATACATCCTTGCAGAGTAGGCGCTCTTCTCCGACGAGGTCACATCGATCCTCTCTCTCTCTCTCTCTCTCTCTCTCTCTCCCTCGCGCTAATCGTCGCGCACAGGGGCGAATAAGGTGCGCGCCGCGTAAAAGGCGACCCCCGCTGTTTTTCGACGCGAGCGCGCGCTTGACTAATCGACGGTGTCGCGTCCAGGCGCATCGCGACACACCCTCTCTTTCACTCTCGTTCGCTCTCTACTACCCTCCGCGCCCTTACCAGACTATGTGTATGTGTGTGTGTGTGTGTACTTCGTCTTCGTTGCTTTTTAGGTTTTGTTACTAATGCCGGTAATCGTTCTTTCGATTGCGTTGTTAGTTTCGTGCTCGTATATATTGTGTTTGTGTGTGTAGGTTCACGATAGAAGAAGTCGAGGTAGTTAGGAATGGATGTTTTTAGAGAATTAGCAGGTAAGACATTTTTCCTTTAATTTCAAGGAAGTACTTACCTGTAAATTATCTTCTGGTTATTTATGAAACTGTATAATTTAGGTATAGGAAAATCCATTGTATGAAAATACATAATTGATTTTTACTGTAAATAAATTGTTTTGAGAAGTTGTCAAATAAAATAGAAGCTATTGCCATTTTCTTTTCAAAGACAAATATATTTTATTATTACATGAATTGTAAATATTTTACTTGAAAGAAAAATTTTTTTTTTAACATTTAATCGTAATTTTTACAAAAATGTGAGGGGATTCCAAAACACTGTAATTAATAGTAACATTATTTATTATCAACTACCAGATTACATTGCTCAGACAATCTGATATATCATGCGTATTTTATTTACATGTATGTTATAATATAATTGTGTACCAAACTATTATATTTGATTCTTTTTTATAAATTTCTTATATTTTGGTTATTTGTAAACACTTAGTATTATAGTGAGCGAGTTATTGACAAATTGATTTTTTTTATTAATAATATCGATTAGAATTTTCATGTATTCTTTAACAACTACAAGAACTCGATTTTGCGTCACATTCATTTTCTGTGCATAATAGTGTACTTTGTAGAATCTGCATTCATTAGATGACCTTTAAAGTTTTTGGTAAACCTTAAATGTCTATAATTTGAATAAAATTTTAAATAAATAACTTTTATCGGTACAATACTTAGTCAGATTTAAAATTAGTGTGTACGTAAAACACTCTTTGCATTGTATAGACAAATAACATTTAAAAACGTTTGCATCTACTAAGTTTAGCCCACAGCAACAATTGTTTGCTTTTTAAATGTGATTCAAGATGAGCTTTTATTTAAAGTTTTCATAATCTGTAGACTTCATTTATTGAAACTTTTCATTTTACGGATTACTTCAATTAAAAATATTACGATGGAAATCAGTAGTCCAGTAACAACAACCATCAGCATTGGAATGAATGAAATCTTTTTAAGGCTAAACTGTGTTTTGAATTTAACCATCTGTTCATTAAAATTTATTGAATGCGGTATGCCAGACTCATATATCGTTTGCAAGACTTCATTAAATTTTTCTGTAAACGGCGATGATGCGTCATAGAGAAATACCAATTTGTCGTGTTGAAATGCAAGCTTGGCCATTTTCATAACCTGTACATTGTGCATCTTTCCGTACTCATAAATTGAGGTTTCAGCAAAGGTATAAGGTACAAAGCACATACAATTCTTATACTTGATCAACCTCTCAAGACAAGGATTCTGATCCATTTCAACTTTGACGAATGGCTTTAACTGTTCGAGAGTTTCATCTTTATCATCAAAGCCTCGAAAATATGGTGGTGCGTAAACTGGTAAATTTGACTGCTGAATATTCTTGACCGTGTCAAAAGCCACTTCCTGTTTCGCTATGTTGACGTCCAAAATTTTAGAATAGACACCAGATGTATAAAGCATCGATAATATCACAAACTGTATGTAAGTAATTCTATAAACTAACTTCTGCGGCTCTTTTGGCAATGATATTCCAAGAGATAATTGAAACACGTTAAATATATGCCAATTATTTGGTAATAAGTTCAATTTAATTTCTGTGATTCCAATAATGTATAGTATTATTACGACGAGTGATACGACAAGTAGAACGTCAATCGGTGCGTCAAACTTTGAAAAATATAATATCGGTACTAAAAACACATACTTCGCATCTTCTAGTAATATGCTTCGCGTATAATTGTGATCATGGAGATCTGTACTCAATAAAAATTTTATAGGTATAACATTCATTTTAGTCACTTTTAAAGCATTTTCTATATCGCTTATTAAATTGATCACATTACTTGTGTCAATCTGTATCATTACAAGTTTTATAGAAAATTTTAGCAATTCTAGCATTGTATGTAAAAATGGGTAATTCACACCAGTTACTTGCAACTCATCAGTGTCTTTGGATCGACTTACGTTTATATAAGGAGGGTAATGGAAAATCCCTACTTTTATTGGATAGTTATTTACGTCATCATATTTTTCAGGAAATAAACGAATAGTAATATCGAAGATTTGATTTTTTAATTTCTTAGAAAAAGGATTATAAGTATAAAGAATAGGTTTATCTTGTAAATACAAAATTGAAAAATCTAAAACTTTTAGTGACCACGCTTTTGAAAAAAGTTTCCTCAGATATGTTACAGACAAAATTCGTTTGTTTATTGATACCATTAACAATTTCGGTCTTGGAATATAAGGGGAAAATGTAATAAATTTCTGAATGACATTGCACATCCGGATCAAACTTGCCTCTACTACATCTTCATTTTCTAGAAAAACGTATAAAGTTGAAGAAAGAAGCTTATTACCGAAAATCTCTGATTGTAAGTGTTGAAGATTACTTGAATTATTTATTCGATCTAAATTTATAGTCAATGTAGGTACCTTATGAGAAATTTTTTCTGCGATTCGATAGTTCATCTGGGTATCAACCGACATATTATTTGTCAAAATTGTTACTTGATAAACTTTTGAATCCTTATTAATATGATGCACTAGTGTATCAATATGATTACTATGAGCCATTAGAAATATTTCTTGTTTGAAAAAGAAAAAAACTATTGCACTCAAAATGATCTGCATCTAACTTATATATTTGTGATATGTTATGAATTTTAAATTCAATTTTTATGACGAATTCCTCAAAAATACTCAACTAACGTTTTCATTTTTCGAAAGACTAGTGTGGAAAGAGTATTGCGTACCACTGAACACGTACTGAATAAGTACCACAAGACAGTGCTATATTTATTACAAGTTTTATTAGTCAGTTACACTATAATGTGTAAATATTAATACATAGTTCAACATATTTACTTTGAAGAAATAGAAAAAAGAAATGTATTTTCTCACTTTTTGCACTAGCTCGCAAGCTACAATGTTATTTCAATGTCGGAATTGTTTCAACTTGTAACCTTGAACGTAAAACAAAATTATTTTCTTTTATTATTACTTATTATTTATTACCATTCCATACAAATTATCGCTTAAGAGGATATACTCCTAGAGCGTTAATAAATGACAATACAAACAAACAAACAAATTATCTTCTCACATCTATTCGATTCTTCCGCTCAAATATACAAATTCTAAAACTACTTTCTGCGCAGTAAACTCAAAACTCCTAATACTGCACGTACAGCCAGTAGGTTTCCCTTTCCCACTCTCGTGCCATCGCTCAAAATTAATTCCACATCTTCATCTCCATATTTTTGCAATCTCATCAGGACCATTCCATTCCGACAGCATTTTCTTTAACCTCTCGCGGGCACACCTATATACATATATACATACCACCACCACTGCGTTGCAACAGCAGCGCTCTCTGTACACGCCACTTAATCCCCCTTAATCTTTTCATTTTATCGACTACCTGCGACTGTCAGGCTCGCGGCTCGCCCGGCAACTTTGAATTACTCGTTGTTATATTGCCGTATCGCAGCAGCAGCAGCAGCAGCAGCAGCACAGTCTTCACTTCTCTCTCCGACCACTGCAGGAGAGGAAACCGAGGGATGGAAGGGAGGAGGGCGACGGTGGACCCGGGCTGCAGCCGGTTAATGGCGTTGGTTAACACTTGGCTATATAATAATGTAATATACGCGTATATATACCGGGGGAAACTGCTACTTGGAAATTTGAATGCCGTCGCCGCCGAGCGCGGCCTGAATATTGCGTCCGCTCAGCCGCGCCCCGGAAAGTTGCGCGAGAGTTAATGCCTTTGGTTAAATTTAGCTCGATGCAAGTAATATAACGCGCACCGCGTTATACTGCATTTGAATATCGCTGCTGCTGCTACTGCTGCGTGTGAGCGCACGGTTATATATACAGTTTTGTTTCGTGGTCTTTATTTCTCGTTGCTTTTTCGTTTACGACACTTTTATTTATTCATGCAAATGACGACGCTGATTAGAGAGGATGCTTGGAGAATTTTTGGCTGTAATTGTATATATAAAAGAGTCGGGGGCGGAAAGTCGTCCGTGTATAATTGTTTATTATGAAAATGAGCGGTGAATAATTTTATCTGCAAGTAAAAACTTTTGAGAACATGAAATTTTGTATATGTTTTTAAAACATTAGACGTTTTATGGTAATGGTCGCGTACTTGTGTCTTTTATGAAAGACTTGATGTTTTTCGTTTTTACTATAGAAGTTTTAAAATATTACCGAAATTGAGGAAATAAAGCTGGGATACAATTAAAATGATCTTTCTAATTAAAAAGCAGAATGTTAAAATTAATCGACTACACTGATTTCATCAGACACAAGTTTTTATACTTGTTTCGTAAAATAAGGTAACGTTTTTCTGTCTGGATTGATCACCAAAGTTAAGCAATAATAGACGCAGTCAAGTACATGGATGAAATGACCATTGTGTAATAGCTATGCTATTTCGGCGTTTGTTTAGATTTTCAGTTCTCTAACCTAAGTAGAGATGTACCTGAAAAAACTATTCAAAGATTGCATATCATTTGAAAAAAAAGAGATTAATCAAAAGATTGTTATTCCCGCATGTGAGTTCTCTCGTGGCTTCCTTTTTCAGCTCCTTTGTGGCTACTTTGATGACTTCAAATGTTGGGAGACTCTATGAGACGATTTAGAATACACCGCAGCACTGACAAAGCACAAGAAGTACTTATCTCTTATAATTTAATTAGTTTTAACCAAATTCATGATAAATTAAAAAAGTATGATAATCTTACTTTATTCCTGCTAATTACTGGCATAAAGTGCTTAATTCTCACTAATAATTTACTTTATTCCCGCTAATTGGAAATAGGGAATCAGGCGCTCCTTTTACTCCGTTTTTGAGGCCACAATAAAATGGCCATTATGGTGAAGATGGGAATAAACTAATTTCCAATTATTTTACAATAGTGTAAATAACTTATCTCATACTCAATAACATACGCTTATTTTTCATTACAAGTAAAATATGAAATGTAAAACAAAGCTTGTTCAAACAAAGAAAACACTAACACCTCTTCGTAAATACAATGATATACTCGGCATTCAATTTTCCTTTCATTTCTCAGATTACCCTATAACAACGAATTACAAGCTCATATGAATTTCGTTACTTTTTTTTCTCTCCATCGTCTCCCCCCACAATAAAAGCGCAACAAAACATGCAAAACGCCATTAATAACCAGCTCGAGCACAAAGGAAAACCATATGCAATTTATTACGTCGTTTGCAGATACTTAAATCCAACATTATACGTCAAATCTCTACACCACGCATCGACAAAAAAAAACGAGAAACCAACCTCCATTTGATGCAGGCTGCACGCGCAACGCGCATTAGCGAGCTAATAATAAACACGCGCGTCTATCTTGACCCTCGTATATATATCTAAAAAAAAAAAAGTAACCAAACGCGGGTACAAGCGAAAAAAAACACACAGCCAGACGAAAAAAGGGAGCATGCAACCGCCTCATCAAACTCCCCTTTTTGCCAGATTTTCGGAAAAAGTCACCGGCGATCCGCCCACTTTTTTTCTTGCGCCTTCCATTCCATGTGCCCCCTTTCTTGCCCCCCCCCCTCTTTCAGACTTTTCAGCCGAATCAGGCAACCCGTGGTCATCAGTCATTTTTTCCGTCGCTATAATACGCAATAATATGCTATACGCGCGCACGTTCATATAATGCAAACGCAAGCGTATGCTATTATACATGTATGGTAGGGACGCGGCGAGAATTTTATTATGACGCATTACCTGTCGTTACAGATGTCGTCGTTCTCATCGTGTTGCACATGTATTTGTGTCCTGCGAATCGTTCGGTATACACTGTTCTAAATGTTACATGCGCGCGTGTGATTGATAAAATCGTAGGAAAGAGACGGACGGGCTTTGTACTTTGTTGAGCGAGTGTTTAGCAACTAAATAGGTATATCAATGTTCCATTCCGGATGTGATGGCGTGAAGAATTTCGAATAACGCGTATTCGATTCTGGTTGTCGGTATAGGCTGATCGAAAAATGACGCATCATTCCGAAAATTAGACGGACGGAATAATACTTTAATTGTCGAAAAGTATTCCGAATTATTTATCGTTTTAAGTAAAACTTTATGGTTATAACATTGGTAATGCAAATAAGCATTTCTATGATTTTTTTATATATTATACATATATACGACCCATGAATCTCAAAACTGGTGAAAATTTTATAAGCTGAATCTAAGTCAGATTTAAGGTATATATTTTCCAATAGATGGAATGACTCTAATGCCTGACATATTTTATATTTCTTATTTTTCATAATTACATATATATTACACATTTTTTGTACAATTTTTTAAGCAATCTTTTTAAAACAATATTTACCTACCAATGCATTTCTGTGTTTTTTTTTCTTCCGATTCAATTTTTATTTATTTCTCATCCATCAACTTTTTAAAATGACCTCAAACATAATTCTAATAAAAACGCATCCTCTTTTAAAAAAATATGACAGGATATTGTGAAGCATTTAAAGAAGCAATGCGATTGGTTCAAGATCCGGTCTGAATAGCGTCAAAATTCAAAATGTTCTCTGATATAAAATGGATATTTTGATATAGAAATTAATTAAATGATTTATATGTGCATTTGAGTAAATCAATAAAATAATCATTAAATTATTCAATATTCCAATTGATTAAACTTTTAATAATTTAATTACAAAATAAATGCTGTTCCAATTTGTTTCCTAACCTCAATAATTTAGAATTCAAATTTGTTCTTTAGTATAAATAATATATTATGCTTTTTGAAAGATATAATGTTAATAAAGAGTACAGTAATGAAGTCTAAAATATTTTTTTATTTTTGATTTAGTTTCTATGAAAAAAGTGAAGTGCGCGCAGCGGGCATGGATATGTCTAGTATTTAATAAAAAGCAAATACATTACTAATAAAATATACGATGTAAAAAATGGTAACATCTTCGATGATAATACAATACGAAATATTTACAAATTAATTTCTTCTACTATAATACAACTATGAGATTCAAATGAATAATATCTTACCAAAATAACTTATTTATCATCATTATAATAACAATTAATATTTCAAATAAGAGACAACCTTGATCATCATCCACCAATTCACCGAAATTCCATGCCTATATAAAATGTAAAAAATATTCTTTCACAGCGCAAACAACCACGGTAAAGACGGTAAAGCACGTTATGACACAGACGGCAAATAGCTTTTTATAACACATTACTCGGTAATTACTAATCCTTTAAACGTCAATGACAACACATCCGCCTCTTTATTTCTTCCGTACACAGCCATTTGTATCCGTGATTTTCCTCATCTTTCCTGTCCCTAACCCCTGGGGGTAAATGTATACCTCCACGGAAACTCAACCAGGGCAAAAAAACAAATCTCCACATATTCGGATACACACAGGAAAAGCCGCAACGCTGTATTATATAGATCTTTTTGCGCGCAACATCATCACAGCACTTCAGCTGCTCGGCAACGCTAAAAGGCGAGTGCTAGCGCGCGCTGCCACGTTTATGTTTGATCAGGCTGCGCAAATACAAAGCCGCGTGGGTAGGCGTTCTCTCTCTCTCTCTCTCTCTCTCTCTCTCTTTCCCTATGTGTATGTATACACTAGGCAAACATTTTAACAGGATTAGAGAACACTTATAGCGGGGTTAATCTGAGCAAATATGTATAGGAGGTGGAGTGTAGTCGCTCCAGGGCGACTCTTTCTCTCTCTCTCTCTCTCTTTTCTTTCGCGTGTACGCGCACGGTCTATGAGAAACCGCTAAGTAGCTGTCATAAAGTTGTCGGATTTTTCAGGATTTGTAGACCGCACGCATGCATACATGCGCACGCGGTGGTTTTTTACGTAAGCTGTGTATTATATGTAGTATGGATGGTCTTTTGTTGGATAAGACGGTGCGCGCTTGTAGAGGGTTGGAATTGGGTCGAGGTATTAAGATCCAGGTTGAATCGAAGTGAGAATTAATGTAAAAAGTATTTTTAGTCTTTTTAAAAAGAATAACGATTTTAGTTTTGAGAGAAGGATATTTTAGATAATGAGGGTAATTTTTTAACAAGAAAAATGACTTTATCATCGGTCCAAAATTCTTGATAATCTTCTACTAAAATATAACCAAAACTTTGAAGGTGTTTTAAAAATTCTTTGCATTATATACACAAGACTATATAACACCTTAATATATAAGTCATTAAAAAGGCAGTTAGCCATCATTTACATCACAGAACATTTCCTCCTACTGCGTATACTAGGTACAACTACACACCTCATTACCCTCTCCATGCAATTCCAGTATACATCGCCAACAAAAAACATCTATGTACACACTGAGCGCACCCATCGTTGTATACATATTATACAACCCTAAACACGCGCCACCTCCGCACTCTTTAAGCAACAACCGATCAAAAAAAAAAGGAATGAAAGAATCGTAGTCCTATATACATACCTCGGAATTCCATTTACATACGCTGCGATTAATCAGTGTTTAATTTCCGCGCATTGACGTACAATTTGACGTTGCGTGAAAGGATTCTACAACCCCCGCCCTCTCTCTTTCTCTCTCTCTCTCTCTTTCGCTCTCTCACCGCATAGCACCCTATGTAAACGCCTCCGTATTTGACTTTTCTCGTCCGCGTTGCAAGCCCCTCACGCATTCATTACACATTCACAATATTATCTTTGCACACTCACGTGTGCGTGTTTGCCCTATAGAGATGCGCGTATATATATACATGTGCGTCAGTCGACGAGAGAGTGAAAGAGAAAAAAAAAAGAATCTCGCTTAGCTTTTGTATATACTTGACATCTGCAGAGAGAGAGAGAGAGAGAGAGAGAGAGAGAGGGAGAGAAAGAAGCTCTTTGCTCGCGCGAATTTGAGCCTGAAATTGCGTCGACACAAAAGCGTTTTGCAAGCACACGCGGAAGGTTTAATTTTACAGACGGTAGGAGAGGGAAAATTCGTTACTTTCATCAAGTTTCTCTCCTTTTTTCCGAGCTTTGCCGTGATCTAATTACCACGCGCGCTTGTGGAGAGAGAAAATTCCTCTGTTGGCTTTTTTTCTGTTTTGCGTTTAGCATAGGATTACACTGTGTTGCGTGTGAAAAGATGTAATTATGTAATTGCGCGCGATCCTTTGAGCGCGATTCGTTGTATGTGAGTGCATGAAAAATTGTAAAAGAACTTTTAGAAAGCCGTAGTCATCTTGATTCTATCAATGTGGATGATACAATAGTTTAATACAAATATAAACAGTATTAGATTTATTGCAGCGACAGGCAATCGAATGATTCGTTTACTGTGAGGTGAACGATTAGCTTGTTTTTCAGACAGATCGAACTGAACAGACTAACAGACAATCAATTGAAAGGAGTTAAAAAGTTAGGCGAACTTAAGTAAATCAGTCGAATTTCGGTTCTAAAGTTAATTCGGTGCCCCATTAAAGCCATAGTCGTCTATAAAACTGATAGACTTTTTACTTTAACTTATTATCAATTTAAATTATCCGATCCATTTATTTTTAAATTCAACTTTATTGTGATAATTTCTTTTTTCATTTTATGTCGTCGACTTCTGATTCAAAGCTCAATATATATTCACAAAGCAACATTACAGAAGTTTTTCACATATTTCTAAACTGCTGATTTACCAACTTCGAAATCACATAATTTATTTAATCGCATGATGAATATTACATTACACTAATTGAACGACCTCCCAAATAAAAAATTTATCGCCACTTCAAATTTTTTACTATATAACCTATATCTCAACCACCTAATATTACCGTCCTTTTAAAAAAACAACGCTGCATATACATGCAATCCAATCTCTGATAACAACAACCTCGATCCACCATCAAGCCCTCGTTTCACGCCCGTGCACCCAATCATCGTCTCAACCAGCATTTCCTTATTATCATTAATCACCGCATAGCAAAGTGGTATATATATATATGTGCCTGCGTCGCACCTTATAACAATGGTACGCGTATCGGCTAATTATATATATATCCGTCTTTTCACATATAAGCGTTATATATCCCGCGAGAAAATAAAAGGGCGCAGGTATAAAAAGTCACGCTCTTCCTATACGCATGCGTAAGTATACACTCGTCGGAAGTGACTAGTCGTTTCCGCACGCGCGCACGCGCGTTCCAAGTCATGGGAATTTTTATACGCTTGTATATTGAATTATACGTATTTAGCTGCTAGGAGGTGACAACGATGACAATGACAGTCGAAGAGAGAGAGAGAGAGGTTTTTTTTTCGCGCTGTCTGCAGACGATCGGCTCTCGATGGATCGGTGATTGATGACTCGATCGCCGCGTGAGGCCGAGATGAACGTTGCGTGAGTATGCGTGCGGGCTGCGTTTAGACGGTGGTGCTACTGCGTTGTATATAATATAAAAATTGTTTGTGTATAAGGGAGTTGTATGGGTATAGATATTATAACAACTTCGGGTTTGTGATTGATAACTGGGCAATGACTTTTTCGGTCGTTGAAATATTTCTACAAATTGATATATATATATCTTATATCAAATGATTCCTGAAAAATTGTGATACTATATATATGGTGTTATATAGATTTTACTACTAAAAATCCTCGCTTACACCTAAATATTGATAGTTTAAAGAAATACCATAAACTTTTTTACAGGATTTACAAGAACTATCTACAACCGTCGTTGCAATAGCACTGTTACCCACCTTTTACCTCAAACGAACTCAACAATATAATTCACATATAATCAAGCATAACACGTCTAGATTCACCAGAATACAGGAAAAAAAAACGTTCAATTATCTCGTCAACAGTTCTCCGCGTGCGCGCGAACATCCAAAATCCAAGCGGAAAAATCCCTCGCGAATCCGCACTCGGAACGATCCATCATCATTCTCGTCTCGCTCTGGCTCTCGGTCGCGGCGCATTCGTTCGTTCCAGTTTTTCAAGCAAAAATCGATCCGTCATTCCTTCTACGCGATGTTGTATTATGCCACGTTATGCTCGTCTCGTTGCGTTGCTACTTCACCATCGGACTCGCGTAACTTTTCGCCTATATTCTTCACGTACACATATTGCCCTATACAACGGATACAAAAGGATTCCGTACTCAATAAAGATGTGTGTGTGTGCATTATACGTATACGCGAGATGAGAAAGGCGCGCGCATAGAGACATTCTCTCATCAAACGGTTTTTAATAACGGTGTATAGTCGTCATCGTCGTCGTCGTCATCGTCGAGGAGGAATATAAGGTACAGACTGTCGGGGTCGTGCTATATAACGATGCCGATTCGTTACGCCCGCGCGTACGTATACGCCAGGCTGCTAAATGCCAAACGCACCTGGTATATTATTGCGCGATGGGAGAAAAATCGGTATATAGGCGCGCGAAGAGATGAGGAGTAGGGAGTAGAAAGAGAGAGGGAGAAAGAATATAGCACGTATATACTGCGAGGATTGCTTGGTTCGCGCTGGAATCTCGCTGAGTTATGGGCTTGCTCGCTTGCTCTCTTGGGATGAAATCGGATTTAATTAAATAATTGCGAGAATGACGTAGTGGTAGAACAATGGAAGATTTTTGTTTATAAACATTAGTAAAGTAAGGACAGTGTCTAAGATATTAATAATCAAATCGAAGAGTTAATTATCTCTGTAATGAAATCCCGTCATATGTTTCACTAAACTTTTATTAGTATTGGCGCTGACGATGATATATAGAGGTAAGAATTTTGTTTGTAATATCAATTTGTTTGTATTACTCTACAATGTTCAGTATTTCTAAATAATTCTAATATATACCTTGAAATAGAGAATATAGCTACCATTTTCAAAAATATCTTTATACTGTTTGATGTCATAAAGTTTTTATGTTAAATAAACGAAAGTCAATGAATCAAGCTTCAGTTACGTGAATCAAAAAACAAATCTCTGTTCATCGGAGTAAACATGAATTGTGCATATAATTTCTCGCGTTCTATCTGAGATAAACCACTTAAACACCTTAGATAGTTAAGCGACTAATAAGTTGGTTATAATCATTTTCTCAGAATCAAATCATTTTGAATATCTAATATCAGAATCTCATACCACATTAAAGTTTATTACAGAAACTTCAAACATTCAAAATAGCGCACATATAAATATTATAATCAGTCAAACATTCACACAAAGACATCACACATCGAATTTCTATTAACACAAATTTACGCCAACGAAACCCATAGATCTCAAATCCGTACCGAAACCGCACCATATTCCTTCTTATTACATTCAATCGCCTCAATTTTCACACATCATACATATTTCTATCAATCAAACGAGCCTTTGGGGTAAAAAAAAATCGCGTAACCCCGCGTGACCAATCGCAATGACTCTCGCGCGGGCGACGATAAAAAAATCAAAAGCTCCGACTCATCCCTCTGTCCCATACACACACACATATATACGAGACACAAGAGCCAGAAAAAAGCGCATTCGTCAAATCTCGCACGCACAATTATACGCGCGTCCCTGCCATCTATATATATATATATATAGTGCGTATGCGCGTCACATCACGCCCCCTCTCGTCCATATTCCACCGATTAATATCATTAGACTAAAAGAGAGTTAGCGAAGAGAGAAAAAGAGCGAGAGACAATGCGGCGCACGGGCGACCGAGCGAGTTTAATAACGTTTCACGCCAGATTTTTTAATAATATGATAATAAAGCGAAATGAAAGAAAGCGCTTAGGAGATTATCATTCGGTCACGCGGCGCGCGCGCGCTCTCTCTCTCTCTCTCTCTTTATTCGACTGCTCCCTCCTTTCATCCCTCCCTTTTACTCTTATTCTCTCGCCATCATCCCCATACCCTTGCGGGCGCGAAACTTTTCGTCTCGGTAGCTTGCGCGGGATTTAATATTCCGACGTTCGACCCCGGCACCGTCGCGACAGTGAATTTACGTAGAGCGATGGACTATATATCGACGATGTGCGCGTGCGGGTGGAACGAAAATCGCTAATATTTGATGCGCATATACGTATATGATGGTGTACGTCTGTATATAGGATTCATGTCAGTCAACTGACAATTTCATAATGCAGATAGTATATATGTATATGTTGCTTTTAATGCTGTCGAATTAGCTTTATGAGGGTTACGATGATACGGTATTACGATGCGGACGAAGTTTGCTTTGGCGAATTAAATTACATAATGACTTTTGGTATGATTATTTTTCATACGATACAAGCCTATAAGAGCAAATTACAAGCTTTTTTGTGATTTGGTTACTATTTTGAGTTGTATATTGTATACGTGTGGGATAATCTCAAGTTTCTATTATTTTAAATTAACTGGAGTTATTCTGAAGTTGAGTATTAATTGCACCGTTTCCGGGAATAATTAATTAGTTTGGCTTATAGTTTCGTCTGTATGCAAACACATTGAAATCTCCTAATGCCGAGTATATCACTAACGTTATTGCCGTATGCAGATGATTGACGTTTCATGTAAAATTGTATATTCTATTGAAAATAAAAACACAAAGCGTACCACATTTCAGAAATAAACAAACAACACATTTGTCTAACTGTATATTTTTATAAATATTAGTTTGCAATATAAAAATCTTCACTTACCATAAATCACCGAATACAACCTAAAACTCTCTATAGCTATCATATAATTATCCAAGTACCACTCGAACAAAGCTACTCCCATTAACACTCTGACACAACGGGAATTCTCCCTCCTAACGCAAATCAGCTCGACCAAATTCACATACTCGTGCGTTCGCAAAAAAACTTAAACCATAAGAAATTCATTTAACACAGACCCTACAATCATTCGTCAGAAGATCGCCTGAACACTCACACCTCGAATAATAATAATAATAATAAAAAAGAGAGCGAGTTGCTTACTACGCGTGATCAATCACTCACGAACGCCGGAATACTATATATATATACGTATAATATACGAACGTGACGGTTCTTCTCTGGGGGTATACGCAGCGATGACGAGGCACAAAAGGAGTGAGGCCCCGAGCAAAGGGCATTTCACGCTCGGTAAAGCAATGCACAATGGGCCTTGCAAGGGATATATATATATATATATGTGTGTGTGTGTGTCAACCAGTTTCGGTGGCCTTTTAGCGTCGAGTGTACGAGCGTAATTGTGCGGCTCGGTGAGCTTGTCGCTCGGGATGAGTAGAGGCGGGAGAAGATGCGCATGTCGGGACCATTTGGTGTATGGGATGACACTCCGAGAATTGGGTTGAGTCGTATAAGACGTGGGAAGGTGTGAGATGGATTAGTGGGTACGTTTGAGTGCAACATTGGTTAAAAGTGTTTTATATTGAGTTTTCAAGAGCAAAATATTCTAGAATGTGTACTGTCATTTCAAGAAGTTATTGGAAATAGCATAGGAAAATCAATTTCTTATTTGATAACATATTTTGGAAGAATATATCTTTGCTCCAAATTTAAATTTTTTAATGATTTTGACGAAAGTGGAAATAAATGTTATCTTATATAATTAATACTGCATATCTACAATGTTAAAATATTTAAAACTATTCCATTTCGTGATTTTTTTCAACTAAACTATTAGCTATGTAGAAATTATGAAACTACCCATTATCATACAAAATTAATGTAATAGAAAATCATGTACAATTAATAGTCACGTCCAAGCGAGGAAAAAAATTTTACGTTAAAAGCAAAATGTCTAGAAACGTATAAAATTGTTAAAAATCAGGCGGCTAAATTGAAAAACATTAAAGAACTGCTTTTTCGCCGGAAAATTCATTCTCGCAGGCGACACATTTACACAGCATTCATCAAAATGTATAAATCGTTAAAAATTCATCATCTGCAAATTTCATTTGTCGAGCGACATTGATCCGGGAAGCCTGGGACTTTATTGGCTGCGTGTACACGTCGATTTAAAAACCGATTCGCGTCGTTTGACGATGAAAAATACGCGTTATACACAGACGCGAGCGCGCGAAAAAAACACGCACTCGTATGTATATACGCTCTTTCTCTCACCAATTCGAATGAACATTGCGCCATTAGGCGCGACACATACACACACACATGTACACAGTTATATACACATGTGCATGTTCCAAAACTGGCGTGAATTTGCAGATAGCGCAAAATATTATTAATCTCTGTTGTCGGGTTTGCACGAGTGGCCGCTCGTGCCGATATTTTTCAAAATTTCA
Source organism: Torymus texanus (assembly GCA_036873485.1). Lineage (NCBI taxonomy): Eukaryota > Metazoa > Arthropoda > Insecta > Hymenoptera > Torymidae > Torymus > Torymus texanus. The sequence continues at coordinate 10,425,740 of JAYJLV010000001.1, read as the reverse complement.
ACGCGTATATACCGCGGTATAGCGACCTTTCATAATGCTCCGATTGTTAATGCGGAACCATTAGTCAAACGTGCGAAAGAGAATTTTCGATTTTAAATCGCTACATTTATCATGCAAGCGCGCAGGCGCTTGTGACACTATTCTGATTTTATTTTATTCCTCTCGCTTTCTCCGTCTCTACTACCCTTTTCGACTCGGCGCGGGTATTACATGGCTGGCTTACACGTGCATGTATGTGTATATGAGTAGTTATAGTTATATAAGTGGGTACCTATATATATCGAACGAATTTTTTATTTCCGTCTTTGCGCTTTTACACCCTTGAGTAACCCTTTTGGATCTGCATCGCCATTCTCAATCGTTTATCATTCATCATTCACAGTGTTGTGACTGACTATTAATTATATATCAAGGTCAGATAGTTATAATAATAATTGTAACGTAATCGATTTTAAATCGTATGTCATGCATTTAAATGTCTTACAATTTATGGATCGCACAAATATTCTTATAGCTATGAAAATTGAAAAGAAGAAGAGAGAAAAGTGCCGATTAATTTTCACGATTATCATAATTGTAACTATGCTATACTGGTAGCCATATGTAAATCCTAACATATACATGATCCCTTTGTTTATTATAAAGGCAATAACAAAAAATCTCAAAAGTCCTATTTGTAAAAAACTTATACTCCCAAGTATATAAACTATTATATCAGACAAAATTTAGTATTCTTTGGACGTTTAGAGCTTTATTCTATAAGATATAAACCAAAATTGTTACTTTTCTAAAATTCTGAATTAAATAGATAGTACAACATTCAAAACTATTTTTGCAACCAATCCATGTCAAAAATAAGTTAAAAACAGACTTAGATCTTATAGGTATAGAAAATCGATGTCAATTTGTTTGACATTTTAGTTCAAAGTAGCCCTTTGCTACCCAAAAGATGATTCCAATTCATAGTGGGCTATGTATTAATATTAAGTAAATGTTGGCATCTTCATTTCACGATGAAAGAAAAAAGTTCTAATCTTAAAACCGATGAAAGGCTATATTACAAGAAACGGTAAAAAATAGTTTATCCCATTACAAGGATTGATGCCTTAATATTGTTAATAATCGAGTGTTGAAAAGTGTCACTAATACGGACCGTCATTTGCTATAAGAGCACACTAATATAGTCATTTACCTTATTAATATAAGACTTTTAGGTAGCTTGCATTATCGACTGTTACATTTCAGTTTTTTATTAAAAATGCTCACTAAATTACCAAATTTAAAAACAATAAAATATCGTTAATTTTCCATCATGAGTATGTTACATATATTACAACTGCATATAATCATACAACATAAATTAAATATTGAAATGAAACCAGCCGTTATACTGTTATACCATCGAGAGAAAAAAAAACAAGCGAATTTAACATAATACACATGTTTTCGCCGCACGCACCACTGCACCGAGTACATCCATCTTTTTTGCACCGCGCGCGCATATATACATATACACTTTTTTTCTCTCTGCCGCGTCCGCGTGCAATCAGCTGCATGCATGTACCTCGCCTCGTCCCTCCCTCAATCCCCTTTTCTCTCTCTCTCTCTCTCTCTCTCTCTCTTCTCTCCCAATGGCTCGACCCCCGAACGTATGCACATACACATACACTCTCACCCTCGGCCTCAAACGCATGTTGCACCAGTGCTGCATAAAGCCGCTTTTACAAGAGCATTTCAAATACTCGTAAAAGCGCATTTCAACATTTTGACAACTACCAAATGACTCGGCCGAGCGCGCGTTGGGGGACAAGCGACCCCGGACAAATCGTCCTCGACATCTGCACGCGCGCCTCGCAAATTACCCCGTATTTTTTGCCATTCCTCCTTGCCCGCGCTTTTTTTTTATCGTCGCGTCCGCTGCATCGCGCCCGCGAATACAAACGATTTTTCACGCGCTCGCACGCGCACATGTGTATAAACCTACTGCGCGTATCGTGTGAAGGTGTTTGGATGAAATGCAATTGCATGTGTAAGTGAAAGAGTGAGTAGGACGCGATTAACGAATCGTGTCTCATTATTTAGCTGTTAAAAACCTTCGACAGACGCGTTGTTTTTCCATTGATACGGCTTTGATTATGTATCGCCTGGCGTCGGGTATCGACAAGCTTTTAATTTTCGGTGTGGCGCAATTTTTCGGGAACGTGTAATGCTTTTTCATAAGTGATGCGATTAATTTTTCGTTTAATTAAGCGCGAAACGAGAACGCGATATTTTTGGAAGGTTTATATTATATAGTGAGTGTAAGCAACTTTTAATTAATTAACAAATACTTTTTTAATATAGTCAGTTAACAATATTATAATTAAAATATACTTGTAATAAAGAGATCATATAATACGTATTATCAAGTAATATTATAAGCTTCTCCTTTTATTTTCACAAATACAGATAATTATTATACGCAAATTGAATATTACAACAATAATAGAAGATCGTAAACGCTACGTAATTTATTACAAAACCATCACCCTGCCTCGTGTTTTTTTTTGCACAGGTACCGAGAACGTAGCATTTTACCGTCACAATAATCGATTCTCTCGTCTACCTGCGACCTAATCGAAGACCCCATACCCGTCACATAAAATACGCGCTCTCATTCAGCCCGTCTTTCGAATGCACCATCAGAAAATAATAAAAATCCCATTGGTTTGAAATCGTAAATTCGACATTTCACTCGCGTCCATTCACGTCGTCTTTTATGGCCCCGCGCGACTACGTATCATCGGCCAATAAGCAGGTCATTAAAATGCTTTACGAGCCCGCAGAGGTAAACATCGATTACGCGTTTCAGTAAATACACCTAATTATGATGTGTACGATTATTTAGAAATAATTTTGTGCAGAAAAACTTATTCAAATACGAGGTTGTAAATGCATATTTTTTGCGTAATAATCGATGCAATAAATAATAATTATTATATAATTATTAAAATTAAAGCGAGAAAAAGAAATTATTAAATGTATTTTTTATGTAGGCGAATTTTCATAGCGTGTAAAGTTGAAAATCAAGTCAAGTTTTGACACAAAAACGAAATTAGTAACACACTTTTTTATGTATACTTAGATTTATTAGAAACAACATACACAATATCCGTGTAGTACCAATATAAAGTAATAGTAATAAAAAATTGAATGGATACAAACGACAGCAATGATTTTTCAGTTTCATTCTGTCTCTCTCACTCCTCGATATAATAGCAAGTCTCTTATTAACCATTTTCTACCTAAAAAACTGATCAACTTTTATATCTTTTAAATACTCATAAATAAGCTAATGTAAATTTGTGAAAAAACTTATTCCATCTATTAAATGGCGAATATGACCGGAAAATTCGTTTCATCGATAGATAGAAATGGCCAAGAAAGTATTTTGTTTTTGGCGATTATTGATGAAACTAGCTATTTATTAGGCAATTAATGGAATCGATTTCTATTACCAATGTACGGCTGGAGAGAAAGATAACATTACGAAATTTAATTTCAAATCAATGAAAATAAACATGTATATACAACCTGTTCAGAAAATGTAGGTAGGTATACACATCATCGTGTAGAGGGTGAAATTCTGAACCAAAAGTTCC
>JAYJLV010000001.1:10385366-10418344 GCA_036873485.1 Torymus texanus | reverse complement strand
CTGTAGATATTATGGTAAGAAGAGAAAAGTGCAGATAATTAGGCGTTGAAGCAGAAGGAATGGTTAAAATAGTATATTGGAATGAAGTAATCCGTAAGTAATGTCGGGAAATATTGTATATGATATGAATGGAAGTGAAAGTACAAATGAACATTATAAAGACTTTTAAGAGACTGTTGTGATATTAAGGTATAGTAATATAAAATAAATGAAAGCGTTACATGTGTAAGGAAAGTTTGTATATTGTAATCTTTATATCCATGTAAAGAGCGTAATGCTGTACAGGAAGAATTAATAAATAAATTTAAAAAAAACTATAATAATACTCACAATAACTTGTAATTCATTTACATAATATAAAAAAATAAAATAATTGAATGGAGATTTTCGATGTTTTATTTACTTTAAAGCGAGACAAACTCAAATTGCGGGCGAAACATAACCTCACCTAGACACGTGTACGCCTTGACGTGCGCAGAAAGTACTAAATATCATGGCAATTTTTACTATGTTGGATAGCAAAATGTCTTATGATCAAATGGCGATTTTTAAAGCTGCCTTTTTTACTAGGTTAATAGTAATTTGAACTACGTTACTAAATAAAATTTATTTTGTACTAAAATAAAAATAAATAGAATATATTTCGAATATTTACTTGAGTAAAATTTTTACTATGTTATATAATAATTATTCATTTCATTCATAATAATTTTTATAAATAACTGTTAGAAAAATTCTTCTGAATTATATTAATTATTTCTATTATTATAATAAAAATTTGTGTAATACAAGTATGTCTCCGCGCTGATATATATATTCTAGTAATTTTTATTACACTTATAATAAATTTTGAAAAAATCTGGTTGGCTGACCTATACTGCGAGAAAGATTTCATTACTCCCATATTATGTGTGTATACTTCTACTGTGTTTCTTTTTACGTGACAAAGTATATTTTTATTCAAATCACCACTTTTTAGCTGAGTTACAATTCATTAAATTAAAATAGATAATAATTCATCTTAGCAAAAAAACATATAGAAATATTTCTAAAAAAAAAAAAAATTTAAAAGAAAACCCCGCTCCGCGAAAGGTTGTGCACAGGTTCCATTCGAAAGTTCATATCGAAATCTTGAGCGCTCGCAGCTGTATGAGGCTGCCGTCAACGAGAGGCAAGAGGGCGGAAGGCGAAACGTATAAAAATACAGTCGCCGACATCAAAGCGGCGCAAACTTTAATTCACCGTGGCGCAGTTGATAAAGCCCCTACTACTATAAGGGGGTTTGCAAAACTCCTGCGCCCATTCCATATCCGTAACCTTGCGGCCCGAACTTCCGAATGTAGCATTCTGGGGAAAGCACGGAGTGTACGTGAAAAAGTTAATCGAACACGCGAATAAGTAATGTATATGTATATGTTTACGAGCTGAATAATCCATAACAATGTTATAGCGATTATCAGTGTTATACACATTACTGTAGACGTATTAATCTAATAACCATAAGCAATTGATAAACCTTGCGGCTTTATACTCACGCTTGCAAAAAATATCGCCACAGTGTTCTTGAAGCGTGAACGGCTCCAGAGGCTTCCGGCAGCAAAAACAGCTGAAACAGATTCTGTGATACGCTCGGCCGGAGACAATCTGTATCGCGAAAAACGAAGTTACTTAAGTAAATCGTCGTGTGGTTACTTGCGATATATATATATATAAACAACCTGCATCTCGGCCTGGTAAACCTTTTTGTCACATCTACGACAGTTCTGACCACCTCCAAGGACAATGCATGCTCTTTTCTTTACATCGGGACACTGTGGTCCATGGCTTTTCCCACGGTCCGGTGATCTGTATAACAAAACGTATGTTATTGGTTATTAAGAATTGATGTAATCTAATATCAAGTATTCAGAACTTACAATTTATATATTGGTACGTAAATTTACTGTATACTTTATCAATTATAGAATATTGAAAATTATTACCTGCAATAAAGTGATTTGACGTAATTTATAAGCACCACAAGTGAAAGATTTTTTGTGAGCCTCTAAAAGCATGTTTAGAAAAAAGTGTTCAATACGAAAATATATAGTAAATCTTCTTATAAAGATAAACTTTAAGAACTCTCCTTTATATTTAGTTGATTTGGTCAATTTAATCCAAAAACATATTTTCCTTTTATCTTTTTGCGAAGCAAGACTGAGTCAAATGGGCAATACAATCTATTTTCTACTAGAAAAAATTGGAGACACTCAAAAGTGAAATTAATTTTGCTAAGCGTCAAATGAAAAAAAAATTGACTAACAGTTTATATAGTGCAGTTGATGCGGTAACTTTTTAAATGAATTCTTTTACAAACAAGTAAAACTGACTCGGAAAATGTTTAAACAATGTGTAAGCCATATTTTTCACATTTTTAACTGCTTTTATATATGTCTAATAAACTTTCCCAGAAATTAGCACAGGTTACCTTATATTTAATTTACCACTTTTCTTCACAGATAAAATGTTATACTATATATACTTTTCAAATAACTTCAAAGTATTGGACTTAAAAAAAGTTATGTAAGATGACAAAAGTGCTGATAAATCACGTAAACCCACTGACTTGAATCCATCTACCGCGTTGACCAACAAGTCGGCCACGCCTACCTACACTGCCGACGATAGCAACCGCGATCAGCGCTCCGGTGATAACAGTCGTCCTGGTTCGTCTCCACCCTACTAGTGGAACACTCGGGAATGCACATGCAGTTGTCGGTAAGCCGCCGTGGTGTCGATCTGTTTGAATATTGAACGGAATTGTTTTTAAATACAGGACAAAAATAATCGTTGCCGAAGTACGATTTTTCGTACAGGAGAAGATCGCACAAAAATAGTATATTTATACTATAGTGATATAAATTTTTTATCGTTACAATACATACACACATATTGCAGAGCTTTAATATAATATGAGCTTTATATAGTATATTAGTCTAGTTTTAACAAAAATAATAAGAAAATTTTGTCTGATCACTTGTATACCTGCAGTTTTCAACACAATCACAGCCGGTGCCATAACAATCGCGATTCTTCCTCATTCTGCATCCTCGTCCGACACAGCAAATAACATTATTTCCATCGAATCTCGATCGCGAACGGGTCAGTTTATAATTACAACACCTCGAGCTGACTCCAGCAGCTTCACACCGATCATGATCACAGCACCCGCGGTCCTCATTGTCTATTGAAACGTGACATCGACATTGGCAAGGTTTTACCGGCACTGTACATCGTCGCTGCTTTTCGCATATCCGCTGCACGTAATCCGGAGGCAAGGGCGGATAATTCGTCGGTCGTCCGAAGTGACGGTAATATTTTGAAGAGGTTTCATCAATACTAGCTCGAATTATATCGCACAATTTTTTTCACTCCAGTTTCATTCTGAAATGAACAATTTGGTTCAGATATATATACGCGTACATATTTTGCTATACATTACTGAAGTTTATTTTACTTTTAACATAGTGCTTGTTCAAAAATATTTTCGTTGCATCTAATTGCTAAATATATATAACCTTTCGCCTGTTAAATTGTAAATCAGAATCTTAATTATAATATTTTTACGGAAATAATAAAACTAGAAGATGTGAGTGTGTAGCTATTTAATTATATTGCAAAATCTAATTTACGATGATATGACATGAATAAAAAGAACCGTATTTATGAATATAACATAAGTTCAAAAAACTTACTGATTAACGTATGCGTATTTTAAACAAATTTTTTTAATTTTACTTTTATTCTTAAAAATCGTATAATTTTGGTTATGAAAAATTATACATCTATAAGATTATCAACTCTTACATGAAATATTTCGAAAAAAAAATGACAAGAAGAGAATCATTTCATTGTAGATTAACAATACGATTTATATCATCAATTTTAAATCGATGAATAATTGAAATTTATTTAATAAGCTTGAATTTTGTTTATGTTTTATTATTTATCACGATATCTACTTATATTTTAAAAACTGCGTTTGTATATCACGTGGCAACCTAACAACACATTAGCAAGTCTAACAGCCAATCAAGAGAAAGGGCCAACGCTGCGGCAGGCAACGGCCAGGCCTGGCCATGTGACAGCATAACCTATAATTTAAGTAGTGCGGTGGTGTTTTCTTTTTCGTAACACGCGTGGTTCAATTTTAGTATGTGTTTAAGTAAAAAGTACGAGACTGCCACATAATATTGCAATCATAAATTATTGCAGTCATTCTTTATTTACTCTAAGGTATGCATGAAATCGAATATAATTTGTATTATCTAAAATTTATATTTGAAAAAATTATTGAGGTTATATTGACGTATTTATTTATGTATATTTTTTTCTTTAAAAAATATAAGCCTCAAGCAACGTCACTAAATTTATTTTTACCCATTTCAAAATAACGACTCATTAAAAAAAATCTTATCTCTTTATGTATTGCTGTGTTGATTTGCACAAAAATCACGTAAAGAACGTGGATTTACGCCTCTCGTTTTGCCTAAGTAACATATATCATATAATATCTTAATAAAACAATATGTTATAGGAGTTTTTTTTAATTATTATAATTTTAATTAATTACGAAATAACAATTTCAAAATAAATAATTTTTTACTTTTAGGTAATCCATTGCAAACATGACTTTAAAAAGGGAAAATAGTAACACAATAAAAGGACCTACTAAAAAGAAGACAAAAACTTCAACAGAAGAATCCACAAAGAAAAAATCAAAAAAGTCAGCAAATAATTCTAAAAATGTGAATACACAAAATGCTTCAAATATAAGTCAAAAAACTATAAAGAAAGAAAAAACGTCAAAATATGAAAAGCCAACTCCAAAAAATAAAAATGGTTTACCAAACAAATCAAAAGATTCAAAGTTTTCTAAGAAAGGTAAACCTAACTTAGATAAAATAAAAGATAAAAAAAATAATCCAAGTGAAACTCAATCTGATGGTAAACCCAATTGGTTAGAGTATAAAAAAGAACAGAAAGAATTGAGGGAAAAGCGGAGAGCTAAAAAATTAGAAGATGCATATAATATTGCAGTACAAGCAAAACAAATAGGAGAAAAACTTCGAAAAACAAATTTGAGTGAAGATGAGCAAGAAAAATTAACAAAAAAATTACATGATTTATTGAAAACTCAGTATGCAAAAATGATATTTGCTCATGATCTTTCTCGAGTAATTCAGTGGCAAATAAAATATTGTAATAAGGACATTCAGTTGGAAATAGTAGAAGAATTAAAACCCCATTTGTTGGAAATGATTTTTTCAAAATATGCTAAAAATGTAGTAAAAACATTGGTAAAAAAAGGCTCTGATAATGTTAAAAAGAGTGTCTTACAAGTTTGTCATGGAAAGGTTGTTAAATTATTAAGTAGTGCTATATCTTCAAGTTTATTTGAGAAACTATATGTTGAAGTAGCATCTGAAGCTGAAAAGGTTCATTTTAAACAAGAATGCTATGGTGATTTATACAAAAAAAGTAAAGATCCCAATGTTAAAAGCTTAGAAGATACTTATAAGAATTCACCAGCTATGAAATTAGCTATATTAAATGCAGTTAAAGCTAATCTAGTTAGGATATTAAACAAAAATCTTATTAATTCAACACTTCTCCATACAGTTCTTTATGAATTTTTATTAAATTGTAGTAAAGAAGATCAAGTAGAAATCACTGCAATGGTTAGACCATTGATTGCAGAGTTATCACAAACAAAGGATGGTTCAAAAGCTGCTAATATATGTATTTGGCATGGTACAAATAAGGATCGAAAACTTATTATGAAGGCATTCAAAGACCATGTTAAGGATATAGCGACATCTGAACATGGATATTTAATGATCTTAGCTCTTTTAGATTCTGTTGATGATACAGTTATTTTAAAAAAGATTATATTACAAGAAATGATGAACAATTTAAATGATATTTTGTCAAATGAATATGGTAGACTAGTTCTTTTATATATTGTCGCACATAGAGATACTCGTTATTTTCATCCTGTTTTAATTGATTATTTAAAACAAGGTGATGGAAATGAGACAAGTAAAAAACCAGCTGAAATTCGTCAAAAGGAAATTTTAGAATGTATAATTGAAAATCTTGTGGAGAATTTATCCACTAATACACTAGCATGGCTGCCCGAGGGGCATACACTAATGTTAGCTTTAGCTACACTAAAAGCTTGTCCTGGTGATAAGCTTAAACAACCATTTGAAGCGATTGCAAAGTTTATAGTTCAACTTGATTCCAAATTGAAGAAAGATGATATTGAAACACCTGCAATAGAAGAACCTGCTCTTCACATGGTACTAAAAAAACTTATTCAAGCTGATCGTCAACGTATTGAGAAAAATGAATTAGCATTTGGTGAAGTGCTTGTTGAACATTTAACAGTAGATTCAATAGAATATTGGATAAACTATAACAGAGGATGTTTTCTGTTAGTTACATTAATAGAAAATGAATCGGAACAGGTTGTTTCTGTATTAAAAAGTAAATTAAAAAATCAAAATCTTAAAAAGAAAAATACCTTGGGATCATCAATATTGTTAAAAAAGTTGAATTGACGTAAATAATTATTTGTAAATTGTATTTATAATTTAGCATATTTTTAATAAATGTTTTTTTTTTGTAATTGTGAGAATTTTCTTCTCATGCAACATGTTACCTTCCGAATAATTTGAATAACACAATCAAAGGTTTGTGGGAACATTAAAAAGTAATAATATGTAATATTTTTTTAACTGAACAGTTTTATTTAGTTACAATATAGTATAAATAATCCATTTTAAGCTACTATTCCCTAGACGAGTAACAAAAACGAATTTATAGTATCGAAATTACGCCCTTTTAATTTGAAAGTCCCCGAAAAAGTTTAATACAGTACGGAAATAAAATTCAAGAGAATAAAATTTGGACATGATTGGAAATCAAAGATATGTTTTATGCTATCTATTATGCACGATTTATTATGCAGAATCATCGACTCTTCAATCAATGTTGGATATATTGTTTCTAGTTAGTGGAAAATTTCGTTTATGTTATGAAGATGAAAATGAAAAACAAAATTCATTAACATTGCAAAAAAAAAATAAATATCGTTCGACATGATTCAATAGTATTACAAAGACGCAAGAAAAGTATTTGGCTACCGGCCAAACCATGTGTTATCGCGTATCTTCACCGCCAAGCCTTTGTTACGTTACAATTTAAGCATATCCTTAATATCAACGATTCTAGATCGTATTTCCGGTTGATTATCTTTACATAATTCTGTTAACATATCCTTCATTAAAGCAGTTACCAAATTTAACTGTTTTATATTTTCCGTTTCATTCAATTTTTTTGATAGGGATATCACAATATTTAATGCTTCTTTTCTTATTCTAGTATACTTTGCAATACCTGAAAATAAAAAATCAACGTTACTAATAAGCATTTTATACTAACGAAAATTTTATATTGAAAAAAGCTTATACCTATGGCGTATCGCAATATTTTAAGAAGTGTCCCACAAATTGAATCCAATGCTTCCTTATCTTTTTCTGATAACTTATTAAAATCAGTTTTCAGTAAAACCAGTTTATCAACATAACGATTGAGAGTTGTTAAAATGGAAACTTGCACAGGTCTAGTACTCATTGGTAATGTTTCAAAACAATGCGTTATGAATTGTAAACAATACTGATCTACAAATAAGTTATGATTTATATAAAAACGTTTTTAACTTTAATAAAAACAGCAAAAAAGTGGGATAGAAAAGATACATACCTTGAGTTTCTTTAGACATAGGCCATGCTTTTCCAAGACCTTCATAAATCGTTTCTTGCAACTTTATTTTTTCTTCACGTTTTTTCTTATTCTCTTCCATTGAATCATCATCATCATCTTCACTTTTTTTGGTCAACTAAAATATTATAGAAAACATGTTATTATTACTTCAGACAAATGTACATAATTAATTGAAATGTATAGCACGATTTACTTTAGGCAAAACTTCTTGGGCAATATCGTAAACTTGTTTAAATTTATCTTCCTCTAACTCGTGTAAAACTTCGGTAAAGGCTTTTAAAGCGTGACGACGATATTCAAGTCCCTCCTTCTTGCTTTCTTTATATAAAGTCTCTATAATCATCTCTTTCAACTTCGGATCATTATTCAGAGCCTCCCTAAAAATTTCAAGTTATTCTTATAGCTAAATAAATTCGTTAAATTCTTTTCATCAAATTTAAAAATAAGTGTTGACAAATAATGGAAAAATATTTTTTTAATAATTTTATAAAAAATACAGCTAAATTCAAATAATATACTTAAAATTTTGTTAATGTACTCAGATATTTATATAATAATTATTATTTCTTACTTGCTATTACACGCGAGCGTTGATAAAGCATTTAGTAATCTTTGTTTCCCATTCCAAGTTCTACCTTGTAAACCATTCACCAATATGTTCAACAATGAGTTCCTAGCCTCTTCATCAATAGTGGCACCAAGCTTCGTGGCTACGGTCGAAACCGCGTTCGCAGCTTGGGCTTTTGTTGTCCACGAAGAGGACTCTAATGCCGAATTTAATGTGGTGGTGATGACACTTAAATTCTGCCGTATGCCAGCCTCTGTGCCAGGAGTAATCTCCGACCAGAGTTCTGTCCAAAGTTCGACAGTTTTTTCATTTTCACCAAGAATTTTTTCAGCGTGCATTGCAAAGAAAGTCAAAGGCATAACAATTTGAGAATACTTTTTTAAAATATCTTGATTATGGTTGTTGATTGATTGTAAGGTTTGGCCAATCGCTAAGCGTATTGAATCATCTAAAAAATTCGGTATGAATGTATTTTCAGAAAAATAACATACTTTTTTCTATTATTCATAAATTTGAAAATTTCGAGTTATATCTGAATAAATTTTTCGTAAAATTACCTTCTCGTTCCATGTACCATGTATTTAACATATTAAACAATTTATCTAGACTAGATCCTTTTGCACATCCGACAATGTGACCAATTGTCACGGCATTATTCTTCTTGATTCCAACATTGCGATCAGTTAAGCCATTAATAAGTGCTGCTAGTAGTTTACCTAAATAAAAAATATTGATAGAAAAAATATTTAGTATATTCCTATATATTTATGGAAATTGGTCTTACCAGCATATGGTTGCAATTCGTGCTTCATATGAGTACTAAGTTTTATCAAAAAGTTTGAACAGGCCAGTTTTGTCCCAAACTTCAAACTTGACTTAATAAGCTCAATTACTTTAGGCATCAAATCTTTCAAGATTGGTGCATCAATATATTGTATACACTAAAAATTAAATGGTATTATACTACGTATACAGTATACTTATTAAAATGTTAATTACTAACGTACCTTCGTCATAGTATCCGTAGAAAAATGATTTTTGGTTGTTTGTGCAGTTAGATTATCAATGAGTTCCTGAGCCTCCGATGAATTAGCCGTCGTTGTACGAATATACATAATATCTTTATTTTCGGCTATTTCGCCAATAGAATTCAAGAGAGCAGGGATCAATATGGGAAGCGATGGTTTCAGTAAACTTCCAGCCGAGGATACAAGTTGCGAGACCGTTTGCAACGATATCGCTCGTACAGAAGCTACTGTACTCTGCATTCCCTCATCAATCAAAACTGGCAGTATTGCTTGTAAAACCTCTTCACCCGATTTTCCATGAGATGCATCACATTGACGAATACAAACCTAATTAAATTCATTTATAATCAAAAATAGAAAATAAATAAAATCCCATGAAGAGGTAATAATTTTAAAAAGTAATTTACTCGACTAAAAGTTTTAGCAGTGTTTGTTGCTTCTTGTCTTGTGCCTTCATGAATGTCATCCATTACCCTAAATAACTGCTTCCATAAGCCAGGTGCACATTCCACATAGTTTATAGAGACATTAGGAGATTTGATTAAATCAGATAAAGCCAAGCAGCAACTGATTCGCACACGAAATTGATTATTAGTTATATTTTGTGTAATATCCTCTAATATCTCTTTATGGTGTTGTTCAAGCTGGAAATAATTCAAAATCAATATGTTATGCAACGCAATGAACATTATGCAAAATCAATGCAGCATATAATCTCATAATATTTATGCTAATATGTTTTAAAAAACTAGGGGATTTATGTAAGAACTTCGTTTTAACATTATTGGCACAACCGCACTTCTCAGGATAATCTTATATATTTCCACCAGAACGAAAATTGCGACACTTTAAATACTTATAATAACAAAAAGTTTTGCCGTACCATTATCTACAACTTTTGTATTTACTGTTTTTGTCTAAAGTCAAATCCTGTGAAACCTATAGCCAAAAATCGTCCATTTTTAACGTTTTTAGCCGGTTTTCGCTTTTAAATTGACAAATATTACTTGTAACAAAAAATGATTAGCATAAAAAAGATGAGTTCTAATAATTTTTATCAAATGGACGTATTAGATTTACACAAAGAATAATTTTGTAAATCTCGATTTTCTCCGAATTTTATTTGTTCTGACATTTCTGTCTTTTTCGATGGATCTTTCTAGAATTGAAACTGGGTCCTCCCTATAGTTAAAATTTCGATGAGATTCGTGGAAAATTCTTTAAGATAATCCATAAACCTGATTACATACGTACATATATACGTAGGGAACACTCTGGTGCGTGTGTGTATATATATACATACAAGGGTCTCCCGAGAATCGGTCGTGCCTAATGAATATTTAACGATTAAAATTTTTTCATGATTTCTAACGTACAGCCTTTGCTGTTGAAGGCACAATGGCACGCCAGATGCTCGCAAAACTTTGTTGAACTTTTGGTACCGGATCGAATTGGTATCTATACAATTTTGGTATAACATTCGGCGAGTAAGCTGAAATATCATCATTGATTGCCGTTGCGAGCTGTGAAAACCCAAGAGCAGCCCCTTTCTTAGATGTCCAAATAGCATTGTGATTAGCCAAATGTAAAAAGCGATAAGTTAATTCTGGTTTTTTGAGATCAGAAGCTAATGAACATATTTCCTTATACGTTGTCATGTTGCCACTATAAAAACGATAAAAATTTATAGGTAAATTTTTAATTCATTATTACAAGCAGATGTGAAATTACGATCATAATTTTTAAATGTAGCTTACCCAGTTGGACTTTTTCCTAATTCACCTTCTTCAAATATCTGAGTATCATCAGTAACTTTTCGAACTTCTCTTCTTCCATGTAACAGCTGATTTGTTATAGCAGATATTAAAGCTGCTTTGTCTTTCTCTGAGCAACTAGTATATACTAAATATAAACCTTTTGAAGCAATATCTTGTACGATGTCTGTAATTACAATAGATTAAAATAGGTTTTGAGCAGTGTCACAAATAAATATACTACAAAAAACTCACCACTATTTTCAGATAAGAAGTCCATAAATGCTTGTTGTATTGCAGATAATTTTTCAAGGATACATTCTCTTTTACAGTTATGTTTTAAAATACTCAAAAGCCATGTACAGACAGCCTAAAAAATATATTTATCATTATTATAAAAGCAATATGTATAAAATTAATATTTTTAACCCATGACAAATTAAAAGTTATTACATATTACTATTATGATGTATTACCTGACGAGAATTCATATGCGGTTTACTTGCTATTGACAAAAGCTTTTCAATAGTAAAAATTAATAAATCATTGCTTTCTTTTGTATATTGAACATCATACTCAGAAGGAAGAGTTTTCCAAGCATCTCTTCTTTCAGGTGAAGCAGAAGCCTGGACACAACATACCAAAGCTTCTCCGATCGATAAATGTATGTTAATGTCTTTCGTCTATCGTAAAAAATATATTTAAAAAAAAAATTCTTAATGCATCATTTCAAATAATAAAATTTAACCTAAAAGTTATACCTCATCAGCCGTTTCAATGAATTTTTCTAATATCATTTTAGAATGGGGAAACTCTTCACCAACACAAATGTAACCTAAAGATAAAGCCACCTTTTCTTTTACCTATAACATTTAATATAAATAAATTAATATTTAATTTCTATGAAAGTAAATTTTGATTTAACTATGTTTAATACAAACCTTAGTATTAGTTTTAACATTCATGAAAATAGAGAATAATTTCTCTGCAATGCTTTTTTTACTAGTATCTTTTTCTGCTTCTGATGGCAAGGGCAAGGCAAACGATTTACCTATTATTCCAATACCTCTTATTGCAGCGGCCAATAACATTGGATTATTTACATTGAGAAATTCACCTAATGTAAAAGAAATAATAATATTAAAAATAATAATAATATTCTAAACTTTTATGTTTTGTATGGTGTATATGTAAATTACTTACAAATCGTTTTGACTGTATCAATATATGTATTCCAATTTACCAGCGTATTTTTGTCTTCGCTTCTTCGTAAAATTAATTTTCTTTCCATTGAATAAGACAAAGCTAGTAATGCTCCTTGCTGATTTTCTAAAACTTTGTCCTTTGTGGTTTTTAACATTTTTGAAATATGGTTTTCAAATTCATTGGTGGGAACATACGCCATAAAAACTGCATAAATTTTTGCTGCTAAGTCTCTTACATACTCTTTTGATGACGACAATAAAGACTGAACCCACGTCTGTTCTTTTGCATAACGTCCGACAATAAGATCCGGGATTGTACCAACTATTTCAAGCAGAGCATTTAGAGCTACTTCATCTAAAAATGATAAATTGTTAATAATTAATTAAAGCCTTTATTTTATAAAAATAAATTTTACTCATAAAATTTACCTCCAGTGACTTGACCAAAAAGTACAACAATGTCTACATAATGAAACAAACTATCAGGACTTTCTTTATGTAATGTTTCCAAATATCGTCCTATTAATGGAGTAAATTCACATGGATGTTCTAAGGAATCCGTTTGAAGAGCAATATTAGCACTCTTTGCTAAACAGATTCGTAAATAAGATATTATCTACAAAAATTAAACGAAAGAATTAAGTCATAAAGAAATTTAGAATATGATAATTTATATAAACTTTTATATCAAACAAAACTTCTTTACCTCTACAAAAGTATTTATATTAAAAGGTAAAACTTTATTTCCAACTGTTACTTTATTATTGCTAGTTACTCTTGATTTAATTTTTGAATGAATATATGACATAAGCTGTGGAAAATCTGGCAAAGAATCTTCTTTTGAAACATACTTATGACGCTCATTTTTATATGAGGTTCCATATAGTGATTTTAAAGCTTCAGTTTGCACTTCTTGTTTTGAATCACCAGATGCTAGTAACAACAAATATCGAGATGGAGCATGATCTGATGGAAAAACTGTTGCTGAATAATGTACTGCAACAAATCTAAAATTTTTTTATTTATTTATAAGTTTTAAAATATTTAAGAGAATTCTGTATATAAAATAAATACATTGATTATATTATTTACTCCATCTAATCCAATTGATTTTTTATATAGCTTTTTAATACATGATAAGTCAAGACAAGTTTTATTATATAATTAAAATATAGCAAATATAATAATTAGTTTGTACCTGACATGAGGTTCTGGTGATTCTATATGGGCAGATAGTAAACCAACCATTAACGATATGCCTGTATCATCATCTTTATTAAGTACAAATGCAGAAGTCATTGAAACCAAAGCATCTCTTATGGTTCGTCGTAAATCGCCATCAGTCTTTATATATTAAAAAGTATAATTAATTGTATATATATACTAATCAATTACTTATAAATTGCTAATTAATAAAATTTTCATACCGATGCAAGAGACTCAAAAAACCTTTGTAGCAGACTCAGATTTTTATTGACAAGACTTGGAATTCTTTGACTAAGTTGTCCAACAATTGTATATGCCATTAGTCTATGAGCTGGCTCAGCGTCTTCAGTAATTAATTTCATCATACCATTTAAAATAACTTTCGCCACTCGTACAAATGGTCTTAAACTACATCTATAATTTTAGGAAAGAAATAAATATCTTGGTTTAGATGTTCTAGTTGTATAAAAATTCTATAAGATACTAAAATGTTATTCTTACTGTTGAACAAGGTTTGAAGTAAATTGAAGGGCTAATGACTTAAGCTTAGAATTTGTATTATTTGCACCATATAATGACTCAAATATAACCTGAAAAACACAATATAAATCAATAAAAACTATTCTACTAAAAAAAAAAATTAATCTCTATAGTAATAATGTTAGTTATGAGTCATATGTTTATTAAAAGAAAATTATACGATCAAATAACAATAAATATAACCTAATATTTTACATTTTGAAAAATCAGTTTATACTTATACAAAATTTGTTTTTTTTTAATATATATTTTGTCAAAAGTAAAAATATGTTATTAATACCTTGAAGAGAGAAATAGCAAAGAAATAAACCTTTGTAAGCTAATAACTTTAAATAAATGACTTGCAAAATTTCTTATTGAATGAAACTTATATGTATATAAATTTTTTTCTTTTAAAACATAACAATATTATCTCGAATTTAAAAGACTATTTATTAAATTTCTTCTGTACATACTGTTTAAAACTTTATAAAATAATCAAAAATAATCATTAATCTCTCTATATTAATCACAATGCAAATGTAAACTTTACATATTGTAACTATTTTATTTCCTTTGGTAATAAATCTCAAATTCACTTTTGAATTTAATTTAAACATCTTTCAAAAATATTTCATTACCTGTATACAAGGTAGAACAATAAATCCTGCATCTGTCACTCGGCAAAGGTAATGCAATAATTTCAGTCGAATTCGAATACTAGCTGGAGTTCTTTTCATTTCTTGCTTTATTTCTTTTTGTGTTGCTAAAACATCAGTACCCAAAAATAATGTATATAATGGTGCAGCTAACTGCATTGATGACCAATCTAATAAGCTAAAAAGTTTATTAGTAAATTACTTTTCACAAAATCAAATAATTGTAATGCAATTTTTACAGAATAAAATAATTATTTGTAACTTACTTTGCTATTTTTTTTAATTCTAAATCTGCCAAATTAGCAACGCTAAATCTGGTATCAGCTGCAGCAACTATTAAATGAATAAGAATATCTGAATCTGGAAAAAATCCTCCAGCGAGAAATTTAACAATTCCAAGTTTAGTTTGTTCAAGCTGCTCTGCTGAAGGGGGGCTTTCTCCTATAACTCTTTTAAATGCATATTCACTCATTCCAGGTGGGACAGGATATTGTGTCCAATCAATTGGCTGTCCAGGTTGTTGATTCTCGCTTTGCCCAATTGAGCTAATCGGAAAAGTATGTGTTTGAAAATAATAATTATATTAACATAAAATTTAATTTGATAAAATAAAGTAGGTTACCCATAAGGTAATAATAACATGTCCAGCATGAAATTCAGCAATTGCTTGGCTACTTGAGGTTCATCTTGAAGTCCTAAAAGAGAAGCTCTCTTTTCTGCATCCAGTGGTATATTTATGTGAGCTAGTGCTGGCATTATTATAAGCAATAAACTGAAGAATAGATAAATACATAAATATTTTAATGTATTTTAAGATTTTTTTATACTTTCAAATTATATTACATACCTATCTTGATGTGATAATGGTTTTCCTTGAATAGCATTTAATACACTTGGGATTAATTCAGCTTGCCTACTCATTTCCATACGAGGGTAACCCATTTTAATATATATAATGGTAAAATTCTTAAAAAAAAAAAGGTGTTAAAAATAATTTCTTTTTTCTTATGTCTTGAATACTTATCAAAATGTACATACAATTACAAATGAACTAGCAGCAGGATCTTGATATTGTAGTAATAAAGCTTCCACAGGAAGTTGTACTTGAGGTCTGCTTTTAATTCTTCTGTTTATGTGTATTAAAAGCTCCATGACTTTTTTTCTGACACCTTCCTGCGCACTTGAGAGTTTTAACAAAACAGGAGGCAAAAATTTGCATATTGATGCCTGCAACTGTTCATCTGTCTCTGCACAACCTAGTCGGAGCAGGACACGCTCCAGTAAAACTGGAAAAACATAAGGAAAAAACTTTTAAGTAATGGAATAAATCAATATTTAACTGTAAATTAGTAATCAAGTAAAGTTAGTAATCATTATTAAATATAAAATCATTCCGAATTTGAAAATTTAATATTTTAATTAACTTATTCATTCAATATCAAATCTTTCAACTTATAGTCTAACCAATTTATGCAAATCATTATAAAACCTATGCATGATAAACTTATGACAACATTATAATTGTTAATCATTTAAAAACTATCTTTATATGAAATAATGTAATTAAATAGAATAGTTATTAGAAAAGCACAAGTAAATTATTACTTGTACATATTCAATCTTTAAGTATAAATAATACAAAGAAAAAATTGCAATTAATGAAAAGTACAATATCTTTTAAGGTTAGATGACACATATTATTTTACAATTTATTTAAGTATATTAGATATTTAGAATTTTGATGTGAAACTAATTGAACTCAAATTGAACTATATTTATTGATATTATTTTTAATATAGTTTAGATATTTTATATGATATACATTTGTGACAAGTCTACATTTTTATTGATATGTTACATAATCTAAGGAAAAAAACATTAATTTCTTCAAATCACAGAAAAATAGACAAATTGTAATACTTATTTTTAACAAATTAATAATACAATGATAAGTAGTTTTATATTTTTATAAAGCAAATCATATATTTTTAATGTGTTGCATTGCAGTCTTTGTTGTAAATGATATCTAAGTATGAATCATAAGGTTATTTTTTACATCAATTTCCAAATTATCATTAATGTCTAAAGTTTTGATGTTTACTTTATGTCATTTAATTTGTTTTTTTAAAGCAATCATAGGTACAGAAGTAGATCATTAGTATAATCATGAATCAACCATACTTTAATTGAAAAAGTAATTAATTTGTTTATGTTTCATTTAAAGATTATTATAAATGACTGATCATTTAACTATTTTACTAGAAATATAATTAACTCAATGAAGAATATCATTATACATACACATTAAAATTACTACACAGTATGAATAATTCCAAAACTTTTAATTTAAATTTTTTCCCATCAATTTTTAACCAAGATTTTAACTTAATTATCCCATCAAAACTCACTTTTTTATGCTTGATCTAATGATAAATTACTTAACTATACAATTAATGTTATGAGATATTACGGAAAAGTAGAAAACTTTTCAAAACTTTACACTGCGTTAGCTGTCTACATGCATTCAACTCTATTGAACAGTTTGTATTTGCATGTAATTACATTTTACAATAGATATATTTAAACATTCTCTCTATATATATTAGACAATTACACAGCTGTACACTACGAATAAACTTTATTTGGCCTAAATTTGCTGTTGGAGCACACATGATCTATCCGTCGCAGACCTAAAATCTTCCAATCAATACAATAATACTGCAAAAATATATTACAACATTAGTTTCAATAATTTCGTAAACAAACAGATAAACCCAGAGCCCTTCTAAGAAAAACCTGGATCATTTCCAAATTCTGAATCACCAAGACAACATCAACATAAAGCACTGTACAAAGATATGAGAACGAACTTTTTTCATCCATCGGATGATCGACCATCATGTTCCCGTCAGCACGACATTAAAAAGCCACCGCCCTCGCAGCGCCGACAAAACAACGAGCAACAACAACAACAACTACATCAACAACAATGACAACGACAACAACGTCGAGGGCTGTGCGCACGAATATTAAAAGAAGAGAGCTGCGCGCGAGCAAGAAAGAGCTTCGTTCGCGGACTCCTTTTGACAGCTCTCCTACGTGCGTTCGCGTTCGCGTTCGCGATGAAACCACGTGTTGCGGCGCGCGCACGCGTGCAACGGAGTAGCGGAATATATCGCGAGTAGTGAGAGAGAGAGAGAGAGAGAGAGAAAGCTGAAAGACTGCATGTGTGGGTGAGTACGAGTATATGGCACACACAGCGAGTGAGGAGGAGTTGAAATCGGAGGGGCTGAAATGTTCACTCTCTCTTTCTCTCTTTCTCTTTATCTACCGGCGAAGTAGAGGGAGAAACGGGTTGTATACACACATGCATGCAGCAGAATCGCGCGCGCGCGTGCGTATTGCAACCTCCTGGCGCGCGTCTGTCTGCCAAGAGGATGATATACGCGACGAGTGTTGTATCGGGCGCGTCATCGTATATAGGGCGCGCCTACTCGGGGCCTTTATATCACAACAAGGCCCTTCTGCCGTCGATGTTATAACGGAGCCGGTGACTGCATAGAGAGGCACTTACTCAGCTCGTCCGTAGCCGCTGCCATTTTGGAACACCGCACACACCGCACCGATACCGCCGCCGTGTGTGTCGTCGGTCGTCGCTCGCGCTGCTCCGCTAGTGCGTATTGTGTGTAGTGTACACTGTTCTGTACACCTACGGTGTGCATGCGGCGTGCGCGCGCCGCCAAGAGAAAGACAGAGAGAGCATGTATATATATAGAGAAATGAGAAATCGTATGTGTATGCGTGTGTGTTTGTGTGTGTACGATGACTACGATGACTACGATGAGAGTGTATGGAAGTATGAGAGTGCGAAAACTACTGCGAAACTTTGACTTGACTTCGCGTTCACGACTTTTATATACTTGTGTGTATATACCAACACACCTGCAGCGATGGTGACTATATGATACGATGAGTCGACTATATGTTGAGCTGGAAATCTTTGGCCATTGTTCTTCTCATAAGCTTCCAAGCTATAAGAACGAATGTCAATGATACGGAGATTGAAATTCGAACAAATATATTACTTATATTACATTGGATAAATTATTATTGGTGGAAAACTTTTATATTTGGTTTAATCATATATAAGTAAAATTACATGGATTTATAAAAAAATCAACGAATTTTAAATTTCTATTCAAAATTATACGATTCTGATTGAAATCACTGCAACTTTTTTCATTGTATCTAATTATAAGAAACATACTAGGAAGATTTGTTATTGTGTTCATGATATATATAATTTGCGTCATAATTATATCAAAAACGTTTTACATATACATTCCATCAAGAGTGAATTAAAGATACAATCGATCATACTATAAAATTATTATATACATTTTTTATCGTTTGTCATTCGTATATATGTTATAAGTATCAGAGATACGAATTTTTCGCATTTTTGCTGTATATGAGCAATCTGATTTACAATTAAACATGGTCTATAGTAAATCTCATGTTTATTATGCGACTTTTTTTACAATCATGTCTGTTATTCTAAAATAAGGTTTTAATTACACTTCTAATTTAAATAAAACCGGACTAAAAGTATACACTTAATAACGACATATATATTATTACAATATAGTAAAAAATATTATTTGAAATAAGTTTCTACTTAAACTACTTATTAAAAGTATAAAGATAAGTACTAGGAAGATGAAATTCCAAAAAAAAAAAAATAATTTCCTACACTGTTAGAAAACTTCCATGTATACAGATATACAATGTGTATAGTTGAGGACGCAAAATGTAAACATAGTATATCTATACATATGGAAGTTTTCTAACAGTGATACAATTTTTAGCTCAATTTTCGAAATTATAGCTTTTTTAAATCACTGCATTTTCTACCATCTAATCATTAGATAAAAATGTAATTCGAAAAATGAATATCACATATCGTGTAAAAATAATTTAATGAAAATAGTAAGACCTTTCCGCTAAATTTTTTAGAATTTTTAGATATACATTTTTAAACATTCGGAAAATTTATTCATCTATTATATCACAATAGATATTCTAATTTGTTTGTTTACCTTGATAGGAAAATATCTATCAAACATTTTACCATTCTGATAAAATACCTCACCGAACGAAGGTACCTTATAATATTTTTCAAACTTAAAATAATTGATATAGTCTACGGCGAGAAATTTAACCCAGTACATAAAATTGTTTTTTTTACATTCTATAAGCAGCATGATTTCACAGAAAGCTTACAAAACTATAAATCAGTCTATCCGTAAAATATAATCCTATCAAAAAGTATAATAAAGATCCGGAGATAAATCCTTGGATCCTCTAAAAATTGAAATCGAAATCCACCATGCAGGGCCGTACACTCCTGCCATATAATTACCGGTCATAAAAAAATCAGCCTGACGTCAGATTACAGCTCCGAAAAATGAACCACGCGATTCCCAGCCAGCGAGGAGCACACACCGAGCGCGCGCGCGTGCGCGTCGTCTGCTCGGCGTTAAAGGGACCGCGACGAGAGAAAGAGAGAGTCGCGGTATACGCATATTATAGCCAGCAAGCATCACGATACCGAGCCGCGGGCTGTTGCCCGTGTGGCGCACTCGCTGTCTCGCTTGCGTGAGTGACCTTCACATTGTTCTCCCCGCCCGACTAGAGGTCGAATTCGAAATAAACAAAAATCTCGCGTGGCGCGCTCACTAGCGCGAGGCAGCACAGCCAGTGTGAGTACAGACGCGCTCTAGCTCGACTATAGAAGTCGATCAGGCAGTGGCCCTCAGTGTCTAGCTTTCTCTCTCTCTCTCTATCTCTCACCGCTGTGCATCATCGTCGAATCATCCCCTGCTTGCTCGCAGCCCCCGACGGTAGCATTACGTAAAGATTTTTGTCGGGGATTTTATAAACGTCAAGCGGAGTCTGCCCGACACTTGTGTGTGCTGCTGCTGCTGCTGGTGCTGCTACTGCCGCTGTTGGTCCTTCTGGGAATGCGGATTTCCTCCTCCTCGTAACTCTTTCGCTCTCTCATTCTCTGTCTCTCTGTCTGTCTTAGCTTTGCGTGCACTTATCGGGATTAGCATGTGGGTTTCACGTGTCGATTTCACACGATGATTATTTTGCTGAAAGTGGCATGTTGCTGATTATTAACCTACAAGTGCTTGTCAATAACACCCGATTACTCTCTCGTGCGCGCGCGTTTACACGATTTGGCAGCAGTACTGCATGTTTTCTAGTGTGATTTGCTCGGAATTTTAAGGCACAAGGCAAACGTTTGTGTTGGAAAGGGACGTGCGACGGTTCCACGCTGGGGTTCAAATTTTTCAGTGATCTCTTGCTAAGACTGTATCTGTAAACATGACATACGCACCGTTCTTTTTTTAAATAGCGACCTCAACATTTAAGTGTACACAGCTTTGAGTGACCTAATTTCATGTAAACTTGATTGATTTCAAAAGACTGATAATATAATCAATGAATTTTATTTATCTCTGAGTTGCAATTGTTATTACTATCACAGAAGCTATTGTACTTTCTAAAGCTAAATTAATGATTTTTCTTATATATTAATAATCAAATCAGTGTATCTTTTTGTCTTTATGCGATAACAGTTACCTTGATAACAGCTGATATAGATTTTCCTTGTGTTAAAAATAAGAAAAAAATACATTTTACAATTAAGTTTAGTGAGATCTCTTTATGCAACTGGATGTTGATATTTATAAAATAAGTCAGTTATTTTTTTAATTACACATCATTTAATTTTTGGAGCTGGTTCAATTCCATACAATGTTTGTTGATTTTTATTGACACTAGTTTGAATGGTTTGAAATGGTTCCAAATTTCTATATATTAACATCTTGGAAATGTTTCATATATAATTACTATCTATAATTACTAAGCATGAATATAGAATTAATAAGTAGAAAGAACAATGTTCAAGTGGGAATGTTAAAGAATATAGCTCATCTTGTCTTGTTAGATACATTATAGATCCATATTGGTTCAATTAAAGAATGAGCAGTGTTGTGTCACATGAGTCATAATTGAAACAAGTGGTACACAGATTAATTACTTAGTGAGTAAAAGTATTTTTTTAAATAAGAAAACATTTGAGAAAGCCAATATTCATTTAATATTCCCATAAACAATTTATGCATGTACAAATATATCTGTTAAAAAATGTGTGAAACTATTTCATTGTACTCTTTTAAGAAGTTTTTTTGTTAGATAGATAAAAATGTTTAAAAATTAACAATAAATAATCAAATAGTCCTTTAATTAGTAGCTAACAAAAAGTAGAATCCTATTGGAATTTTATATTTTTTTGTTTTTTAAGTTTCTTTAGTGATTTTTTTTTGTAGGTATTATCCAACAACTTATTGCAACAAGTAAAAAATGTAAAAAAGTGCTACAATTTCTTAAAATAGCAGGGACTCCAGTTTTAAGTTGCTTCAGTAGCTGTAGTTATTTTGATTACTTTATTACAAATGAATGCAATGGTTGCACTACGCGATCTAGTGTGTGACTCTACACGACAGTTGTTCAAGAAGATAGGGAACTTCTTTCAGCACTGCTTGACCTTATTATGGACTTATGTAAGTTCCAGTAAATAAATCACTGAATTTTGCAATTGACAGAAAATAGTTATGAACTTTGTATTGTACAAATTTTTGTATAAAGTAAACGTTTAATTCAAAACACAATTAACGTTTCTAAAATTACAGTTACGTCTACAACAAGTAATCAACGTTTCTGAAAATACAGTTACGTCTACATTTTTAGTTTTTATTTGATTTATGAATATTTATATGTAGGTTTAAATACCCACATCTTATAAGAAAATGGTGTTGTAAGTTTAAAGTGACTAAATATTTAAAATAAATGCATTAAGGAACTTTTTTACTTTAATATTGATTATTTAATTAAATGTTTTACACTTTGATTAAGGAAAGAGGGTACTATTGAAAAATAAATTTTAAAACCTTTATAAACTTTTCAATGCAACAATAATACTTATTAAATGTACTTATTACACTTTTTTTTAAAATTCAGTGTAGAATGTACTGTAGAAAAGTAGTAATCTTATTGAATGGCACTGATATAATTAATTCATATAAGAGTAATAAAATAATAATTTAATATTATTACACTGTATTTGACATTATTACTGCAGATAGAGGAAAAGTCTAACACATAAGAATGTTTTGAAATAGGTAATTTCAAAATATCTCATTTGATAAGTAAGACACAAATATATATGCCTTATATATTTTGCTTCTATGAAATAATGAATATCCTTTAGACATATAGTAAATTTGAAATAAATTTAAAATTTATATATTATAATTATTTACCTAAATGATTTATTATGATAAAAATTCTATTTAATTTGCAAGTACCTTCCTTCTTAGAATGAAAGTAAGTTTTTCCTCCAGTTAATTTAAAATTGTATATAGATATTTCTATAAACGTATTGAGTAATCAGAAAATATTAAACTTCTGAATCAGTAACCCAATGTTTCTCCCATTTTCCAACTTGACTTTTCATCAAACTTTAATCTATCTCTCCTCCATTATTTTTTCCTCACCTTCTAGCTTTTATAAATAACTACCCTTCTATATACAACGGCATTACTATTACTTCCTCTCTACTAACCCGGGTCGTAAAATACGCGCGTGAACGTGCATCTCACCCACAAGCGCACATCACACTTCTCGAGCTTCCATATAACGCGCATGTATATTACGCGAAAGTGAAAAACGCAAAACGTCGGGCTCAGTAGACTGTTAACGGCGCGTACACACATATAATATATATATATATATCCAACTATATATATATACACAGTCTTGCTAAACGTCGAACAAGTGCGTGCACCGGAGCTTATGATATACATATACAGCCGCGAGACGACACTTAGACGTCGGGGCAAGGTGTCGACAGGAAGCCCATATAGAACCGCTTCTGTAATTCAAGCGCGTATGCGTTGTGACCAGCAGCCGGGCTTTGTGCATGTTCGCGACGCAGAACTCGTCGCGCCGTATGTTAATAATGTAATGTAATGTAATATGCGCTCCGTTCCCCCTCCACCCTCCGTTAGGGTTGCACGCCTCGGTAACGCGGTATTAGCTTATATATTAAAGTGCGCGCGCGCGAAAGCACGGCTCTTGTACGTCTCGCGCGCGCGCCTCCGTAAGTACATACACGCATGTTTACTCTCATTGCCTGCATATTTAAACGCGCTTGTACTTTGTTATATAGGAATTCGCGTGTAGTTCATCGGTAATGCTCAATAATGTATATCGCGGCAGCGAGATGAAGCTTTGCGGTCGACACAGCACGCTTGAGCACGGACGCGACGCCTATTTTTTGCGTTTTTCGCTGTGTTTCCTATATAACATTAACCGAGTGGATACGCTATTTTTTTTTTTTTTTTTAGAATTAAGAGCTTTTCTTTTTATTGCATTGAAGCTCGTTGAGTTTGCAGAATTGTTGTTTTGCTAATTGAATTTCTTAACAAGTTGTGTTGAGGAAGAGATGAAGTTTATCTGGTTGTTGGCCTTGCTAACTTATCTTTTGCTTTTAAGAAATTTGTGAAATTTCTATACTGTCATATTGGATATACTTATTTGTGAATCTAAACGATCAATTATTAAACTTATGAAAATATCTTAAATTAACTAGAAATCAGTTGCATTTGATTGATCAAAAATACATCTGTTGGCAATAACAAGTAGATACGCTTCATCTTTCCTTATCAGTTTGATATTTGATACTGATTTTCATGAATTAATTAAAAAAAAAAACTTATGATAATAATTATATCTTTTACTAATTTTAACCATATTAAGTTGCTCAAATTGAAAAATATTTTCACTATTTTAGCCCCACAAACCAACCATGGAGAACCTTGGTTTCTCTGCAGATGTCGAAAACGACGATCAAGTACGAGTTTTAACTTTGAATAAGGGAGAACACCAGGATGGAAACTTGTACAAAATAAAGAAAGGTATAAATTGTTTTATGATCATGGTTATGAAAAATAATTCTAAAATAAATAACGAAAAAAATCCTAAAAGATTGTGTTTTATAAGTAGTTTGGAGAACAATAAGAAATCGGTAGCAATATCCTTTGTTAGGACATCTTGTACCGTCAAAAGGTATTGATTTTTCAATACAATGTTCGGGTTTCTTTTGCCAGAACGAACGTGACAAAATCGTTTATTGGAAGGTTTCGTACCTTATCTTCATCTTTACTCAAAGGCTCAAAACTTCTTTAAATTCTTTCACTTTGAAAGTACGTGCTATAGTCATATGAAGACAATTCTATTAGATTTTTTACAAATGTTGTAATAGTTAAAAAATCTTAAAATAATTAAATTATAAGTCTTTATAATTATAAGTGCCACAAAGTGATCTAATTTTAATTATTTTTCAATTTAATCTTAAGTGCATAGATTAATATTTGAGATAAATTTTATTGTAGATTAATAATGTATAAACTTTTTAGTTTTTGTTAGGCTGTAGATATATTTTCTTTATCAAATTTATGCCGATTCTCCCGACAAAAGTAACGATTAAAATAGTATTAATAATAAAAATTGGCCATACTTTATTTTATAGCATAGAAGAAGTTTGTTGTACTGTAAAACTTTTGGCTTTGATCCAACTTTTTCTAGGTATTTTAATCAGTTGTACATCTATTAGTACATCTTCAAATTTTCCATGAAGAGATCGCGAAATAAAATTTTTGTACAAAATGATACATGGTTGAAAATAGATTAATCATGTGTCATTTTTTCTTAACAGATCGTCCTCTTTAACAATTAATTGCAATAATAATATTTTGATCGAAGGCCTTTTTGAATTTAGTTTTATTCGTGTGCTGACTTTCAATTGTATTAAAAAGTGAACTATTTTCGCAAGCAAAAAATTCTACAAATCTTATTTAAATCAACAGGATGGATAGTAGAATTCAGACTAGGAGCATCGCTCCTAGGCCGCGACGCTGACGTGTTCACAAATCACCCGCTTCTAAGCGGCACACCATTCGAGAGACGTACGTACTATCAATTGCCATGGAATCACGAATCGGCTTTCCTCCGCGTTTCCATCGCCGGCTCCTTCCACTATTATTTAACGGAGTCGAGGTACAAATTTCTCTAATTCAAATTATTGTAATTGAAAATAGACTAAACCTTTAAATAAATAATTCTATCAAAATTTCATATTGCAGTGGAGACAATGCTGGAAAAGTAATCGCTTCCGGCTACTTACTGGTTGATCCCGATCTATCGATTGGTGTACATTCTGAAACGCTGCCATTGGATTGCATACAGTGTCAAACTGTATTATCAAAATTACTAGGGCCATTTTCCACGTGGGAGGAGAAACTAGAAGTCTCACATCAGTCCGGTTATAACATGATACACTTCACACCAATACAGGTATTATTTTGATCTCTTTAAACTATTAAATTATTTATATTTTAATTTTTAATACAAATTACTGGAACGACTTTGTTGATACATTTTTCGCTATTTCTAGGCCTTAGGAGATTCAAAATCAGCATACAGTCTTAGTGATCAATTGAAATTGAACCCTTCGTTCCACGATTCACCAAGCAAAGAAACCACTTTTGATGATGTCGAGAACTTAACGAACAAAATGCGCAATGAATGGGGTGTACGTATAATAACAATGGAAATTGTAAAAATTCTTTTCTTAGTTTTGAAACGCATCATTCAACAATCTTTATTCTATTGTAGGTGCTCAGTATTTGCGATATAGTTTTAAATCACACGGCAAATGAAAGTCCATTCTTGGTAAATCACCCCGAGTGTACTTACAACTGCAACAACAGTCCACATCTCCGTCCAGCTTACCTTTTAGACGCTATTTTGATCGAATTAACGGTACGAGTAGCGGCTGGAGAATGGGAGCATAAAGGTATTCCGCCCGTCGTCGAAACCGAAGATCACTTAAACGTCAGTATCTAAGCAGAATTCATGTATAAAAAGAATAATTTTTCATATCTTTTGAGTATTGTATTTTCAAATTAATTTTTATAGGCCATCCGTCACGCCCTTCACACTTACTTTTTACCACTAGCAAAAATTCACGAATTATACACTGTAGACATCAACGAAATTTTGGCTGAATTCTTGAATTATTCACGCAATCAAATTCCTCAAGAAAGCACAGAAAAAGTAGAGAATGAAAGTATTTCCATTGTAACAGATCCTGAATATCGTAGATTGAAAGCAACAATAGATATGCCTCTTGCTTTAAAACTGTACAACATTTACAGGTTCGTAGATGTTATAAATTAAATGATCTTTTATATTTATTTAATATTTCGAATGAAATTCTACGTAATTTTTAATATTCTAGAGTTGATTGTTTTGATGAAGACACTCGCTTGAAGAAATGCGGAGAAGAACTTAAAAATAAATTACAGGAACTCAACGAAGCTATAATTAACGAAATTCAAAATCACTTAAACGCAGCTATTGAGAACTCAATCGCCGGCATTAGATACTTTAGAGTACAATCAGATGGGCCTAGAATAAAAGAAGTTAGTGAGAGAAATCCGCTGGTACCAAGGTAAATATATTAGTTGTGTAACTACTTGTTTTTATTTTTATTACTAACTACTTAATTATTTCTCCCGATTAGATATTTTACGGATTATGGAAGTCCTAGATCATTTGTTGAAAGAGAGGATACAATGTATTCTGAAAATGGTCGTTATTTAATGGCTCATAATGGTTGGGTTATGAATGGCGATCCTTTAAAAAACTTTGCTGATCGCGATTCTAACGTATACATTCGAAGAGAACTTATCGCCTGGGGCGACAGTGTTAAATTAAGGTGACAATTTAAATTTGAATAAGAAGCTTGAGCTAAAATCATAAACTTTACAATAAATTTATTTATTAACTGTTACACAGATACGGTGACAAACCAGAAGATTGCCCAGCACTTTGGGAACGGATGTCGGCATACGTGCAGCAAATGGCAAAACTTTTTGATGGCGTTAGGCTCGATAATTGTCATTCAACTCCTATTCATGTTGCAGAAGTATGTGAACACAATTTTTAAGGAACAATATTCCTTGCCTTATTATTCCCGTAACAAAATTTTAATAAAATATATTATTTGTCTTTGCCTTAGTATATGTTAGATGCCGCCAGACAAGTTAGGCCAGACTTGTACGTCGTTGCCGAGCTTTTTACAAATTCTGATCAAAAAGATAATATTTTTGTAAACAGACTTGGAATCACATCATTAATTAGAGGTATGATTTTTCCCATCAACATATTCCTATTTTGCTCAAAAACGCTTTTAGTTATACGAATGCCCTTTTTATTGAGCAGAGGCGATGTCGGCATGGGACAGTCATGAAGAAGGGCGACTCGTCTACCGTTACGGCGGTGAACCTGTAGGCGCTTTCATACAGGCTCGCCATCGTCCACTAGTTCCAGGCATCGCACACGCTCTCTTCATGGACCAAACGCACGACAACCCGAGCCCGGTAGAGAAACGCAGTGTCTTCGATCTATTGCCTAGCGCCGGGCTAGTTTCGATGGCTTGTTGCGCTAGTGGTAGCAATCGAGGATACGATGAGCTTGTACCTCATCACGTAAGTATTTTTTTTTATTTTTGTTTTTGATTTCAAATATATAAAGAAAGTATTGTAATAAATATTGATAATAAATTAGCAAGATTTGATTTTACTGTCTGTTAAGTTTTTTTCTTTTGATTTGATTTAATTATTTAATTATGTGTGTTATGCGTATTTTATTGTTACAATAATTTTAGATACATGTCGTTGATGAAGAGAGGCAATACACGTCGTGGGCAAACAATGACGAATTAATCAAAGAGGACGAAAAATATGTTAGTATCAAGTCTGGAATCATACCTGCCAAAAAGTCACTAAATGATCTTCATTTATGGCTAGGAAAGAATAACTTTTCACAAGTACGTAACCAACAATTTATTTTATTAAATACCGATAATATATTTTAATCCACCATTAATATCGTTTTAGGTTTTTGTAGATCAGATGGATGTAGATGTGGTAGCTGTTACAAGACATTCGCCTACAACTCACGAAAGTGTTGTACTCGTAGCCTTTACAGCATTTAAACATCCAGATTCAAATGCAGTCGATTTACGGAGACATATCAGACCGTTGAGAGTAGAAGGTGTCGTCGAAGAAATTATTCTGGAAGCTTCTTTGACCCATGAAGGAGCCAAGTAATGTCTATATTTATATTCTTATTGATCTAAAAAAAAGTAAAAATGAAAATGCTCATTTATGGTTATTAATGGTGTTACTTGTCTGATTGTTATTTTATTTTTCAAGAAATGGTACATCGCCATTCCGTCATCCTGAGAAATATTCAAAGAGCAAAGAGTACATCAATGGCTATTCCGAATATGTGGTTAGTGTAAAAGAACATATTCAAATTTGCGACTCTACAAAAGTTGAAAAAGTAGATTCTGGGGATCCAAAAATAACACAATTAAACTTTATTAACTTCCAACCTGGATCTGTTATCGCTATTAGGTAAAGTCCTCAATTCCACAATAAAATTGATAAATTTTTCAATAGAAAATCTTTTATGGGAGTGCGTCATCTACTTTATTTTTAATAATTTATGTTTAGAGTATCACTTCATGCAAACACAAGACCAGCACTCCAAACGGTCAATGATCTTATAGCAAGTCTGACAGCACCAGGTAGTTCCGAATTGCGTGCAATTGTCTCGCGTATGAACTTTGCTGATTTGAATAAAGCTCTTTATCGATGCGATCAAGAAGAGCGAGACGAAACGGCCAATAAATTCGGTGTTTACGATATTCCTGGTTATGGTCCATTAGTGTATGCTGGCTTACAAGGTACTTTAAGTGCAATTACTGAAGTAAATTTAATAATTAAATCGTTATAAAATGAGTATTGTATTTGTATGAAAATATTTTTTTTAAATAATATTGCCGCAGCAGTATTCTGTTATAAATTGAGTTTTAAATCAGAAGTCTGCATATAAAGAATAGATTTTTATTTTAAATAATTTTATTAGGTGTGATTTCTTTATTGGCTGATATTCGACCTAATAATGATCTTGGACATCCACTGTGTGCCAACCTTCGGCAAGGCAATTGGTTAATAGGTATGATATCTTCTAAAATATTTTATTTTATAATATGCTTTAAATAATATTTCATGTTTGATTATATAATACTTTTTTAACGAAACTGTATTATAGAGTAACTATAAGACAAAAACATTTTAATTTATTATTAATATTTCAGATTACACATGGCAGCGTCTTAAAGAAGATTTAGGAACTATTGCTCTCAGTAATTGGCTAGAAAAAGCTACTGAGCCATTTTCATTAATTCCTCGTTATTTGGTACCTAGTTATTACGATGTCATCGTTGTAAACGTATATTCAACTCTTATAGATCAATGTTTTAGTTTGATGCCTAGGTAAAAAAAAAAAGATGTAAAAAATGACAGATGTCCTAATAAATAATGATCCTAATATTTATTTTAAAATCTTCCAGTTTCATAAAAGACGGAACAGATTTTACTAGATTACTATCTTTGGTTTCCGTACAAGTTGGAGGGATAGTAAAATCTGCCCAATTACCAGACTTGTCGCCTGATTTAGATTCACCGAAGCCAAATGTAAAAGAAGTAGATGGAAAAAAAGAACAAGAATGTTTAACACTATCAGCTGGATTGCCGCACTTTGCAGTAGGATATATGAGAAACTGGGGAAGAGATACATTTATAGCTCTTAGAGGTTTATTACTACTAACTGGTAGACATGAAGAAGCTCGATTTATCATTTTAGGGTATGCAGGCACTTTGAGACACGGTTTAATACCAAATCTTTTGGATCGAGGAGTAAATGCAAGGTAAATTTACCTTTTATTCAAATTTAAGGCAAAAGTTTAGTTAGTAGTTTATTTACATTGCAATTATGTTTAGGTACAACTGTCGCGATTCTGTATGGTGGTGGCTGTACACTATACAGTGTTATATAAAAGAAGTTCCAAATGGTATTAAAATTTTATCAGACAAAGTATCTAGATTATATCCTACTGATGACTCACCCGCACTTCCAGCTGGAGAAGTAGTACGTATTAAAAACTAGACAGAATGCTGGTGTGAAATGATTAAATTGAAATGAATTATAATTACTCATTGCAGGATCAACCATTGCACGATGTGATACAAGAGGCATTGAACGTGCACTTTCAGGGCCTATGCTTCCGTGAGCGCAATGCGGGTAAACGCATCGACGAGCACATGATCGACCGGGGCTTTAACAACCAGATTGGCGTGCATCCCGAAACAGGCTTCGTATTCGGCGGTAACGAGGCCAACTGTGGCACCTGGATGGACAAAATGGGCTCGTCGGAGAAAGCGGGCAACAAAGGCAAACCAGCGACGCCTCGCGATGGCTCGGCTATCGAGATAATTGGTCTGTGTCACAGCACACTCAATTTCCTCGCGGAGTTATACAAACAGAATCTGTTTCCTTATGGTAGCATTCAGCGCAAGAATCGGGATGGTAATTTAGAATCGAATATTTGAACTTTTTAAAATTTATTTCTTGATAGATAGATATTTGGAATTATTATGGTTCTTACGTTCTAAGGCACGACCATCACATGGAGCTACAAACAATGGGCCGAAAAAATAAAAGCGAACTTTGACACTTACTTTTATGTGAATGAAAAACCGACCGAAGGTGAATTGCGACCAGATCTGATTCACCGTCGAGGAATTTATAAGGATACTCATGGAGCATCCCAACCGTGGGCTGATTATCAGTTACGGCCTAATTTCCCTGTAGCTATGGTTGCTGTAAGTGTCAAATATTACTTTTCAATTTTAATAAAAATAAACATAAAACATAATCATTTCTTATTACGATCAGTTTTATTATGCAGATAATCTCTACGTAATAAACCAATCTGATTTTCACGAATATTGATACTCATAAAAAACTGATATACGGACGAACATTTCATTTCGTTAGTCGTAAGATAAACGAATACAAAAATTTTTATCTTGTCATTATAAAACTTGTTTTGCATGTAACGAGATGTCGATCATTAGAGTAGATAATGTCAAGGATTAGTCGAACAAACACATCAGCTTCTATTTTTATCGATTTTTCCCAACTATGCTAAAAATAATAATTTATTTTTAGTCGAGATACTTTATCAAATGAAGTTAGAACTTTATCAAGTTTCTTTGATAATATTCAGATAATTTGTATAAATGTTCTTTTTCATAATATATTACACCTGATTCGACAAAAATATTATCAATAAGTAGCAATGTTATTAATCGTCGACTACCACTATTGTTTAATTTTTTTGTTACAAATCTCATTCCGACATATATTTTTTTAAATTCTAAACTTCGTTTCTCTTTAATATGCAACGTTGCACAGACTCCAGAGCTGTTCAACCCGAAGCACGCCTGGGCGGCCCTGAAGACCGCCGAGGACATTCTTCTTGGGCCACTGGGCATGAAGACTCTGGACCCAGCCGACTGGGCTTACAACGGCTACTATAACAACGCGAACGACTCGAACGACCCGAAGGTGGCGCATGGCTGGAACTACCACCAGGGTCCCGAATGGCTATGGCCGATCGGCTATTTTCTGCGCGCGCGCCTCCACTTCGCGTCCCTCGTTGGCACTGAGGATGAGCTGAGACGTACCATGATCTCCACCGAGGCTATTGTTTCACGGCACCTTATCGAGGCTTCGACGAATCACTGGCGAGGTTTGCCGGAGCTCACCAATCGCGAGGGCGAGTACTGCGCCGACAGCTGTCGTACGCAGGCCTGGAGCGCCTCGACGATACTGGAGGTGAGCTTTCGGTTTTTTCTTCTCTATATGTGGTTTTGAGATATTTATAATAAGTAATAACGAAAATAATAAGTATAAATAGATATTAATCACAAAAATGTCTCTAAATATATATGTTTGTAAAGTTTTTATCATCTTTGTTGATAATTCATGTATTTTTATTTAGTAGTTCTAGGTATACGAAAGTATTTTATTCTTGCATTAATTTTAATTAAATTTTTTTACTTTGACGCTAATTATTATGAATGAGATGCGTTTTATTA
>JAYJLV010000001.1:10362410-10385266 GCA_036873485.1 Torymus texanus | reverse complement strand
TAGTATTAGTAAAATGTATTGATAAAACTTTATTGCTCTTTTCCAGATCAATTAAAATATACTATTTATTCATACTTCTACATTAAATTAGTACATTACGATACATGTGCCTTAAGTAGCCCATTATTGCACGGCGTAATGTACTAATAGCACAGCCTGCCTAAGCCCGCCGTCACGCATATCCGTGACCGAGCAGGCCATTATTGCACCGCGAGTGTGATAAACGCAGTGCAATAATGGGCTACTTAGGTCACGGATAGGCGTGACTTAAGCGCGGGCTTAGGCCACACCGTGCTATAAATAAGTTTTTAAATGTACAGAACGGAGATATGTCGAGCATGAGCTAACAATAAGCGGATTGTTGTTACATTCATAGTAAATTATCAAAATCATTATTGA
Source organism: Torymus texanus (assembly GCA_036873485.1). NCBI lineage: Eukaryota > Metazoa > Arthropoda > Insecta > Hymenoptera > Torymidae > Torymus > Torymus texanus. The sequence continues at coordinate 10,384,867 of JAYJLV010000001.1, read as the reverse complement.
AGAATTACATCTATATTTCTATAATTTTGATATGCCAATTTTGTAAGGGATTAATCAAGGAGTTACCACTACAAAATTTGAAGAAAAAAAAACGCGACTGAGATAGCACGTTCTGTTATCCTCGTCCGAGATAGCATCTTGTTTCGCTCAGCCGTCGATACGAAGCTCTGCTTACGGCTATAATCCGTAGTAGTTTCGCTTTGAGCATCGGCGAGAGACGGCGCTTGGTAGAAGAACGAGGATGTAGACGTTGGCCCGCCGCTCGGCGAGTCCGAAGCGATGGAATTGATATCAGAGCTGGACTCACTTATCGCCGGTACTACGAATGTCCATTACATGGGTTACGGTTATTTGTTAAATATATAAAAAGTATTGCTATGTCATGACTTTTCCACTCCCGCTTACTATTGTCGTCACCGTATCGCTCCTTCGAGGTCTCCCACAAGACCGACAGAGATATGATCAAGGTGTGTACACCGTCTGGCAGGATTTCGTAGATGTACTCGTTTGGATTGACCCATTGCCAGCAGCTCGAAGCTACGAGAATGTCACCTCCGCTAAAAAATTTAACGAACAATCGGAATTGTATATAGATAATTCACATTGAAATGCAGTTGTACCGGCATAATGCCTCGGCGTATTTCACATCCCACACGGGCTTTCCAGTGATTATGTAGTACGACGATTTCGAGGAATCCCCGATTGATGTAAAATAAGTCTTTCCAGACGCGATAGCTAGTTTCACTGCAAATAATTATCACGTGATGATATATTTTGCTACAATCCGTTTTCTACATAGAAAGCGTATATGCAGAATTATTCGCAAGAAAAATATTATATAATGAATCATCTATACTAAACCTTTCAAAGTGACGTCGATCTCGGTCTCGTAGGTGCCAAAATGCTTTTGTATGATGCAGGCCGTCTTGATAGCCTCGCTGGCGATATCCCGCATGACGCCGCCGTTCTCCAGCTTCCACATTACTATGAATGCATCCCCGGAGAACTTGAGCACGTCGCCGTTGTGCGACAGGATCTCCTGCACCATCGCGCCAATGTAGCTATTCAGCGTCTCGGTCAGCTTCGACGGGCCGCCTTTGCCCGATTTGGTGTACTTCTCCGTCATCTCGGTGAACCCTTTGTTTCGTCGTAATGAATAATTATGAAAACTTTGTATAAGGGGACGTTAATGGAGATTGGAAAAGGATGAATGTATGCCTGATACGTCTCCTAACATCAAAGTGGTCTGATAGGTCCTGGTATTGTAGTTGTCGTAAAAATCGAGTATCTCGTCCGGGCACATGGAAGCGAAGATTCTCGTCTGGTTTTCGATGCGTATTGCGTCCATCTGGGACGTTCGACGTACTGTCGTTGTTGCGAAATCGGCGCCTATTATTATGGGTTGTGATTTCATTGAATAGGTTATATTTTACGTTATTGGGAAAATAGACAAAATATTGGTTATTTTACTAATTGCGTGTGTTAAGCCTTCCATTATAAAAGATACGCTGGAGCTTTTTCTTTTCCAGGGCGAGTTTGTTTCTCGACTTCTCATGTTGGGCTTGTTACAGTTTTCATCATAGAAATTCGTAATACACGTTTCATGGTGTTGCAATCGTATAGCATATATTATATCGATATAAGTACAGTCACTTATTTGGATACAATGATACAAATTTATGTACAAAAGAGCTGATGTATATATATTCAACAGTTATTTTAAATTTATTTGAAAATAATATATTATTGAATTTAATTTGCTATTAACACGTATAACAAATTTTATTTTTAAAATACCAATTTTATAACTATGTCAACGTTGTAATTGATTTTTTAGAAATAAAATGAAATCGAAATCCTAGATTAAACTGAATACTTTAGTTATAATTATTTTATTTTATGAAAATAATTGAATATTACTCCGTTTTAAAATTGCGCGCGAAAAAATATATAGAACCCTGCCTGTAACAGTCTGCTCCACACTGCACGTGCGACTGTGGTTTATTCGGAGTAATGCTCACGGTAATGCTGTATTGATCAGCTGATTCGGCGGGTTTCCTTATTGCATTGACAATTTCTGATAATTTATTGATGCTGTTATGAGTGTGACAACAACAGATCATGCACGTAATAAAACTGCTTTTAAGTATATAATATTTTTTTTTCATCATGAACATTAACAATACTTTGAAACTGTTTCAATATAAATTTGAGGTTATGATTAATGTTTTTAAAACGTTTCTATTAAAAATGTATTTTAACAATGAATAATTTATTTGTAATAAAAATATAATAAATAATTAGATGTAATATATTTACAAAATATTTAAAAAAACAATATTTTTAATTATGAATTTTAATTATTTTTGATAAATGTTTGTATCATTGCATTTTATTTTTTAGACTAACTTTTAAGTGTTAATGTATACAAAAAATAAGTTTATTTATTTGCATTTTCAGAACTGATAGTTAAATAAAACAAAATACAATGAGTGAAAGATTTACATTCTACCATAAGTAAGAAAGTATTACTAATAAAAAATGAACTTTTACAATCCCTTGGGCCCTAATGCGGCCAATCCCCCACCTCAACCACCACCACCACCATCACCAGAAAAACCAGAAAGAAAATCAGTTTTTATGTACAATGAGGATTTGGATAAAATAGCAATATATCTTATTGGTAGTCAACAAAGGTTTCGAGAGAGCATTATAATACCAAGATCTATTGGTGGAGGTTACATAAAAACCAATGAAGAAAAAGCTATTGAAAGCTTTATGGAAAGCTGTGCTTTTAAAAGTATAATGAGTTGTGTTCTAGGTAAGTTATACATTTCCTTACCACTTATCAACAGTTAATATAATTAACACTTACTGAGTATATCAAGAAATTTAATATTTTAGAAGAAAAATGGATGTACTGTAAACTTCTTGAGACAATTGTTTGTAGAAACAAATTTATAAATAATATTTAATAATTTGACTCTGTACAATTCTTAAAATCATTAAATTTATTAAAAATTAATAATAATTTTTTTTAAATACAATTTTTTCTTAAGTAATGAATTGTAGAAATGTATAGAAATTTTGCTTTTAAAATATATGTATGTGGGTGTGTGTGTGTATGTAAGTAAATTTGATTTCATTATTTTGATAAAATGATACATTTGCATGAACTTTCATGGTAATGTCTAATTATTTTACAGGATTTGGTCTTGGAGCTGCATTAGGTTTATTTACGTCGAGTGTCAATCCAAATGTTGCTGCAGTTGAAAAGCAACAAACAGCTCGTGAAGTTTTTAGAGAAATGAAAACTTCAACTTTATCATATGCAAAAAATTTTGCTGTTATTGGCTTCCTATTTTCAGGTGTTGAATGTGGGGTGGAGTCTGTAAGTAGATGACAATTTTTTTTTAATTAAATTTAAATTTATGCCAAATAAAATGAATGTATTTATCCATTCTTCAAACATTTATTTTATATATTATACCCTTTAATTTTGTACATCAGCTTAAAACTGATAATAAAATTGCAAGACAAATAAAAATTTAATTAATCAATAGAAAATTAAGAAATGACATTTTAAAAAATTTAAAAAAATGTTTAAATAAAATTTTAGTATAGAGGTAAAACAGACTGGAAAAATGGCACATATGCTGGAGGATTAACAGGAGGACTTATAGGTCTTAGAGGTAAGTTATAAAACACTACCAATCGTAATATTTATACATTTATTGTTCCGTTTTTTTTTATATATAAAAAAATTGTCTTTGCCTTCTAGCCGGCGTGAAGGCAGGTATAATCGGTGCGGCCGGCTTTGCGGCCTTCTCTACAGCGATAGACTATTATATGCACAGATCCTGAGCTGCACACAGCCCTGAAAAACTGTTTGTAGCTCTTCACTCATCATCAAATCTCGATATGTAAAAAAGTAATTGTAAAAAAAATTGTCAACGCTCACGTGTAAAATTGCCTATAACTTAAGACATCAGCTGGTTGACAGTCAGAAAAGTCTGTATAAAATATTAATAAAAAAGAGTTCGTTACATATCTAACAAGTAAAATTTTACAAAACTTTTCCTTACATGTATTTAAGTCTGGAATTATTAAGTTGGAATATTAATTCTCGATGTTATAAAAATCAAGTAGGGATGGATTATTTTATACAATTTGAGCAATTCAAAAATCATTCTTTGTTTCACAACATTGAAGTTATATTATATCTATTTTATATTTTAGTGCAAAGTTAAATATTGTATTATAATGTTCGTTTTTGAATTTTATGTAAAAATGTGTATAAATAGTACGATACAGTCATATTAAAACAAATACTTGTGTATTAAAACGTTATAATTGATTCACAACAAAATTATACTGATTCGAAAAAAAGTTGATTTCCGTTTTCTTCGAACCAATCCATCCATACTAAAAATAAGAATGAAAAAATATTGCTAGTACACAAAACACAACGCTTGCGTCGGCTGCTAAGCACGTTCGTTATGAAAATATATATTTGTATATACGCACGTTTGCAGCGACGTATCTTCGTTTTGGGTTTATAAACATTAAATTTGTAAAATAGTTTTTCTTATATTTTTTTTACATTGCAGAAAACTTAAAATACGTATATTTGGAAGTTTACGGAAGGATTTGGTTTTTCTCTTCCATTCGAGTCCTAATTTCTACAATTCTTTTGGCTTTTTAGAAGTGTAAAAAGGTTTTTTGTTCGAAATACTGTCAAACGTTCTCTTTTTGATTTACAAAATTTTTGGATACGAAAGTATAAAAAAACACGACTAAAAAATTTTGTTATCAAGAATGACTGCAAGGCACTTCTTAGGTTTCGCTGTTTTCGTTTGTAGTAAGTATTGTGACTCGCAGAAACCACACAATTAAGAGTGAATTGCTTGTCATGTTTCTTGCTAAGGATATAACTTCTTTTTAAAAAAGAAAAATACTGACGTATGAAGTATATCACGAGGAAATGGTTGATCGTTGATGCACTTAAGACTCGACTGAAAACGCAGGCAATGCAATAAATTTGGATTGCCTTTGTTAATCTCAGACTTCGTACAGGTAGACTATCTAGAAAACCACAGAGATTCTTCTTATTTTTTCCATTGTTTCCTTGGCACCTGGTATACAATGTTTATGGCTGTTGTTGCATCTGAGCTTGCATAGCAGCCAACATTTCTTGCATTCTTCTCAACTCTGCTTCCTTTTCTTGTAAAATTCTATCCTTTTCAGAAACTTCCTTATTTTTATCATTTTCTGTTACACTGTAAATTACGTATGTATTAAAGTTTATATGAATTTGTTTGATCAAATTCTGATGAAACAAACTATTTAAAGAAGAATAACTTACGTTTGACGGCGTGGAGGAACTGGTGCTCCCTTAGCCAATCTTTCACTTCTATAATTTTCATAGTGCACCTCTTGAGTAACTTCTTGCAGATCTTGCATGTGAGTACTAAACAAAAAAATTATTTACAACACTTAGTATTATTAAATAACTAAAAAATTTATGCTGAAAAAACAAGTTAGTTATAAAATTATATTTAAAATTAAATATATGCTTACATTAACATAGTCCTAAGTTTAATAAAATCACAATGATCTGGATTTTCCACTTCAACAACTCCCCATGGATAAAGTCTTCCTCGAACTTTTCGTCCTTTGACTTCTAAAAGTGATGTGGCCCCACAAACTGCAAAGGGAACTGCTTCCTTCAATTGCTTTACTTGCTCTTTGTAATCTTCATCTTCATCACTGTCACAGTCTGGTAAAGGATATATCTTTATTCCATTTTCATCAATTTCTTCCAACACACGCTTCTTCAAACGGAGCATTTCTTTCTTTGTAAGGCAATCAGCTTTAGCAATTACAGGCACAATGTTAACTTTGTTATGCAATTGCTTCATGAACTCAATATCCAGTGGTTTAAGTCTTGAAATAGTAAAAATTTGCTATGTTAATAGAAAAGAACTTTTAATATAACTAGTTATGTAATTAAAAAAGGAAAAAATATACATACCCATGTCCAAACGGAGAAATGAAGTAAAAACAGCAATGTATTCTATTATCAACAATATTTCTTCTGTTCAAACCACTTTCATCCCTTAAGAATCTTTCAAACTGGTCATCAATGTATTGAATGATAGCTCTAAAGCTGTCTGTGTTATCAATAGCATCTCCATATCCAGGTGTATCCACCACAGTCAGACGAAGTTTAACACCTCTTTCTTCAATTTCTACTGTAGAAGCATCAAGCTTCACTATCTGATTTGTCTTTTCTATAACAAAAAGTGAGAAATAAATAATAAGGAAAACACACACATATTACACAAAACATTACATTCAAATCGATCAAAATGTTTAATGATTATAATAAAACATAATATGTGTATAAAATAGTGTAAATTTTAAATGGAATTTTTATATGAAATTGAATAAAAAGAGTGATATACATTTAATTTAGTACATATAACGTAGAAATGCACATGCCTTTTTAAAATAAAATGAAGTGGTAAATGTTCTATTACTAAAAAATAATTTTACTTTATATATATATATATATACATATAATTTTACTTTATATATATATGTATATATATATATATATATATATATATATATATAAATTGACCAAAGTGAAAAAGTGAATAATAAACACGTTTAAACTAAATAAATTCTAAAATAAATTTTAAAACATCTAGTATACATAAAAATCACAAGAAAAAACTACAATGAATAAAATTTGTATTCATAATGAAAACAAATAACTTTTTAAGAAGGCATTTCCTCTGTACTTACTAGAAAGTTCAACGATTGCTATTTAATGAAATGACAAAAAAGAATTAGTCATAAAGTCATTGCCTTTATCTAATTATAAAAATCAATAATATCTACCTGTAGCATTTGGAACAACACGCTCTGGATAAAGATCAGTAAGAAAAAGGCTATTGACAAGTGTTGATTTTCCAAGACCTGATTCACCAACGACCATCAATGTGAATTCAAAACCTTTTTTCACAGACTTTCGATGTACTTGGTTTGGTAGATTAGCAAAACCTACATAACCTGGTGTTTCTAGGCTGGCAAACTAAAAATAAAAGTTTTTTTTTTAATTGTAAACTCATAGTATTTAAAATATATTTTTTTATCTGTAATTTCTAACAATTAAATTGTTAACTTTGCTAAGCATGAAAAAACATCTACTGCTGTTTGAAGTAAAAGAGAATAGCTTAAGAAAATTATATTTAGAATGTATGATGTGTTCAGATGACCTGACACACTACTGATATTCTTAACTGTAAGTAAACTGCCTCTATGCATTGAAATGACTTGTGGTCTTCTAGAGCAATGTATATTCTAACAGTATCACAGTACCATATAAATTAAATCTATTAAGGAGACTACCAATACAGATACTTGTAATTAGATTATGTTCTTTTTAAGGATAGCACAGAAAATAAAAGTTGCTTTGTCACTTTAAAAATATTTAGCAGATAAAAATGTTGATAATTTTATCAATTTAATTTGATAATAAATGCACTTCACAAAGAACTCTTTTATAAACATCAAGATTGATCATCATATCAGCTCGTTGTGAACGTGCGATTTCGAAAAAAAAATCAATACAACCGCAATTGTTCAAATATATCGCCCGTACTCGGCTCACAACAAAAAAACTTGACGAAGTCGTTTGTAAACAAAACTCGGAGCTAACTATGAACGATCTCGCAATACAATTAGCTCGTTATTCCACGGCTGACCCACAAATACAGTTTAGACCCGCTAACGCATTCAGCATCGTTCGCTCTCTATAAGCAACGCTCCTTTCCTCTGCTTCAAAACTCCGATTTACCTTGCGTGAATTCATCTTGCCGAGTGTACTCGAGGAGACTCGTTATAGCTATGTATACAACTCGCGAGTGTGAAGAAACGTACACGAGAATCGAATTTTAGAACGCTACTAGGTACGAGTCGGTCGATCGAAGCTTTTCGGCGTCTGATGTATCGGCGCCCCCGGGGTTTCCCGTTAACCGCGAACTTCCGCAATGGCCAGAAATTTAAAAACCCCCCACCAGAGACAACGGCGCCCAGCGTGTATATATGTGACTATGTCTATACTCGCACAGCGGCATCGCCTCACGCCGTGAGAATTCCTACTTATTCATTCTCCCTCGCGAAGGAAACAAAGACGCCGCTCGCGATAAGTATGCGTCAGCGCGGCCTCGTATAGGCAACGAGGACAATCAAACGGCGAGCACATCTTAATATAAATCCAAGTAGAATTTATACTCACCGTTTTCACGCTCTCGCTCGACATCTTTTCGTTGGGCGCACAACCCACACACACACAAGCACAGAGCTCGGAAATCAGCCTCCACCTACGATCGATGCCACGAGAAAAAACAACGACGGCTTTTCTATATAATTCTTGATATGCGCACACACTTGACAGCCGCGCGGGGTGAAGAAAACTGATCGCGCGCGCGCGAGACCGAGGTTACACTCGCATGGGAAAAAAAGTGTAGCGAACCGCTGCTGCTGCTGGCTGCTGCCACTGCACTTTGTATGCAAGCGCTCGTGGTAAGATAATGTGCGTGTGTGTATATGTGAGCGCGCGCGAGCTAAAAAATTCTCGGCAGCGGGGGGTGGCGGTGGTGGCGTACACACGTACGTGGCCGTGAACGCCGCGTCGATTGGCCGAGTTTTGCGTGCGCGCGCGCTTAGTTGTGGCGGCGGAAGCGGGGGCGCGCACTGGGTCAGGGGAGAGAGGAGAAGTCGAGGCGTGGCCAGGCCAGGAGCGCGCTTCTGCTGCTCCGAAGCTCTGATTTCTCTACGACACTGTTGCAGGGGAGTGTGTATATATATGTGTGGGTGCATGATATAGGTACCAATGCGAGCACACACCCCTGTCGCCGCGTGTGTTTCGCGTGTTACCTGGGTGGGAACCGGCGTTGCTATAGGGTTGCTGTTGGTCTAGAGTGCACGAGTACCGATGCGGCGTGCCCGATAACGCACCAAGGGGTGCGAAACACGTCGAAATATTTGCTAAACTTGCGGATTGAGTGCTATGTGGATATATGTAGTTACGATATTTTGCTCCCTTTCTGATGATAAACGTTGACATGTGTGTAGGTATATAGGTAAGATGTTGAGATATTCGTCGCGACGAACATTCCAAAACTGGCTTTTTGAAAATACAGCATTTTACTTGTTTACTGAGAATAGTCATGTTCTCGAAGGATTTTATGATTAAAGAATAATTATGCTATATTGACATTTATTTAAAATGCATATTATCCATTAATATTTCCGAACGAAATTCGTAATAAATATGGTTAGTAAAATAATAAGATCCGGATGTTGATTCTCATACTCAAGAACCCCCCCCCCCCCCGAGTTTTTTTATTCAACCTACTAGTTCTTTAAAACAGATAAATCATTCAAATCACTTTATTTCAATTATTAATTTGCTGCTTTAAATGATTACGTGTTAGTTAAATAGACTCGGTAGGAAGTTCCAATCGCAATCGTGCATACGAAATGATAAGATTAAACACCAAAAGTTAAACTCGTCTTACTCCCATTGCATTTTCAAAATAAAATTATAAAACCAGCTGTATAACGAATAATGAAACGAAAGAAAGCATTTAAATGTCTTAAGTTTTATTGTCTTCTGAATCAAAAGTATGTTGTATAGCTGTTGCATAGCTATTAGTCAAATTAAAATAATTTTGCATTTGAACAGTTCATTCGAGTCTTTTTATATATTTATTTTTTCCGATAGTGAAAAATGATTCTATATATCGCCTAATGAAGTGTAAAACATTTCCTTATAATTAATGCTATATAAGACAAATTTTCTAACGAACACGACGGTTTTATAAAAACACACGATAGTAGTCGTAACTGGAGTTTAAAACTGAATACAAGATAGTTGATTTTTTATTTTATTTATACAATTGAAGAAATTTATCATAAGCATGATATTGTTTACATCATTAAACTATTCCCAGATTTTACTTTTCGAAATACAAACTTTTCAGAATATTTATCACAAACGTCAAACGAACATAAAATCGAAAGGAAACTCCCTTTTCCAAATAGCGCTTTATTATATTACAAATAATATCGTAAATAATAAGATAATGTATGCTACAAGGGAAAAATCTTTCTATTCAAACTCATTGGTTGGATAACAAAAAGATAATTGATAAACGTCCGTTTAAAATTAAATTTTTCGATTATTTAAAAAAGATATTAGTATGTACTGTATTAATTATATATATATATATATATATATATAGCATTTAGAAAATTCAAACATTAATACACAGACAAAACCATTCGAAAATAAATACATAAAACGAAAAATCAGTTCATATGTGTCTAAAAGAGTGACCAAGAATGTAAAAGGCACGTAAGAGTGATCAAATCAGTATATATATTAAAGGGTAGCTTACAAAATACATTAATGATATTATATAGCGGTAGTATTCACAATTCGAATTACACAAAACGTCCTTCTAGCTTTCTGTTAATTTTATCCATTTTTTTACGACGACACATTACGCGGATACGCAGGCGAATAACTACGTTTTTATATTTTTTCCATTCATGGAATATGTGTTTCATATACAAGCATAGCTTTACATAAAATTGAATCAAAGTTCATCCTTTTTTCACTAATTCATTTTCATGTCGTCATTTTAACCGTTTTCTAATTTTCTTTCCATTGTTCTTTTTTTCACTCTCAACACTTTCTCAGTCGACCGACGATTAAACTTCATAACGTATATAATTCGCTTAATCGGTAAAAATGTATTATATTTCACGTTATCATTCAAAGAGTGACTCATCATATACGCGTCTGAATGTACTTTTGATGTTTCATTCTTATGATTTAGTTAAAGATCGAACGTGTTTCGAAAATCACGTAGGTTCTTTGGATTCGCTATACTTGCACAGCATTGAGCTATCATTTCGAGAGCGATTTACTTTATCGCATCTCTTGCTTTGCAAAAATTAACTTGATTTTTCCTATTTTTTTGTCCACTTTTGCGTCTACTTACGTCCTTTACTTGTGTATTTTTCATAGCAAAGAGAGTGTTTATCGTGAAGAGGTACATAGAGGCTTAAAGTTGAAAGTAAGAAAGGTAAAATATTTAAAAAAAATCATTATTGAGTGAAAAAAAGGGATTTCACTAGCTTCTTTTTGTACTCTTCGAACAACTGCAAAGGAGCAAAGCTGCAACGCGCTCTTCTCTCTCAATATAATTTTCTTCCTTGAGGAAAAGCGCGTGCAATCTGCATAAGAAAAGAATTGATTGGTTTTTCTGTTTTTTTTTCTCGATTTTTCTTTTATTATTTTTCTTTCCGCGCACCGTGCAATGCCACTTCATATATTCCTTATGATTTATGAGTTCTCAATGTCGTTTACAAGTAAAGACACGAAATTTTTTTTCCAACACAAATTTGCATGAATATCAAAATATATTCGTGCACGCTGTATTTTTATTTTATTCTATTTCGATATTCTTAATTATTCACATAAATATTATCGATATTCAGACATGCATTTACGCGCCTGATGTAGGTGCCTGTATATGTATTATTACTATTATTTCTTTTTTGTCGGTATCATTTCTCTTCTAGGAGCAGTCTCTTACTAATTTATGCTTTTTATCGCATAAGTGCTGCAATAATAGACTGAAATAGAAAAATTTCTTATTTCACATCGCCGACGCTAAGCGCGGGTCTACTTTTTTCATTTATGAGAGACAGGCTTATAAAATTCTACGAAATTGAATTTGCATTTAATTAACATTTAACATATAATGAAAAATACAATATTTATTATAACGGGATTGTAATTTTGTATTTTTTTCAATGTGTAATTATAATTTTGATCATAAATTTATTATTATTATTCAAGAGCATCAATTAGCTTTTTTTTTTTTTATTTATTTTCTCTCAAAAGTATAAGCATATTCTTATAAATTTTAGGAAAATGTTGATTTGGTAATAAAATGTGAGTTTGTTCGAAAACATAACTTCGTTTTTAGATTGCGTATGTACATTCAAAAATAATTCACTTTCAAAAGGATAAATTAAATTTTCTTCGTAGTACAAAATTCATCAATGCTCCACAAAGTTAAAAAAAATTTTATCAAAAATGCATCATCCTCAAACTTAAATCTCTTTACGAATACAAATTACTTTGTGTGTAGACATTACTTGAATAAAAAGTTTTTTAAAAAAAGCATCTAAACTAAAAGTCATACGAATTTGTATTATGGTTTTCAAATAACGGATATAATTTTTCATATCATAAGGAAAATTGACTTCCTAATTTCTTATTAGTGTCTGTCTTCTCAAAACTTGTTCAGGAAGAGTCTCCCCATGAACAGTTTTTTTCACATACAAAATTGAACGCGTAACATTTTGAAACGAAAAAAATTATATATCCTTGGGGAGATCCTGCCTGTTGACATCTACCAGGAAGTTGGAAGGACCCTTACATTAAAGTTTGTATTTTTCCAATGAAATTTGCCATTAAAGGAGATTGTTTCCCCCTACTGATGACGGGGAAAAAAGAAACTATTACAGCGTGATATATGCATTTACTTCTCCTCCCCACCCTCTTCGGGTTTTTCTTCTCGTGGTTTAGCTCCGCCATAAATCGAAGCACGAGCAGCGGTTTCGGCCAAAGCATTTACGGGATCTTGAACGGTTCTAGGTGCCAGCACCAAGCGTTTCCTGCCAGTGGTATCTGCAGAAGATTTTAAGATTTAATCAGTTAATTCAATACACGCATACGTTTTTGTAGATAACAAGGTCAGGCATGTATACATACCTGGAGGTGGTTCTTTCATAAAGGGTTCGTCTCGGCTTCTGTCAGGCGGTCCACCTCGCGCAGGTCTACTACTCCCATATTTGGAAGAGCTGGCACCAGGACCACCAGGACCACCAGGGCCACCAGGGCCTCCAGGACCACCCGTACCGCTGCGGAAGTTCCAGTCTCGACCACCGCCTTCCTCGTTGAAGTTGCCATAATTACCGCGATTACCTCGTGGTTCGCCTCCGAAGCCGCCCGGCCTACCACCGCCCTGCATCCCTCGATCATTGTATCCACCTCCTGAAAAATTAATATTTTTCCAGTGGCTTGCCGAATGACGTTCAAAAATTAAGTCAAATAATAAAAGTTCTCTTTCATTGTAATCATGTTAAGGGAGTGGAAATAATTTTGATGCCAAATGAGGTTGACAACGAAAACTGAAAGTATTAAAGTAGGGTGTAAAAATTTTTTTAACGGGTCATCGCTTTTATAATGATTATTTCTTTGATATATAACAGTCACAGTACAGTACAATAGAAAGGATTATTTTAATTTAATATAAATTTTATAGTTCTATAAACAATAAAAAGTTATTAATGGAAGAGTGTTAGAAGTATGTTCATAATTAATTATACCATAATTAAATTTACCAGAATTTAAACAACCAATAAATCTATTTGTTGGAAGAAATAAAACTGTTATACTTCAAATTTAATCGTCTATTCACTAAATTAGTTTTTAAAAATTAGTAAATTTAGAATAATAATATTTTTATGTAAAACTAAATTTCAATTGATTAATTTTAAAAGATAATCATTTCTAACTGGAAAATAAATTACAGAATTCCATATTTCAATTTGAAGTTTACGTTATAATATTAATTATTCAATTCTAAAGCAGTAATAAAAAGTATTTTAGAAATAAATTAATTTGCTTATTTATCTTTATATGCTTTATAATAAAATATTGATTCAGCAGTTGTTAATTCTTGATAACCATCAAATTATAATTAAATCTAATTATGATTTAATAAACTTATTGATCAATCTCAATTATGCAATTATGGAAAATTATTTTTGAATACTTATTTAGTAAATATATTGATTAAAATAAAAGTCAATCTCTGAAATAAAAATGAGTAAAATAAAAACTATATACTAAACTATGCTAAGTCTAACCAAAAAACCAAAATGAAAGTAATAATAACAACAAAAATTGATTTAATTTTACTGCAAAAACAAAAACGATTAGTTATTTGTTAATGTAAAATCACAATTATGAAATAAGTTAATAAAAATGAATGGAATGTTTTAAAAACTGGTTTTTAGGTGTCAACAGTAGCATAACGCAAGCGTCATGCTAGGCATAACGCTTACTCGAAAAACTATTTGCGAATGAGCTACCAAAATCGTCGCCATATCCTCTAGGTGGGCCACCTCCCTCTCGGCCTCTATTGAAACCACCACCAGGACCACCTCCTCCTCTACCTCGTCTATCAAAGCCACCTCCTCGGTCGTTTCTTTTGCCTTCTGCTACGTCAACTTTAATAAGGTTTCCCTCAACACTAACACATCCGTTTAAGTTGATTGCATTCTTTAAATCAGACAAGCTTTCGAATTCAACGTAACAAAAACCCTTAAACCTGAAACAAAGATTGCAGAAAATATCTTTTGAAAATTCAATTTGACTTTACTAGTGTTTTAAGTCATAGATACTAAATGCATTATTAGAAATTCTGCTTTAGAATACATAAACATGAAATTCATGCATGAATAAGTTGAATAGTTGGTTGTTTCAAATGAAGTATTTTTAGACAGACACTTGACATATTTTAGATACAATGAATCTATTTCACTAGAATTATATCTTGTATGAATTAGTATAAAACAATTTGACATTAATTTATATTTAACATTTGATTTGGATAAGGTTAGATGATCTGTGGTTTTTACTGATTTTAGACAACAATGTATGCATTTCGATGAATACATATGGCAAAACAATTAAAAAACAAAAATAGAATAATAGAAGTAAGGATACAAACCTATCTGTGTCACGATCCTTCACTAGTCGAATGTTTTTCACATTTAATTGGTCAAAGATTTTGTCTACATCGCCTTGAACAATACCATCGGGTAAATTGCCAACAAAAGCAGTGTAGGGTGGTTCACTAGGCAGAGGTCTACTGCTGGTACGCCCTCCATAACCTCTGCAAAGGTTAACAAAAATTAGTTTTCTATTTCGTTGAGAACCCAAAACTTACGCATTTCTCGAGTCTTTGCTGCAGCAACGAGGCGTGCAACGACAACCGGAGCACGAGCGGCAGAGTGGCGGTGATTCGGAGCACGGGTACGTATCTGTTTATCCAGCGTGACATATATATATATGTATGTATATATAATACACCCAGCGAGGAGTCCAGACGAGCGCCAGATGGGATGGTCCCGGGAAAGTCCGACTCCCGAGCTCCCAGCCACTAGATTTCCACTGACGCTACTCAGCCGGTTGTCGTTGCACGCTTCGTTGCCGCCAATGCCGCCGCCACCGATGCACACGCCAGGCGCAGAGCCTCGGATAGAGATTATCGCGTGTGCCGCCGTACGCGGGGCGAGAAACAGGCTCCGCGCGCCAAAGTTAACCTCACGGGGCCGTGGCCAAGCGCGCCCTGGGCTTAGCGGCGCCCTGGCTCGGTGACCGGCACGCCCGGACGCGAGAGCGCCGCCGCGCACCGGGAGTCGAGGCAGTTGCGTCGACTCGGTGAGTTATGCTAACTCGCGTTGTGTTATACTTGCCTCATATCATCATAAGCACCTCGTCCAGCCATGTTGGATGCACGAAAACTGACCGGGGCGCGCACGGCGTGGGTAGTCGTGCACTCGCTCGAGGCGAGCAGAGCAGAGCAGCGCCTCACAGCGGCGGCGCGCAACTTTTCGCGCAGTTTCGCGTTACGTCTTTTTTCCTTTCTGCTCCTTTTCCGGGTGCTTCGACGCGCTCGCTGCGACATCTGAGATGTCATCCTCTGCGCTTATCTCCGTCGGTAAATTGGCCTATACCTATGGTGAGTAATGGCTGGAGCTGTAGAACGGGGATTTCTGGCATATTGGTGAGCTTGATGGGAGCATGCAAGTGTCAAAGCACGGAAAGATCTCAAGATTTTTTTTATTGACATCAATTATTTTATTATTTTGTATTTATTTATACAAATAATTTTCATGCTTAAAATGCGTTTCAAATGTCTTCTTAAAAGAAATTAACGAATAAAACAATTTTTATCTTTTTCAAAAAATTATTTATTTAATTTTTTATCTGGTCTAAGTGGCTCTTTTATTAAAAAAATACAACATAACTTAATGACAATATTATTTTAATTTATAAATATTTATTACCATTTAAAACTTCCAAAATTTAAGATTTAATTCAAAATATCGCGTCTTTTAAAGGTCAACCAATCAGAACACGTTTTCGTCGGCTTCACTTTTCTCGGATCTCTTTTTTAAAGAGGGAATATTCATTCGGTAAAGTGTGTTTTAAAGGTAATCATATGTCTATCGACTATGTGGTGTACATTGAAACATTATATATAATTTTCATGTCGAATTAAATTATTATAAATACTTAATAAATAATATATGTAAAAGCTTAGAAGACTTATAATAGAAGTAACTAAGGTACAGAATAGAATTAAAAATGAATTAAAAAGAAATATTTATTTCTTTAAAGAATCAATAATAATAAAAGCGTGTTTATGTTATTTATATGTTGCTTAGTACAAATTTGATTAAAATATAGAAACCAAAAATCAATATTCTTGATTACTATATTCTACAATTCGAGTCCGATATATCTTTGAATAATTTTGGAGTATGAGGGAATACATTCAGGGTCAGCGAGCTATTTTAGCATCCTGGTCAGACGACCGAAAAAACCTGTGTGGTGCCCTCGTGTTTACTTTATAAATACGGTACAAATGTACAATTCTGTAATTCACAAATCCGTCATCGGGGATTCCCTTGAAATTCCAACTTTTTGTGAAGTGCTATCTGTAACCTGTTACCTTTATCACACGTTTATCTTGCATTTTTACTTTAGCAAAATGTATTTACTTGTAAAATACAAATAGAAAGAAGACGAGATTGATAAAATTATTATCGCGATTTACAAGCTCTTAAACAAAGCACGATTAATGTATATACAGTAATCGAATATTCGATTACTGTCGATCGTGACCTTGCAACCATGACCGTCCGATTTTCGAAATGTTCGCTCCAAAAACAAACATGACGCACTGCAAGCGCGGAGCAGACGATCAAAGCTCGCGACAAGCATCTTATTCAAAAGGTCCGCGTGTACACGTTGAAGCGCGAGTGTATAGGGTATGTACATGAGCTTGCGGGAGTGAAAGCTCGTCAACGCGATGAAACGCATGCGAAAATAAAGTAACAAATGTTCTAAGCGCACTCGCATATACTTATATATACATATCTATCTCGACTAGGAGTGCAAGAGGGCGAGCTATATACATTGCGGCGAAGCAAGCGCCAGCCAGGCGCGCGATTTCACACTTAAGGCGAGCTCACACACAACAACCCACATCAGTCGTTGCGCGTTCAGTATAGTGTTCGAAGCACCGCGCATGCACTACTTATACTCCCGAGATATCGCGCTTTTCCGCGCCGCGCGCGCGCACAACAGCAGCAGCACCCCGTCAGCTGTATTTTTATTATTACTGCGTGCGCAAGACTGCGAGCTGATTCGCTTGAGAGAGAGAGAGTACACATAGTCGCACTGCGGCGAGAGTGCACAAGAGAGAAAGAAAAGAGAGAGGGATAGTGTATGCTCACGCGGGGATAAACAAGCAAGAGAGTAAGTATATTATTATTGCGGCGCACATCGGCTGACGTCGGGGCGAGGCAGTAGTAAGTAGCTGCGATCGACTGACGGACTGAGAGAGGGAGAGAGATAGACGCAGAGAATTCGAGGAAAAAATTCGCGCGCCAGTTAGTGCCGCTGCAGCAGCTGCGCTCGCAGAGTCGTGGCGCTTTTCTATTCCTACAGTCTAGCCGTCAAGCACGAGAAGAAAAAGGTAAGCCAATAAGTGTGCGCGCGACCGCGTGGAAGCACAGCACGCTTTGTCCGCATAGCTTATCCGACCGACATATCCACGTACCGTACATTATATACCTATCGCGTTCTGGGAATACTCGAATAATAACGCCGGCTCGAACGAGCGCGCTGACACCTGCATGCACCTTTTTTCCTACTTGAACATACATACATGCATATTACACGTGAGAAGTAGAGTCGATAGAAGGCGCGTGCTCGATAGCGATAACGCGTGCGGCTCTGAAAGGCTTACATAGCGCGAGAGAGTTCGCACGCGCGGCGTCGTCGTCGACGAGGACGGCGGCTTTCGCAATCGCGTCACGGATATTTTGGGAAATTTCGCGAACGTGCACCCGCGCGCGGGAGGGGAAGCACAGATCAAATTTTATTGTTGTTTTGGAGCGTCGTTCGCGCGCGCGCGCACTATAGGCGCGAGAGATCTTTTTTTTTCAAGGCTATAGAACAGCAGAGAGCGCGCGCCGTTTGTTTATCGATTCGTGAAACGGCACTTTTTATCATTTCAAGATTTATTGATTTTTTTTATTAAACGCTGCACCGCTTCAGCTGTATATACCTGCGATTATTGTATAAAGTGGAGAAAAGCGTTCGATGAAAGTCGTCGACGCGCGCGTACGACGACGCACCGGGGGATTCCGGCGCACTTTCTAGAGCGACGTTCGTGTCTCCGCTGCTTTTCCTTGTTTTACATATTTATGACGAAACGATGATGATTATGCGAGTTTCTTGAAAATTGCACTAGCCAATTCGTGCAACTGTGCGTGGTAGCGAGGAAGCCGCGTCGAGAGAGAAGAGATTATAAGTGTTCAAGGTTCGGACAATTATCTAGTTCGCCTAATTAAGAGTCTCATGAATTTTGTTATTCCGCGTTTCTCGCGCTCTACCTGAATATGCAAATGTCCATCAAAAAATCAAGGTGGCAAGCCTCTAAATGCAAATGGACAGTGAATACTGAGTATCCACTGTGATAAGTTGATAGGCTAACTCATTATTATGCAATGTCACATGTTTATAATAACCCTGCACAACTGACCTGTTGCAGGCAGCTATTAATACCATGAACAAAAGTGGACCACCACCTCCATACGATGTCCCCCCAACAGCGCCACCCAGTTATGCCCAATGTGTGGGGGGCGTACCACCGGCAAGTCCATTCACACCAGCCGAAACCTGTAAGTCTTTCTCATATTGTAAGATAGATTTGAGATAATTATTCCTTATTCATTCTACATTTAAAGATATCAAATCATTTATTCAGAGACCTTAAATATATACTTTTTGTTTCTAAATTCTATAGTACTAATTTACCAGTTATAATGTATGTTGTTTACAACAATTAAATAATAATATTATCGTTATTTAGATGTAAATGGTCCTACAATAGTGACAACGGTAGTGCCACTTGGGCCAGGCTCTACACATACAATATGTCCCCAGTGTTATGCTGAAATTGATACAGCAACAAGAACTGAGCCTGGAATGGTAGCTTATATTTCAGGATTCATCATTGCATTACTTGGGTATGTAGAAACTGTTGTAATTTTTATAAAATTTGTTTAAATAGTGCTGATACAATACTATTTAACATAAAAATATATTTTATGAAAAATATTATTTTTAACTACAAAATTAAGAACAAGCCTAGGTGTTTATTGATTTTATTACTTAGAATACTGAAATTATATTCAAATTGTACAAATTTGTGTAATCAACAAAGGTTACAATACTGGAAGTTGCATAATATTGCATTTACTTTAATATTGTCATTATGTTCAGTCAATCCAATAGTACCTTAGTATATATATCATAAATTTTGTACTTTAAACCTAATGCATTATAATTAAAAAAATTTCTTTTAAAATTTATAATAAGAATTCTATTATATGTTACAGATGTTGGGCAGGATGTTGTTTGATACCGTGCTGCATCGACGAGTGCATGGACATTCATCACGCATGTCCAAATTGCAAAGCATATTTAGGTCGCCACCGAAGATAAATGACATACAATTATGCCAATGATCTAGTGTCATGGGATTTCTTAAAACTTTGGGGGAATGCTTGCACATTGGTGCACATTTATAGAAATGCTTTATTTATCCTTAATGTCCACAAAAGTGAATCAACTACTTAGCAGCTGTTCTTTACACTAAGACATTCCTAATACACAAGAATACCCTAGAGATATTCATTATCAAAAGTTGTGAAATCCCTTTCAAAATTGTTCAATTATAAATGTTTAACTTTAAAAGACTCGACACTTAAGTAATTATAACATCAGTTTTGATCTAAAACTTTATGGAAAAGAAATTCAACATCGTTTTTATAAGTATGTTTGTATTTAACATACACTTTTTTTATAATTACTAATATTTACATACATTACTTACATTTGCACAAATTTTGATACTGTTATTTATTTAGTTAAATAAATTCGTTTAATGTCACAAATTAAACAATATTAAAAATTATAGAAATTAAAATTTTTTTGCTTTTAGATCAAAACACTTGCTTTTTACAATAATTTGAAGTGGCAAACTTTAAAGTTAGTACCTGCAATTATCATTTAAATTCAGAAATTTATTACCAAACAATTAATATATTATACATATTCATGTACACATTTACCAAGTACATGAATTTTATTTAGATAACCCAAATAAACCAATAGTTTTTTCAAAGATACCTTAATTAAAGCTTATAAAGTTTTTTTGAAAGTA
This sequence comes from Torymus texanus, assembly GCA_036873485.1. Classification (NCBI taxonomy): domain Eukaryota; kingdom Metazoa; phylum Arthropoda; class Insecta; order Hymenoptera; family Torymidae; genus Torymus; species Torymus texanus. The sequence goes on along the minus strand of JAYJLV010000001.1, from coordinate 10,364,177 downwards.
CTGAGAAACAACTCAATATGTATAATTTTTTTACCATAATGTTGTGTTTTTCACTGCAAGTTATTTGCAATTCTACAGTGCATTTCGAAAAATTTGTTTAGATTTACATAGAAAGTCATACATTTGTATACTATAATTTATATATTAGCCATGCTTGTTTTTATGCAAGTAAAAAGCGATTACATTTTATGATTTTTTTTGTAGTAATGGTAGAAAGACACTTGTTTAATTTAAATACAAAGGTCTTAAAAAATTTCTTAAATTTTTAAATACTTATATTAATTGTCTGGCACAAGTGTTCTTATGATATATAATGATGCCTCATTATATTTTATTACAAAAACTTATTCATTTTTGAAAAAATACAAAAAGAAAATAAAAAATTTTAAATATATGCAATAGATATTGTTACAATATCATGAGATTTTTTGTATATCGTTTATATATGTTGTTATTTGAAATTCGACAAAACAAAAGAAGGGTATATTTATTTTTTATGAGCCTGTATGAAAGGAAAAAATTTATTAGCATTATATTACTAACATTTTAATGTAATGAAGTTATTAAGCTTTTGATTATATTATTGATTCTGTTGCCACATTTTATAAAAAATATGTATTTACATTTTATTTGGAAATTTAGTTATTTCTACAGAAGCTTTCATTTCTTACAGGAATAAATAGGAAATCAAAATTTTTTATATAAAATAAATGTTGCTTGAACTAGACTGCCTAAAGAGATCACTTTATAAGCACAAAAAGTACCTATTCATTTGTTAAAGATATTACTAATGCTGAGCTGAAAGTGTAAAAACATGTTTATGCAGTTTTTTTAAAAGTTATATTATCACTTTACTTATAAAATTGTTTATTTCATTCAAATGCTGAGCACTGACTATGACTAATAGGAAAAATCTTTACAGCTAGTGATACATTACACTGTAAAAATTTTTGTATTAAATTGAAAGCTTCCAATACATTTAAACCAAATCTGTTCTTACAACAGATTAAATATTAAGAATGTATCTTATTACATTCTATATTACATGTGTACCAAAGATATCGTAAATCAGACAAATTGTTTGTAAAAATAATTTTTCTGACATTAGTCAATGTAATAGTACAAAAATTTTTATGGTGTAGTCAACATTTCAAACAATCAATTGTTTACTGCTTAGGTGCCTTAAAACTTTATAAATATATCAAAAATTTTCTAAGAAACTTATATAATCTCTTTAAAATAACTATTAAAAATTTTAAAGATGCATGCACTTTATTGTGCTAATCGAATTAAAATAAATTATAGTAAGAATTTCATTGGAAAGGATATTTAAATAATAAAATGATAAAATAATTAAACCGAAAAAAATAACGGAATATGTGAAATCTATTAATTTGTGACGAAGTAGGAATCACAATAGTAATAAAAATAATTTTACTAATTTATTTATAACTTTTATGAAATTTATTGTTCATCGTGTTATTTTCAATAATAAAAAATTATCAAAAACATGATTTTGTAAGTGTTTCTTTCTTCTATAAAACCTAATTTATGTAATTAAAAAAAATCCGATTCTATAATTTTTATTATTTAAGCGAATTATGTTTTTCAAAATTAAATATTAACAATAAGTAGTTCATATGTCATGATCACATTACAAAATGGTCAAAATCAAATAATTGTATCTATATTTTAAAAATTGAGTTGATCGATCTGACGGAGGCACAAGTTTAGGTGGAAAAAAACTTTACTACTATGAGTTAGAAT
>JAYJLV010000001.1:10271927-10352321 GCA_036873485.1 Torymus texanus | reverse complement strand
GTGATTATAAACAAGGGCAATCTGACTGCCATTAATATTAAGTAATTTAATGTATAAGACTGTAAGACCGATGTAAAGATTCTTATCAGTAAAATAAAATTTAAAAAAAAAATTCTAAATTAAAATTTTAAAAAATTAGAAGTTAGAATTAAAAAATATTCACGTAATAATTACCTGAAGACTGGTACGTAGTTCGCTGAGGAATGTAACAGGTGCTCGGGCTTTTAGATATGAATCCAATTCTTTTTTGAATGATAGTGGCTGTATCATCGATGCAAAATTGGTAAGCACACGAGGCGCATGACTGATCTCCTGTAGCATATCAACCTTCAAATTAGGAGTAAACGGATCGGGTAGGCGCATATTGCGCGGAAATGCGCTGAGAATAAGGTTGCGCATTTGTATACAGTTGGGTGGTATCACATCACAAAAGCCGTAGTGGTAGTCGCAAAGGAACTCCGGGAAGTCGTGTAACAAGACAAGAAGAACTCGCAGTGTTCCCTTATACAACAGTGTCACTGGTTTAGCTGTATTATTGATAAAACAGAAATAAAACATTTTGTTATTTATCTCATAATTAAGTACAGGAAAGTTTGTTGAAATCTCGACGAAAAACTCACCTAATTCAGCATTACGAAGGTACGGCGCCAGGTACTTGAAGAGATCAATGAGCAATTGAGCATATATACCCCAGCAACGCTGTTGTGGCGTTATGGCGAGCATGCGGCCGATGAAAACACGATGTGATACGAGTTCTAGCCAGGCGTAGCAAAAGCCAGGTGCTTTAGCCGGACGCAGAATGTGCAGCGTGTGACAGAAGGCGGTGAGCACTTGGTAATTAACAGCCTCGAGAACCGGCTCGGGGGCGCACAATTCGAGGAACAGCATGATGAATATGCGATGATACGGCAATTGCTGGAAATCGGTGCCGCGCATCTCATGGTCTTGCAGCAGTACTCCCGCCACGATGCCCAAAACTTTGTTCAGCAGGTTGATTTTAGTGTGAGTGTTGGTAGTGTCACCGGAATGCTTAACGAGCAAGGCGACCAGCCTGACGAAAGCGTCAAGAGTGTGGAAGCACTTGGCCCTCACGACCGAGGGAGCAGCATTGGTCTCGGCAAGGGCTCGGTAGCAGTGATCGACGCACATCTGCGTGCTCAGTTTGAAGAAACGCGTGATGAGATCGTCAGTCTTCAGAATACCGTGCATATTCATTTGGTGTACAAAAATACCAAAAGCTTTTGTCGGATCGCGTGCATGGGTGGGATTGTGGTACATATTAACCCACTCTCGTAACAGGTATTCAGTTTTCTCCATCAAACCTGGCGGATCTTCGAAATCACGTGCCTAAAAAAGTAGATAAAGAATAAGATTTTTCTTGAGTTTTTAAAATTTACTTTGCCTACATGTGGGCGTTTTCATCATTTAACTTTTTTCCAAAGTTTGCATTAAGAATGCTTATATGTTATTTGTCTTAATAAAATGTATATAAACAGTAAGACAAATTGAATGAAGAAATGTATTCAAGTTTACAAGATACTAAAAGTATTCCCACTATCGTTTTGGCATGTTATTTTAAATGATAGTTTTAATAAGAGTTGTATTTTGGGCAATCTACTTACTCTCACTTGAAGAATTCCAGAGTGAATGTGGGCAGTGGGACCAGCAGGTGGTCTATCGGTAAGTACAGCAGGATCATGACTCAATCTTAACGAATCTACTAGTGAATTCAATCTGTAGATAGATATCCTAAAATTAATTAAAAGGGTTAAATATAAGATAAGATACATATACGCAAACGATGTAAAATTATTTTAAGATTTTTCAAACTTACCCATCAGGTGGTGCTCTGTGTAGCGATACTCTACTAAGTACTTCTACTGTATGAAAAAGATCCGTTTCAGTGACATGAGTTGTTTGTCTTTCCTCAATTAGATATAATTGTACTAGTTGCATTGCCAAACCAGTAGCCATAGCATTACCAGTTTCTATAGCTTGTGCTAAAGATAAATCATACTGTGATAGGTTAATTAAATGAGATCTGTAAAAAATATGAATTACGAATTAGATTTAGTGCAATTTAAAGTAGAATAGTGTGATATTCATGTATTGTAATTAAATTCTGTATTACCTAATAAGACAATCCACAGCCTCAAAGTTGTATCTGAAGTCTTCTCTATTTTCAGTCAGGAATCTTGTAACATGTTTGTTCGTCCACTGCATACCATAAGCTCTTTGATCTTGTAGACATTTAAGTATTCTCAGATGGAGCTCTCTATGTCTCATAAGAATCTCAGAATCCATTATACCGCTAGTCAAAGTCGGGCTGTCGACTAGACCATTGACCGTCTTTTTCAGTAATGCCATAGCTGCATTGGCATCCCTTGATCTCCTTGTGAGTATAAGCGATTCTAGTAAGCCATGTAGAGACGCTTGTTGAGGTGGTGGTGTCGACGGTCCCATTGTAGCGAGGAGTAGTTCGAGCTGAAGTAAAAAATGGTGTGTGTTATAATTTTACCTAGGGAAATTAGTACTCTCTTCCTACAAAAAATAATCTTTTCTCATTTTACGTACATCTCCTGCAAGTTTTTCCAGCATAGTTCCAACTTCATCATTGCTCACAGCGGTGGCATAAGCGACTTGTTGGGCTGAAGCTACTGCCATAGCGGCTACTGCTGGTGTATTGGTAGCAAACGGCTGAATGACTGGTGGCTCAGCGATGGCTTTTGGGATGAAGAGAGTCTGAGTTTCCCGCTCTGATAGGGGCAGAAAACCTGGGATGTTGCGAGCGAATTCCTCATACACAGCCATTTGCTGGAGAGTTACACCTCCAACCTTAAAGTATTGCAAAATATTAATTAGTTAAAACATAAGTTTATTTACGACATCAAAATAATAGCGATGGTGATCTATCTCTATTTAGAAGCATATAACTAAGTCTACCCGTACCTTAAGTCTTATTTGTTCAGGCATGCGCTCAGCTTGATATTTGGCAAGTGGATCACAGTATCTTCTTCCTTCTGATCGAGCAATCTTACGCAGCTCGATCTCATTTAATAGCCTCTTGTCCATCTCGGGTATAGCCTTCTCAATTGCTGTCTTCTGAACAAAGGCACAAGCAAGTTCCATATTATCGGCAGCTACAATGTTAGCCGCTTGTTCGACTAATTCCTTTTGCTGGGGTGAAATACCGATAAGGGCCATGAGAAAGGCCTGTTTCAGGTTGGTGCTAATAGACGCTAGTATCTGATCGCGACATGTGATCATGGCCATGCCCGCTGTAAGGTTGCGCACCATGTGGCGCGCCGCTGTGCGTACTTTCGTCTCATCAGGATCGAGAGCAAAGTCTTTCTTCACAGTTTGTTCAGTGGTGGTGAGTGCGATCTTAATAGAGCGGTCCACAACCGGATGGATCCATTCCTGAATAGCGCGCTCCACCGCTTGACGTACAAATGTTTTTAAGTGAGGATGAGCCTGAAATTAAACATGACAAATATCATTCAAAGATTACAAATTAATCTTATAATAAATTTGGTTGTCTAGTGACCCAAAATTTATATGAAAGTTTTAACTATTCTTACTTGAAACAGTGGTAAGTTGTTGTTGATAGTTATGTGTTGAGTAATGTTTGAAATATTAGTGACAGATATATCCATATAGTTGAAACGCGGTTCTGGCGGTCCCGTAGGCAATGATGGCGTTGTGTTAAGGGCAGGAGCAGACTGTTGTTGCTGTTGTTGTTGTTGTTGCTGTTGTTGTTGCTGCTGTTGCTGCTGTTGCTGCTGTTGCTGCTGTTGCTGCTGTTGCTGCTGTTGCTGCTGTTGCTGCTGTACTACCGCCGGTGATGGTCCGACCAGGTCTTCAACCTGTCCCTGCTGTTCATACAAAATTATTACAATTTTAATTTTATTTTATACTCACATTTTGACTAATTCTGCTCTACATCTTTTATTTTTACTAGGTAAAGTATCTTAACTATTTTTGGTTTGGCGAAATATAGTCCACTAAGTAATTTTTCTTGCTTTGGTATACTTTTGAAGAACCAAGAATTCTATGAAAATCAATATATTTCCCTTTATAATTTATATCTTATATATACTTATCTTCATAAGTTTATGAAGAAATGAATGAATTGTCAATTATTATCAAATCAGTATTGTTATTTCAAAAATCAAATTAGCAAAATTTATATCTCAATGAAGTTAATTTTCTTAGTGTTTTGTTCTAATAAGATCAGAAAAGTGGGCTACCTGTCCTTGTTGTTGTTGTTGTTGTTGTTGTTGTTGTTGTTGCTGCTGCTGTTGTTGTTGTTGTTGCTGCTGCTGCTGTTGCTGTTGTTGATTATTAGCATTATTAGCTGCTTCCTTTTTGTTTGGTTGTGACAACTGATATTCTATACTCTGTACCTTCTCGGGGTCCTTTAAGTATATTGACGGTTTCAATTCTGACACATCAATGTTCAAATTTTTACACAACACTTCTATCTCAAACTTGAGATTCAGTTTTAAGTCTTGTTCTTGATGTAGTTCTGCCAATACATTCATGATTGCCATAGTCCAGGGGTTCGGGGGCCTGAAAACTCGACTTTTAGCACAGCTTTCAAGAACTTTGGCAATGAAGGGCACAACATAAAGTAGTTCTTGCTGTCCTTTACAATAAGCTTCTACCAGTAAACTCTTTAAATCTATGTCTACTTGTAAAATCGGTTTATTTCTACCGAGAGTTAGCATGCCTAGCCAGTGACCGAGATTCTTTAACAGTGAGCGATCCGAAAAGTTAGCAATGCCTTTGTCACTGCGTAGTAGAACTCTAATATTTCTAAAAGTCTCTCTTGTCACCATTCTATTAACGTCCGGAGCCTTAAGGCAGTCCAGGAAATTAGAATAAAGCGCGTGAAAGTTCAGCTCAATACTGGCCCTCTTCATCACAAGGTACTGCGCCATCCAAGGCCAGTACTCCTCTGACACGAGATCTTTGATCTCATCACATTTTTGCTGCAAATTCAATTGACTTAAATTGTTAAAAATGAAGGCCGTTTTATCTTGTAGGGATTCAGGTGGACAAGTTATTTTTTCTTCCTTGTCTGTAGCTACGAGTAGCGTATCAATGTTCGTAGCATTGGCAATCGACGGTCTCGATGAGAGCGATGCTGTTGGGGTCGTGGACGGCTTGGCCTGGGTCGTGGTAGTTGTTACAGTTGTCGTAGTTACAGTTTTGTAAGGCGTCGTGACTGGAGCCAACAGCGCGGTGAGTGACGACTTCGGTAGAACTTGGCCTTGAGGCCTCGTAGGCGGCTCTTGGCTCTGCAGTCCATAATCGACATATTCGATTAGATGAGGCGGGAATTCATTGAAATGAGGAATACTGCGAATATGCTCGCAGTAGGTAGCGTACTCTTTCAATCGAGACTTGAAGCGATCGAGGGCGGCGATACCAAAATAGTACATTTTGTTGCCCTCAGGTTTGCGCAGAGCTTCGAGCACGAAGCGCAGTGCAAGACCTAGGGTCATGTAAGTACTAACTAGGCCCCGTTCTATGATTCCACCAAACAACTGTGCAGTGATGTGTAATTCTTTGTCCGGATACTGTAAAAATAACAATAAAATGTATCGTTTTAGTTTTTAACGATTCAGATGCAAAAGCTCACGTAAATGAGTATAATCTATGTTGAATTTTTCTCACCTGAGGGAAAAAACGATATTCTTCGAATAAATTCCGTAACATGCAATGGAAGACATCTCTTTCCCTCTTGATATTCGAGTCTTGGAATTTCTTCAACATATCCAACACCTCGTCGATGGACAGTGTAGGATGCGGGGGATGATTATAAATCCTTTGAAAATAACCATTCGCTTCGTCTTCGATTTCCTTGGAGACGTTCTGGCTCATATCAGGAAACAGGTTCGATGTTTCCTGCATACGTGTTTTCTCAATTCCCGTAGGCGGGCCAAGTCTATTGAGGCCACCGATAGTTGCGCCACCAGGGATAACTGAAGAGCCTTGCGTTCCCACGGGTCCCGAATGCAGCTGCGACGACAGAGGCAACATTGGAAACGATGACGGCGATGGTCCCATCAGTCGTGAGGGTGAACCTGGCGCCGATACCAGCGAGCCAAGTGTACCTGGCAGATTGAAGGCTGAGTTGGTCGGCGGGCCGAGATTCGAGCTCAAGTTCATCGAGGCCAGGCTCGAGTTCAAGTTGGTAAGCGTATCTACTTGCTTTGTCGAAAACAGCTGCAAAGAAAATATAAAATTCAAATTTACATGATTGTTTGCAAGGCGAGTTTACATAGATTATGAATTGTATGTATATATTTACCTGGCCACCTAATGCTGGGTTGAAGGTCTCGATCCCTCTGTGTCTTAACACAGGTGGTGGCAGTCTACCGAGTGCTCCTTTGCTGACCATTAGACTACAATTTTGTACCATAGCCAAAATCGCATCCGAGCATTCTTGCGATACATTTCTGCAGCAAAATTAAAGCCATTTTAAATACATTTCTTCTACTAATTTGGTACTGTAATGCAAGATTTTAATTTATCAAGCTTATCAATGCTTATTTTTTAGGATATATGCCGTTATGACCGACTTAAGACATTTCAATATGCAAAACAATAAGTAAAGAATATTTATGCTCTTCGATATTCAATTTATTCATGAATGTTTATCATTCAAATCATTATAATTTATTAAAAATGATTAATCAATTAAATAATCTTTGTGAACTATTTAGAATTGATTTTTTTTGGTACATGTTGTTCAGGAAGGATAAGTATAATAAAAAAAAATAATAATAATAATAATAATAAATAAAAAAAATAAAAAAAATAAATAATAAAAAAAAATATTACAGTATGATGATCTGAGTCTCATCATCCAATATCGATATTTGTAGGAACCCATTCAATTTTGGATTTTGAGAAATAAACTCATTGCGACGTTGTCGTTCACTATCAGGACTAAATAAATAATAAATAAAATTACTGTCTTCTCTTTACTGTTATATAATATAATATTTTACATTATCAGTAAAGGAAAAAGTAACAAAAAACTCACCCAACACAGACTTGCAGGCAGTGTACAATGGTGCTCAGCGTTTCCTGTGGCAGTTGGCTGGCTTTGGGCACGCTCGGATCGTCTTTAATCGTCGATCCCATGACCTGGGGGCACCTCCTCTGCAAAAACTTGACGCAGGCCAGGACAAACGGCTCGCCGTGATCGCGTATCTTGTCGGTGAGCCACTTTTCCAGCTTGAGGTACTCGCGTCGCGAGGCCAAACAGGCGAGATCGATGACAAACGGAAATGATTGGGCGTTGAGAAGAGCCGACAGTGCTTTGAGGTCTTGCGCGACATCAAGGATGCGTGAGAGTCGCGTTTGGTCGTAATCACCCCGCAGATACCACTCGGCCATTGAGTGCATGATGATGGTCTTGATTTTGACGTTGTTCGAGTGCCACGCATGGTGCAGGATCACCGCGCTGTTTGGGTGGTTGCCCAAGAATATCGGCATCAGCGCGCTCAAAAGTTCATGCCTGGTTTGCGGCGAGACAAACGGAAGGGTAAAATTTGAAGTTAAATGCAAGTTTGTATGATATTCAAATGAAATTAGCTATTTTTAAACGTTACATTGTTTGGTTGACTGCGTTAATTAGATATAAAGATAAGATTTTAGAAAGTTACACAGGGATGTCTAATTGTATTTCAGCTCGCTTCGAGAATATGCATATGAAACTACTAATCAAGTTTCGAAAATTTCACTTGGATATCATACATACAATCTTAGTCGATTTCTAACTTATTTTCGATCAAAATAGAAATTTTTTAACAGAATAGATAGTTTCCCGTCATAATAATAAATTGATTATATGTTTAAAAGAAATACTAAGAAAAAGTACCAATAGGAATTTTCAGTGATATAGGAATAATGTTTCCGAATTAAAAGGCGAAAGGTCAACCTTGTACCTTACATTATTTGTATAAATATCATTTCTTTTTGCACGCGGCTGTAGGGACCAGACTCAAATACAAATAAATCCACTTACCTAAGCATCGTAATGGGTGGATTGATTTGCAGTAGCGCGAGCACAAGCACATCTGGGCAGTGCTGTATGGGCCATTTGAAGATTTCTTGTACGGGCGCATGCAGACCCCGCTCGGCCATGTATAGCAGTAGTTCCACAACGTTGAGAGAACGCCACGTTTGAGCATCTTTGCTGTCGCTTTCTGGCGCCGCCTTCAGCACATCAACTGTCACCGAATGGTAGCCATAGTCAGCGAAGCAGAAGATGTCCGGGTGCTTGAGGATCTGCTGGATAAGGGAGAACTGACCCTTCACGTTCTCCCAATGGCGATAAAAGTGTTCCACTGGAAAGGCGTCCAGAGGATAACCCTGATTTTGCAGACCGAGCCGCAGACCACTTATCAGTAGATTCAATCCCTGACGGTCCTTGACTAAAAACTCAGGATGGTCGAGCTTGGCTACTACCTCGTTCCATGCTAGTGATGAATTCTACGGAAACATAGGGGAAAAATTATTTTAAAGATGAAAAATGCGAAACACCACTTTAATTAAATTACTGTTTTTATGCCATCGTGAAATAAACAGTAATACAAAATCATTTCTGTGTTGCATATAAAATAAATACCTTAACCATTTTAAAAGCTAATAAGTATACATGTCTTTGTAAAATAACAAGCAGTGAATCAGAATTTCGTTGAAATTCATTATCAGCAGAAGATGATAAGTGAACCACAATAAGAATTTTTTTATGAAAACGTATTAAAATTTAGTTACAGAGATAAATCCTTTGGAAATATCTCAAATTGGAAAACAATAGATGCTTGATATATGGTAAAAAATTTGTACTTATAGTTAATTCAAGAAGTTCTTATCTAATGATATTTTAATTTTACCTGAAGTTTTTAATATTAATATTAATGAGTCATAAGTAAACATTAAAAAACAAACATTACTTCGCGAGAAGAGCGCGAAATGTGCTAGTTTTCGCGGTGAATTTGAGATATGCTAGTCTTCAATGGGAGCGATAAAATAATATATTCGATAATTTAACTAATCTGTAATTTAAGAAAGGTAAGGTGAAATTTTTATTTATCTCATTTTATAAAGTAAGGAGTTGTCGTTGAATTACTCACCACTTCTTTAACAGCTTGAACAAAGACTTCAACGTTCCACGTCGTCGGAGCATCCGCTGATTTCTCTTTGTTGTCTTGGTTAGCAGCTGAATTCTCCCAGAAGGAATGTATACCTCCAGCATCTTCTAAACCACTGCAGGTACGGGCCATATGTGCTATAACTTTGGCCAAGCATCGCGTTGTTAGTTTTAGAGCTCCAAGGCTCGCTAAAGTGGAACGACATTCTTCTACACTACTGGTAAAGCCATAGCCCAATTCCATAATCAGCTCTACCAAATTGGAATTATCCTGAAAGACAATGGAAAAGCAATTATTAATAATTTTTCCTAATCATATCCTTATGCAAAGAATAATTTTTGTTTTTTAATTATTTGAATATTTTTAGTAACAATAATTTACATTACATGTTATAATTTAATTTAAAACTTATAAAAATAAATACTAATACTATTTTTTTAACAATTACAAGTATTTATAAACTTTGTGATTACAGCATGGGATTCTTACCATTTGATTAGCAGCCATGTTTAATTCAATGGCTTTTTGCGGTTCTTCCCCGTCACCTGGATACAAAAGTGGCGCTAACACCACTGGTACCAGCTCATGGGGAAAGTCACGCCTTAAACTTTTAAGAAATTTTTCTTTAGTTTCTGAGGAGAGTTCAGCCTTGGAAGACTCCTCAAATATATAAGTAAGTATGAGATGTAAAATCTCTGGCGAACAATCGTGCAGTCCGTCTTCACTCTGTTTCTTATTATTATCCGCGTTCACGTAATTCTTAACTAACTCAGGCAACTGCCTTTGTACGTGTTCAGTTGCGCGAGCAGATATGTCAGAATTCTGCGAATGTTGCAGAGCTACTCCAAAAACAACCTCCTGCACCAACGATAGTCCAAGTATTTTGCGGAAAAGTTGAAAAAATTTTGGCAATGGGCTAATATGCTGAAAAAGTAAAAAAATTTTTTTTAAGTGTGCTTTCCTACAGTAATTTGTGAAAGTATTAAACTTAAGACAAAACAAGCTCAAACTATTTTTAATTTAACTGAACTTTACTTACATTTTTACGATGGAATGGATAATCAATCGCAAAACACAGATTAGATACAAGCGATGGCTTGCGCAGGAGGCTGTTACACTCTTGCTTAAGTAGTTGTACTTGATAATAGTCTTTGGAGTTTGGCTCAGGAGGTTCTCCAGTTGAATAGTCAATATGTGAGAACAAACAGCGCAACAAATGTCGGTCTGCCTCCAGACCCTTCCACCGCACCAACTGTAGATCATAAATATTTTATTAAAATTTTTAGATTAATTAAACTAATATTTATATATGTAATTCTTAACAATGTAAAAAATTCTTTCTGGCATGAATTTTTTTTTTTTAATAAAACATAAGAATAATATATAATAACTTAAATAGAATTTTCACAAAATAGCATTCATTTATACTCATTAAGCATAAAGTACCCAATTAATGAAATAATACACATATTTTAGTTGCATATTAGCGGGCGATAAATAATAGTTTTTAAAAATCATAACTTGCAAAGTAGGACTGGAGAAACTAATATTTATTATTGACCTTTGAATATCCAAAAAATAGTTTAAAGCTAATGAAGGTTATATAACTTTTACTATGTAAAAATATACAAAACTTGAGATCTATGATAAAGTATAATTAGTAAAAAAGAAGGATATACTAAGATAAGCTTTTTTGTTCTACAAGTATAAGTAAAGAGAATTTCATAACTTTGAAGTAATCAGTTTAAAATTAGTTTTATTATTACTTTTAATGTATTGTTTATAGAATTCAAGTCAAAAGTTTTATAATTTTAACTTAAAAAAAAAAATTTATATTGGTTTATTGATGTCATTTTCTACAAGAAAATCCAAATAAGTGCTGCACTACCTTTAACAAAAGAATTTGTTAAAAACAACTTGATGACTATTAAAATTATTATATGAATGAAAAATATTCAAGAAAATCAAGTTCGTTACACATATAAAGTTACAATTTTAAAACAAGATTGTCTTTCTAAATAGACAAAGAGAGGATAGGCAATTGTGAGTTTCAAATATGATTTCACTTGTAATGAAATTAAGTATCTTTCTATTAGGAAAAGACAAAAATTCATATAATTAATTTTACTCTACATTTAACTAAAATCTAACCTATAGAGTAAATCTATCTATTGCTTTCTCACAGCTGATTCATCAATGAGATCTTTCTTTTGCTGCAAAATAGATCAGTAGACTTTGAATAATCCCTTTTATTTAAATTGTTTCTCCAACCCAAATTTTGTTGCCAAATCCCTCTGTAAAACATTATCAGTTACTAAATCTTCCGCTTTGACTCAAGATACCCAACTTCAGCAACTATTCTCATGTGCAAATCTCATCTTTCGTTAACATATTGAAATACAGCCTGCTATGTTGCTATGCAGCAATCAGTATCTAAACAGTCATTCAACACCTCCATTCGACTCTGCTCTAAAGTACTCAGTCATAATCTGAAGCACTTGAGTCTTCTTTAGTCACACATTGTCCAGCTCCTCATAACCAAAAAGGAGTTCGCAAGAGAGAATATTCGGAAAGCGTCGTCATCGTGCTGGCGATTATATAGGCGGAGAGAAAGAGGTAGGTATAACGAGAAAGAGACAGAGACAGAGAGAGAGAGATCGCGCGTGAAAGAGGGAGACAGAGATAGAGCGACGCAAAAGCATCGCCTCGCAATTTCGGCAAAAGCAGCAGCGCGCGTCCATGCAGCGCGTGAAGAGGGAAAGGTGGACGAGAGGGAGAGAGGCGAAAGAGGAAGACAGAAAGAGAAAGAGCCACACATAGCAGCACTTACGCGATAGCTCGAATAAGGGAAAGGAGCAGAAGGTGCAATAAGCCAGGCAAACGCTCGCGCTACGGGGACGATAACGGGGACGAAAGCAAAAGATCTACTTCACGTATACTCTCGCAGGCGCGCACTCACAGACACACACACACACACACACATTGAAGCACATATGCACGTATTGCGCGAGAGCGCGCGCGTACACGCACACAGACGGAAGGGGGAGGGGGGCCGAACGGATACTTACAACCGATATTTCCTGGCAGTTGTCCCGATAGTTTTTCTTGCACAAACTCGCAACCAAATAACTGATTTGTGACAAAGTAAAAGATAACGAGTCCAGGTTCATAGTTCCATGAATCCCACCTCGAAAGCTTCAAACAGGTTTGAAGCTTTCTCCGGTATCCACGACGAATCCTCGCTGTAGCCGCCCCCTCCGTTTCCGCTGCTTCCTCCACCCCCGCCGTCGCCGTCGGCTCCCTCCAGCCGCCTGTCGACTGTGAAGGCTTTATCACTGGCTCCGCGCCGCCCGCTATTACCAGCCGCGATGATGCTGATCACCGCTGCCCCCGTCACTGTCGCTGCTATCAGCTCCTCGTCCCCGCCGTAGTCACAGTCGCGCAACAGCAGCCTATTATGATACCCCGCGACGACTGGCGCGCGCAGTCCACCACCACATCGGCGCTGGTGCGGGGCCAACATCGGGGCTGCCCGGGTAGCGGCGTCTCGTCGTCGTCGTCGTCGTCGTTCCTCTCTTTCGTTCGCGTAGCTGCTGCTCAATTTTTCCCCGCACAAACACACTGGCGCGTGCACGCACGCACACCTCTACACGCCCGCGCACTCGCTTATATATATATATCCGTACGTGTGCGTGCTGTACCGTCCTATGCTATGCTTGTGTATATGATACGCGCAGTCTCTGATGATGGTTGCTGGCTAGCAGTTGGCTGGCGCGGCGGACAACGACGACGTCATGGCTGCTCTCTCTATCTCTCTCTTGCGAACAGCGACACACGGATATATGCACACACAGCGCGCTCGCGCGTGGCGCCCCGCGCTCTCCTTTCTTCTCTTTCTCTCCCGCTGCTCGTCTCCTCGGGCCCCTTTCTCCTCACCGCCCACGACGAGGCTTCGTCGTCCACTTGGATAATTTTGCTTATCCGAGGATTCGCTCCGAAATCGCAGTAAATTGAGGTCAAATGTGTAACGCCGTGGCGTGCTCCGGGTGCCCGCGCGCTCCCTTCCTCACTCTTCCTCGTAGCAGCACAGCACGTCGCCGAGCATCCAACAATTTTTCAGTACCTACGTCCACTTCGTCTTTCTTCCTGCGCGCGTCCTCTCTTGTTCTTCTTTTTCCTCTCGTTCTCTCACTGGATACGAGACCCGCGCGTGAGTCTCCAAAAAAAAACACTTCTCCGTGGCAGGTGTGCGTTGGTCTGTTCTTGCTTTTACAGTTTCACAGCTACTAGACGACGACTACCGGCGTACTGACGAACGCTTCTGCCTACGGCCTACCGACGACGTTGGTTTTTGGAGCACGCGCAACAGTGGCGCCACCATCAGAAGCTACTGCGCCTGCGTATAGAATTATGGATAGGATTCGTGAATCGTGCGTGCTGCAAAGGAACACACGCCATCTGGATTGGAATTTAAACTCGAAAGCTTAACCTATTACGATTAATGAGAAAATTAAAGAAATATAATTATAAAATTTTTATAAAATTCAATTTTGTTTTTATACATATTTTGCATTTAAGATATGCAAACGCAACATTGAATTAGAACGGGGAAGAGGAATCTTATTTCTTAGAACGATTATGGTTTTGTTACTAAGAATACATCCCAGCGCCCTCACAACTTCGTATAAGTGTTTTTATTTATTTAAGGTTACTTAAAAATTTTAAATTATTCATAACTTCGTTTTTCCACGTACAGCAGATAATAAAAATTACTTTTAAACCAGTTCATGAATTTCGATGAATAAATAAAATTATATATTGTAGAAAAAAATCAAACATCCGGTGGGCATTTCAGTAAGTTGTCTCAGCGTTTCTCTGCAAAATCAACATTTATTAATTAAATTCAGTTTGTAAAAATGTTAATATTTTTTAAAATATTTAAAATAAATGGAAGAATTCGATTTTTATAAATCTATAAAATAAAAACCGATTCGGCGAGGGGGGATAGAATGCTCTAAAGTTTTGGAATTAAGAAACATACAGACGCCATGTCTGATATTATGATTGTATATGTACATATATATACATCAGGGATTCAACTATATGCTACCGCTTCCGCTCACTATATTCACTCATGCGGGAAGTTATAAAAAATAAACGGTAAAATCCATTATTTTATTTGTATAATATATGTAGTTGTATAAATCTAATATTATTTTATGAAGACAGGTGACAAAAAGTCAATTAAAATATATTTAAATCTTAGTTTTCTATGTGTTTTCGAGGTTATTTTTTATATATATAGTAATACACAATAGCCTTAGAAACTGCTACTTTACGCCACCATAGGGTTGAGCGAATAGGCGCTGTTGCTTCAAGCTCCAACGGCTTACAATTTGCACGTAGCGAATAGGTAGAGCTACCAAACAGAATACTTGTAGCCAGCGGCGCGCGCCACTATCACGTCTTTTGCGATTCCAGACTTTAATTTTGCTCATGATGGGAGTCGCGGTTGTCGCAGTCTCAGAGAGAGGAAATGTCGTCATTGCACGACCGGATGGTCGTACGAGGGTCTAGCAGCTTCAAATTCAAGACTTTACGATTTTATTGGAGCAATGAGCTGGTTTGTTGAAGAGTTTGCAGATTTAGATGAAATATTAGCAAAATAATGTTTAATGAACAATTTTTATTTTTTATTTACCAAGTATATAACGTTTTCGTATCTTTATATTCAAAATTTGTCTACTTCACTTTCTTGATTTTTCAATGAAATTTTTTTAACCCTAGTTTTTACGCTTAGTTCAATGTCTTTTCTGCCCAGATAATTTTGAGCGATGATTTTCGTTACGGTGATTTATCACATTGAAGATGTTAAAATACCTAATTTCCTCGTATCATTTTCTTCGTCAATTTGTCACCTATGTTTGCTTGTATAAGTAATTAAAAAATTAAATCTATTAGTCAGCGTTTTAAATTTACGTATTATAGACAATGTATTAGACAAATATTTTTCACTTAACAAAGTTCAGTTTACTTAAAATGATAAAACATGGTTGAATTTGAAATGTTTTCTATTTAAACATATTTTTTTTAGTGACTAATATTTTATTGCTCAGCATTACCATAAAAATTTATTATTTTAGTGAAACGCTGAAATTCGGTCGATTATTTAAAACGAACGTTTTGACGCAACGTTATGAAGACTTTGATACATGGTTAGATTTAAAGGTAATGTTTTGAATAAATGATAAGTGGCAGAAGCGTCTACTGTTTACATTTTATATCCTCTATAATTTCAGATAAGATCTATCATAATAGCATGACCATAACTTTCTTGAATAAGTCCATACTTCATAAAAAGTATCTGTTACCAAAATTTATAGAAAATATTCATATAACGAAATCGCGTATACTTTAAGAATGTTCAAATATTATTAGTCTTTTCCAATTTTTTTTAGTCATTTGTTATTATTATTAAAACAACATTTTCTTATTTTTCTTACTCAAGAATAGTTAATGTAAAGTAAAAAATCAAAATTACGTGTTGCGCGCACTATGCATATAAATTAACGCATCATCAGTGTATAAAGAGTACTAATGATGGTCAAATATTAAAGATTCAATCTATGAATTCGAATTAGTAGTTGCGTATTGACAGTTATATAATACGAATAGTATTTTAACAGTTTTTCTAAACGTTAAAAGAATGACAGTGTTCTAAAATTCTAAAATACGGGTAAACGAAAAACAATTAATATATGACGAAGAAGAATATAAATGTTTTTCACTTAGATTTATTATATAATTAGAAAAGTTTATTTATAATTAAAGAAAAATATAGTTAAAAACAAATTTTTTGGGAACGTAGTTTTGTTCTTTCTAGTACAAGGTAAGCCACTAGAAAATACAATTATTCAGCATATCGCGGTTTACATAAATCCACAAAACCCCGTCTGACCAAGCACGGTACGTTTCTACTTGTATATATAAATATACTGCTCTACTTTATTTTCTGGACTTCAAATCTAAACGTTCTGGTTCTATTTGCCTCCTTGCGATAATTAGGGGCATTAGGTTTATTTTCCTCAAAAAAATTATAATGCATTTGATAAAAAGTTTTTTAAACAGTATTGCAAAAACTAAATTTGTGTTTCCACTAATTTTAACTTTTTCTTTTACTACCTTATATTATGTATCTATGGTGGTCACATATATATGTATGGATGGTGGAACAAGAAAAACATTACAATAAATAATTTGATGAAACTTTAAATTTAATTAGTTAGGAATATATCATGGTCCTTGTAATATATTTTTTGGCTCGCGATATATAAGTAAAAGAGCGGAATTCCATAATGGCACAAAAGTTGCTACACTTTAGTGTAGACATCATCATATAAGTAAGCAAAATCTTCTACCTGAAATACATTAAATGTAATAAAACACATTATTATACTGTGCTCCGAATTGTAAGTTTTACTGCTGTAAGTAAAGCGAACAAGACTTCAACTTACATTCTATAGAATTAAAAAGACGCAATGCAAATAAAGAAATCTTGGACTTCACTAATGTGTTGTTTATTAATTTAATTTATTTAGATAAATTCAATTTTGGAGCCGTTCGTTGCGATACATGACCCATCGCAAGAAAGGAGTATATAGATTATCCGCAGAGCAGTAACCAGTATATATAAGTAAGCGACATTGGCGCGTCGCGTGATGCGAACTCGCCCGGCGATTCCGCGCTCGCTCACACGCACCCACACACCTCTGTGCTGGCTCAGCGGGCGCTGGAATTAAAAACGCACACACGGGTGTAATTATATACACACAGTCACGCTTGGACTCATCGCGAAAACGCGCGCGCGCGCGTACTCGCACTTACACAGACGCACAACCACACTCTATTTCGTATTGTTCGTAAACGTACGTATACGCGCAAAAACGGGGAAACGTACATACTGCCTCTCTCTCTTGCGCGCGCACGTCTCGAAAATACGGAAAGAGCTGCGAGTGCAGGAGTATATAGGTGTGTACAACGCGCGGCGGGCGCTAAATGTACACAACAAGCGCCCGCTAAATTGATAATAATCGTGCGTGCAAGCGCGGCGCTGCCCGACCGCGAGGGAAAAAGCTGCTGCTGCGCGGCACGCGCGAGCGAGAAAGAAGGAGAGCGAACAGCAAAATTAACGATATACGCGAGCGAGCGAGCGAGAGAGGAGAAAGAGTCTGTATACATGTGTGAGTGCGTGTATTAACATTAACCTCTCTATCTCCGTCTCGCTCTCTGCTGGCGCGCCACATACACACACGGAGGCTCTCTACGCGCGGACGGAGAGGCTCTCTCTCGGGGCCAAGAATAGCCAGGAGCAGCAGCAGCAGCAGCGGCGGCAGCAGCAGTAGCGCGCACGCGAATCTAGCCGTGTCCGCGTATTAAGCGCGACCGAGACAGAGGGAGCGAGAGAGAGAGAGAGAGAGAGGAGAAAGAGAAAAAGAAAGAACGAAAGAGAGAGAGAGGGATGCACAGTTCGTAGAGCGCGCGGAGAGAGAGAGAGAGAGAGCCAGAGAGCGAGAGTCGTCCGGAGGGACTGGACGGTGTGGCAGCAGCAGTAGTAGCAGCAGCAGCAGCGGAGAGGAACACGACGACGACCGCTCCCAGAGACGCGCGCGCGCGCGTGAGTGTGTGTCCGTGTGCAGCAGCAGCAGCAGCAGACTGTGCGTGTGTGTGCGTGTACGCGCCAGAGAGCCCAAGCTGCGAGAAAGAGAGATAGAGACTCGACGACGACTAGATTCCGGAAAATCGGTATATATGGGGGCAGGCGACGGCGGTGACGAGGCTCGTCCGCTACAGCAGGAGTTGGAGCAGCAACTTAGGGCAAGCGCCGCCGCGCCGCTCAGCCGGGGGAGCGAGGGCACCTCCGCCTGCTCGAGCCTCCTCCCTCTTGAGGTTTGTGTCTGAGCTTCTTCCTACTCCAGGGTGTACCTCTCCTCTCTCATGCTGCCAGCACACTTGTTTGCTAGGCACTTGGAAGTGTGTAGGCTCCAGAGGTTGCTTCCAAAGAGTCGCAGGCTGAAGTTCGCTGTAGGCTGCTTTTTTATAGCAATGGGAGTTAGTGCTGATGTGTTAGTTGTGATATGGTGCGAGAAGAGCCTATGGTAGACAGTTGCTTTCTTTTTCTGTGAGTTGAATTAACTTGGCCATCGTGGAGCTTTGACTCAATAGTCCATGTTACACTATAGATAGTAGTTGAGGACTTTTCTACAGTAAAGTCATAGTTTGTAAAGTGTAGCTTTGTGGAGGGAATTTAGTGGGGAAAAAGAATTTTGTTCCCAGTCCAAGTTCATAAAAATATATTTCTTACACACGTATTTACCACGGCTATTTTGGCACCTTACTATATTGATTTTGAATATCCTCTGAAATGCCAATCATATTGTGAATTTCAAACAATAGCCATTAAATTCAGTATCTTAAAAACTATAAAAAACCTATGATTTTTACAAGTTGGCAGAGAGCCAAAATCGACTGATTCTCAATGTACTCCTTTGCAGCAAAGTGTTGGAGACTTAACCAATGGGAAATAATACTAAATTTAATCCATAATATTGTGAATACAAAATGTCTTTTGAAGTTTTTGATGTGTTACTTGTTAAGTATGCGTGTTACAGTAAAGTTAATATAGATTCTTAATTAAAAACCATCTATTTTTACTATTATTAAAAAAAATGTTACAAAGTTAAAAGAAACTATTAATTATAAGCTTATTTTGATTTGTAGAATTAAATTGTTACTACTTGTCTAATATTATTTTTGTTTCATGCTTTTTGTTCAAGAATATATTCAAATGTATTTAATTTAAGCAAGTATTTTGTTAAGTGTATAGGTATTTAAATTTCAGTTATTTGGTAATAATAAAAATTAATCAATCTCTTAAAGTTGGAATAAATAAAATAAAACTTGACAAAATTTTTATAAATGAATCATAAAATAAACATGAACTATGTCTATATGAAAATATAAATTTTAGATATCTTGTACATTAGTGTTAAAAATGACAATACAAATATAGACATGTGGAGTTTTATTAAAATTATTATTATTAATTATTTAAATTCTCGTTTTTCTTAAAAGTTAATAATACCTTGTAATAATATACTTTCTTCAGCACTAAAATACTCATTAGGAAATGTCGCAAGTGCATTCCAAGTAAAAATGAGATATTAGCAAAAATAGCCTGCTTCATTCACTTTGTATTATCATTGAAGGAAAATGATTTGCAGACACTGTTTGGAGTTCATTTGTGTTGACCTATTTTAGGCTGCCAGAATAAATAAAAATGTAATGAGACTTTTATACCTAATTTTTTCTATCAATGAAATGTTTTTTCATATAAACAAATGTTTATATTGTTCTTTTATTTCTTTGCATACAAGTTATTAACAGATAAACAAAATGAGTCATAAGTAAATAATATTGAACAAACACATTAAATGAACATTATCTTAAACTATTAAAATTAATATTGGATCAAAAATATTATAGGATAGTATTATTACTATTTAAAATATTTTAGACTGAAAAGAGGCACACCCAAACATCTAAATTATATATAAATATAACTATGTAGTAGATAAATAATTATAAATATAATGAACTTTTAGGCTTAGGTGGTGGTGAAACCAGAAAGGAAATTATTCAAAGTGGTTTTCCAACTGATTCCAGTGGAGACATCATTTTGCCAGAGCAGTTTGTTTGTTAAGTGTTATTTGAAGATATATTCTGTGCAATGTCTCTGGAAAACAGATCCAGTTCGGCTCTATTCAAGAGGGCCGAACAGCTCAAAAGGTGGGAGCAATCGGAAACTAACAGAGAGCCACCTCATCCCAGACAGATAGCTCGTAAGATCAAGTTTTCAGCTGATTGCGTCTTTTTGGCTGCTTGTGCTGCCGGAGACAAGGATGAAGTTTTGAGGCTTCTCCAAAAAGGAGCGGATATCAATACTGGAAATGTTGATGGCCTTACTGCATTACACCAGGTAAGAAAGAGTTTAAACAACACTAAGTTTATGTGTAGTATTAATTCATCTGAAAAAAGTTATTTCAACATATCTATATTTATTGTGATAAACTTATTGTATTTTGAAAATGACTATATTATTCTGCTTATAAAATTTACAAGTTTCTTTTGTAAATTAACTTTTTAAAGGTAGTTTTTCTGCTTACACTGCAGAAACTATACTTATCCCAGATATAACCTAGTGGTGCCAGGAGCAGCCACATTTTCCACGTCTCCATTCAGATTCATGATTCAAAGGCTCTGTTATCTCCTCCCAAAATCATCATTGTAAATGTGAGAAATTTTTCATCGCTTACATAAACCTGTGTATACGACGCATCTAACTCGTCTTCGTTCTATCCTCGACGGGAACTGACCCAAGGCCACCAATTCCGCGTACAGGAGCTGGTGTATCTGTCTCATTTGTTGCAAATGCTCATTCGAGTTCATCGGTGCATTGTCGTCGTCGTCGTCATCGTTTTCGTTTTTGTCAATGACTTTGACAAAAATAACCCTGCGAGAGAGAAAGAACAACGTTATTTACCCGGCCGCACACGCTGCTCAAACAATAACAACGATTATTTATTAAACAGTGACTTAACTGTCGGCTTTGTTGGGAGTTTCGTTCTATCTGCTTGCGCATCGACATCATCATCGGCTGCCGCATGCACACGCGCGGGCACATTTATATATCAGTGATTCGTCATCATCGCATTGTCCGCATTTCGGTGATAAGAGTATAATCTTCTGTCAATGAATCAAACATGACTTTCCAGCCTAAATAATCGAACTTCTCTAATGAACTCGAAATCCACACTGCTTCAACAAACAAAACAAAAAAACAAAAAAAGCTACTCTAAGCTCATTCAGAAGTATGCAATTACGAATACTGATCTCAGTTAACCCCGCGCTACAAGCAAACCAAGTCCTCTGCGCTCTTTTTTGCTGAATGAAATTCTTTTTCGGTCAAGCTCTCTTCGCTGCGACACCCCCGACCCTCTTCCCACCTACGAGAAAATTCCTCTCACTCTCTCAGGTCGGTCTATCTCTGCAATAGCGGACACTTCGTCGCAGGCTGCAGCAACGAGGCCCGTGACGAATGGTCCGGCGCATTTTTTTCCCTCATGACGACGACGCGTCGGTCAAGGCGCGATCGGGTACAACGGCGCGCAGTCTCTTTGCCAATTGGCAGCGGCTCCTGCTCGCTCTCTCGTCGATTTTCCCAAACGGAAAAGCCGCATTATATAAAAGCAATCCCCCTTCTCCCTTCTTCTCCTGGACATTGCGTTGCTCTTTGCCATTCATTCGCGTGTGCACGCAGGGTTAAATAAGCTCGGGGGAGTGCGCGTGTATATAGGCAGAGGAGAGGAATTTTCGCGCCGAGTTAGTTTGTTGCTTTTAGGGGGATGGGGGGGGGGGGAGATCAAAGTGTTGGTTGGCTGTGCTGTTGGTAGTGGTAGGTAGAGACGTGTGATATGTAGGTTGGAAAAATTCGGTTTCACGGTTGCTGACTCGCTATAGCACGGGTGAGTATATGCAAGGGACAGGAGTTGATGTAAATTCTTCCCTTTGTTGTAGGAGATTTGGTGATTTAACGCGCGAATAAACAGTCGTTTAGAGATGATAGTATGGTATATGAAATGGTTTTGAGAGATAGTTAATTGAAAATACAGAATTTTATTGCATGTTTTTCTATTTCGTTCTACTGCTTGACGTAAGATAACAAAGTTCCGAGTATATTTTAGGGATATAAAACGATTTTACTATACTTCCAGAAAAAGAATCGAATAATCATTTATTGTAATAGATTCAAGAGTATTTTATTATTTCGATCAATATTTCAGTGCGAATTCAATAATCTGAATTTAAATGCTTGAAAATTACTTTTTCAAATGAAAATAACAGCAGTTCTCGCTGTTTATATTTATTTTTTGACTATAAATAAGTCGCTTTTAAAAAATAATTTAACTGCTTGTTAAACGTAGCGAGGAAATAATGCACATTTTTTACACCGTTCTTTTTGTGTCAAAGCCGCGTTAAAAGTGAACATACATATTTATGATTGCAAAATCTGTAGCAAAGTCAAACTATGTGCTGTATACTTTTAAGATAAATTTTTCGATGGAAAATACGAAAAAAAAAATTTTATTATTCAATGCATGTATTTTGGTGATACAGCATCTTTAAACATCATATCATGAATTATCGAACTTTGATATCAAGTATGTTTAGCAGATATTTTGAAAATTACGTGTGGTTTACATTTAAACTCAAATAGCGATTCCTGTTTGTTTTTCTGAATTTTCTTGAAATTCTATTTTTGATAGTCAAGTACATCGCTGTCGACATGATATCAAGAGTTAGGATTGAAAACCTGAGAAAGAACTTTTCGTAATGCTCATAATTTACAATTTTTTACTAGCTGCTCTTAAGTGTTAAAACAAAAATTGGAACAAATTAGAGTTTTGGTGATGCATTTTAAAGAATTGAACAACGACAACATTTTACAATAACATCGAAGAATATTTTTTAGTTAAAAATAAAAATTCATAAAAATTATTTTAGGTAACACCTACATGTATTCCGAACTACATAAATAATATACTTGAACGAAATAACAGCCCGTGAATAATATCTAAAATTAAAGTTATTACTAATTACATAAAGCATTTTTCAAACGATATTTTTAAATCCGCGTAAACATAAAGCACACCTCGTTTCGTCATAGTAAAAAATCTCTTGTGAAAAAAAACAACAACTTGTCACGCTTCGTAACACACGCAGCCAGAGCGGGTCAATTATACACGTTTTTTTACACACGATACCATTCACCTACGCTTCATCTCTCCAGCTTGTTGTAGGACAGATCGTTCTCCATTGCCGAATCTACCACGAACCGACAGCGCGTGTAGCCCTTCGAGCGCGTGCCGATTCATCATTACCATCATCTATCCCCGCGAATCGATCTTCCTCACAACTCGCGTACGCGAGAGAGAGGAAGCAAGAGATGGACAGCGGTTCCGGTGGTATACGCTGGAGGCTACCGCGAGTAAGAGAGAGAGAAAGAGAGAGAGCGCTCCGTTTGTGAATTCGCGAAAATAGACGTTGAAAATACATCAGGCATCGGCTCGCTATTAATAGCCCTCTATTACAAGTCACAGACCACTGTGCGCTCGCTCACGCGCGCGCGTGTGCACGCTTATATACGCGCGTTCCGCTTTGGCCCTCTTTCTCTCTCTCTCTCTCTTTCTCTCTCGTGCATGTATGTGTGTGCCGTAACGGACGGTTTATTTTTTCTGACCTGGACAAGCGTATACGCGTGTATTGTGCGTGCCGTTGTATAGTGCTGACATTTTTTGCGCGCGTATATGACGAGAAGAGATAACTGATAAATTTATAATTGAGCGCTATTTTTGTGGACGCGGCGCGGAAAAGCTTTTTTTCTCTCTCTCTCTCTCTCTCGGTCTTTCTCGAATGGAAGGGGGAAGAAGAGGTTGGTGGACCGAGCCGCCAGGTCTCGGATGGCTGAGCTTGCGCTCGCCTTTTTTTCCGGGATGATGTAAAAGGCTGGCGCCTTTCGGAGGTGTCGAGTGAGCGAGGGATTCGTGCCGCTATGATGAACGATTTTTTTCTTTTTTTCTTCTTCCTTTTGTTTATTTTCATTTGTCGTACGAAGCTTACCTTCGTAAAGGTTCAGTGTATATGTGAGTTCATATACGTAATTTTAAAATTACGATCTTGGATGCTTTTAATTAATTCTTTTAGACACATGTTTAACGAAAAATATAGGAGTCGTTTAATATTTCATAAATGATATTTTAATATAAAACTTGTTATTAAATTGTTTTATTTAGTATATGAAAACATGTGCAATAATCGGCGTATCTTTTATAATTTTTTATTGTAACATGTTAGAATATGTTAATTAATATTAAATATTATCAGCACTTGATTATTTTTTCAGTCGCTCGTTTTTCGAACTTAAAATCAGTCGATCAAAGCTGGCTTTTAATTTTTAGCAATCCATGGAGTTAGATGGGTTTTAAAAATAGTGCGCCTAAATCGGTCGAATCGTTCGGAAGTTATAGGAATGTAAAAATAATTTACCCTTAAAAACGGGCTATTTTAAGAAGCCTTGCTGATCTGTGACGCAAAAATCGGAAATCACGTGATTGAGTTTCTCGGTAAAAGGAGGCTAGTTCTTGATAAACAAAAATATTCTTAAACTATTAGAAATATGTATTTGACATATTTTTTCAAATTTTAATTAAATCCATTATCTTGATATTTTTAAAAACGTCTATAAATAGTTAGTGAATATATCTTGAAAATTCCTAAAATATACTTATATTTTTCTAAATCATGATTTTTTTCCAATGTATTATATTCAATGTATACTGTATTTAATATTAGAAAGGTCAGTCAATGCAAAATGACGAGTTCAAGTGTTACCGCCTGAACTTTCTAGCGAGACGCTTGATAATTTATAATTAAGCACTATTTTTATATCAAAGTTTCACTTGTCGATGACTAAGACTTCATTCGCACTAAACGCTTTATATCATCGTTTACTTGAAGGTATTATGTACGTCAGATTATTCTTATCGGTCAATATACAGAAACAGTTTTTACAGCTTTACATATTAATTCATTAATATACTGAAAATTATATTAAATGAATTTATTTTTCCGTGTCGGTAAATCATTAAATATGATTCAATCGCTATACGCATAGTTTCCGGGCTGATTACCGTGCCATTTTGATAAAATAGTTTTTAATGTTATTATCAAGAACATAACATTATTTTGCAGTCTATGAATAGTATAGACCAAAACTTCGTAATATAGTAATTTATTAAAAATTTTTTACAGAACATATCTAATAATAATGAATCATTCAGAAGTTAAAGTGATTGCATGAAATTGAAGATAACGAAAATATTAATGTAACCAAAGTCATTTACTAAATTTGCGCGTGGATGGTAAATACTGAATCATATTTGATAATTTTTAATCTAATGATATACAGTATATAGAAAACTCCACATAAGCTTTTTATTGACTTACAAATTTGAATTACAGAATCCATGATATATGGATATAAAATTTGACCATTGAAATGATTTTAGCCAATTTAAAATTTATTCTGAACGCGTTCCAAAAAATTATTTGACTTAGACAATTCTCTTCTGATCGCAGGCATGCATCGACGACGACCTGGACATGGTCGAGTTCCTGGTAGAGCAGGGAGCAGACATCAACCGGGGCGACAACGAAGGTTGGACACCCCTGCACGCGACCGCCTCTTGCGGCTTCATCTCCATCGCCAAGTCAGTAGCCACACTCCCATACTCACTCATGCATCAGCTAACTCACGCTCCTATCTTTCTCCCTCGCTTACTCTCACCTCCTTTTCCTCGTAGCTGCGAACACGCGCGGGCGCTTCCGCCACTCGGCGACGGAAGTGGACAATAAACCCGCGACGAAGCTTTTGGCAGCTCTAGCGAGCCGCGTGTAAATGTCAACCGTCGGAGCGTCGTTGCGCAACCCGGCTATTGTTCGCTCGTTCCTCGGCCTGCAGCGCTGCTGGCCGATGTGCTGTATAGTGTACAGTATAGCAGTTTTCGTTTCTCGACGCCGGCTTTTAGCTGTAGCGCCCGCGATCGTTCCGAAAATACTTGTCTTGTTTGTTCGCGCCGCCGCGGAAGAGCTGCTGCCGCGGGTTTATGCGTTTTTTTTAAATAGAGGTTGCGGAACTATGAATATAATGTTGCGATCGAAGCGGCTTTTCCGGCTTTTGATTATGCGCGGGTAAAGGTATTTGGGAGTGATTGTTCCCATGGGGAGAATTGATTATGAAAATATTGAAGATGATATTTGACGAGGCGATAAAGATGTTTACTTAATCTGTTGAAAAAATAAATATTGAAATAGATTTTAACCGAATGACGCATTCTTACTATATAAATAAAAATCATTCATATTAATAGGAAAAATACCATTTAAACATAAAACACGTCAATCGTAACAAATGTTCTGACTAATATAATAATTCATTGGAAATAAAATTTAAAGATACGTGTAAATTACTTAAAAATTAATTTCTATGAATTAAAATGGTTTCAAGTCTTCAAAAATACTCTAACATACAAATATAAAATTCCGTTGTATCTTCTTTTGTCAATGTTTTTAATTATATGTTATATGAGTCATATCCAAATGAATGATTAATTAGTGCTCGTGCAGTGATAAGGATGTAGATAATACGATGAATTATCACAAAAACTCATCAAAATTCTTCTTTCATCACCAGACAACATGAAAATGTATTATACATAATTTGCTTCGTAATAATACATTTAACATGGCTGATGTTACAAAATATTATAAAATCACTTTTATTAGCCTATTAGTTGGGGGAGCTTGACGTTAGACGCATGGCCATCTATTATCGTAATTAATTCAATATTGCATGATTGAAGTAGTTTTTTTTTTAATTAATGACGACTCCTCGTCCTTTTCGCGCATGGTTTAAATAAGTGTATTATTCAAGAATAATCGCATTTTCTTAATTGCACGTACGTGACATTTCTTTTAAATGGTGTACGCAGTGCAAGTGGGTTAAGTGCCTAGCACACACATACACATACACTGTTTGAGATGATAAAGTTTGGTCTGTTTCGCAGTCGCTGATTTTGTTCGAGGGACTGAAAAACCGGTGTAATTTTAACGACGTAGTTCGTGTAACTTGAACCACCTGTAATTACTGGCATGTTACGGAGGAGAAGCGATAATTAAATAAATTTAATTAAAACACGCTTATATATTATACATCTTTTCGTAATAAACGCTATCTAGTACTTTTAAATACCGCATTATCGAAATCCAAACATCCAATATACTCGCAACAACGCTGAACGAATTCCCAAACATCCTCTATATTTCTCAAACGTAACGAGCCTCAAGGCGCGCATAGAAGAATCGACGACTATAACGAACGACTAACGACTCGAGCGGCGCGAGTCGTCGCAGGGTACAAAAAGAAACCTTCCAATCGCATATCCCGCAAGCCAGCTTTAGAGCATGTAAACAAAGCTTATTAATCTGCCTCTTGACTCGCTCAATAAAATCCCCCTTGGAACGGCGACGATAATTGTCCCCGTCGTCGTTTCTCTCTCATTGCAGATACCTGATAGAGCAAGGCTGCAACTTGGCGGCGGTGAACAACGACGGCGAACTCGCCCTCGACATAGCTGAGAGCGACGAGATGGAGGAGATGCTACAGGAGCACATCGATAAGGCAGGCAAGTGGCGCACATAAAAAAGAGAGAGAGAGAGAGAGAGAGCTTTCTCAATCCAAGCTTAATCGAATGTCCCGACGACGCATTCGCTCGTTGTCGCTTGCGCAAGTATATATGCTTACGCGCACACGTGCAGCGAGCGAGAGTAATTAGCGCCAACCGATGATGACGCGCGCGCTCGCGAGTCTTGCGGATTTGCGCGCGTGCGGGCTGCTGAGTCTATTGTTTCGGTGCGCTTTGTGGTTGCGAAGAGCGAAGCTGCCGCTGCGTCGATTCTGAAAAGAACTGCGACGGTTGCGAGTGATGTCGATATTTAGCTGGAGAGTTGATGTGTCTGCAGAGTCAGACGGTGTCTGGAGGGGTTTCGTCTTTTTTAATGATTGTTTGTAGAAACGAGAAGGAATCCATAATGTTATGAAACAGACAAGACTGTATATTTTATTTTAATATTTACGCTCTAAATGTTAATTGATTACGATTGATAATTAACTTTGTGTGTTTGAATCAGTTCACGCGATGAACATTTATAATCATATTTAAAAACGTTAATGTTCTCTATATTTGCGTTCTATAAATTTCATTTGATATATAATGTAAAAATGAAAAAGAAAATTGAACGATAGCTATTTTCTTTCACCTTTTCTTGCTTTATTTTTAATTCATGTATTACCATATTCGATAGGAATCGACTGCGAAAATGCGAGGAGCGAGGAGGAGAGGCTCATGATGAGCGACGCGAAGGCCTGGAAGTCGGGAGCACCAGGCAAAGACACTATGCACCCACGCTCCGGAGCCACAGCCCTCCATGTTGCCGCGGCCAAGGGCTACAGCACAGTCATGAAGTAAGAGCACATTTCATAATTGATTTACGTTAATTAAGCTTTGCCGAGACTAGAGTCATTTATTAGATTTTTATACATAGCTAGTAAATGCTGAATGATCTCGAAGAGTAAGATATCACATATGCCCTGAATTGGTAATATACCTATTTCAGGCACCATGATGATATACACCAATTTGGTAGTAAATTTATAACTGATATATATATATATATATCAGTATTTACAATCAAGACCTGTATTTTTTATTAAAAATACTTTGTGTCTTTTAGCCTCCTGATGCAGGCTCGGTGTGATGTGAATGCTCGGGACAACGACGGTTGGACACCACTACATGGTGCAGCGCATTGGGGCCAAATTGAGGCTTGCAAGCTTCTGGTAGAAAACTTCTGTGATATGGATATTAAAAATTATGCTGTAAGTTATGAGTATCGTGTTTCATTGATAACTCCGTTGAAAAATTTGAAGTTTAAATTTTTTTTGTAGCGATTGCAAAAATTATTTTGTTGCTGTCTTTTGTTAAATAAGTTATTTTTTATAGGGCCAGACTGCATTTGATATAGCTGATCCTGATATTGTGAAGGCCCTAGAAGAACTGAAAAAGAAACAGGACCAAATGCTTAAAGATCATCCACAAATTATTAACAAGCAGCAAACGATACCAAAGAAACGGTGAGTTGCGGTTTAACTTTATGTAAATAAATATTATTGTCGTGAAAATAAAAATAATTTTATTTTATTTTAATTTCAGTGTATCAACGAATAAGGAGAATTTAGTTATCGATCAAGAAGGAACAGAAGCGTATGAGGAGGAAACGCCAAACAAAGTTAAGAAAGTCGAACTGGAAATTCAATCCGATAAAGAGGAGTCAAGCGTCGGAACGAACAGTGACGTTGGTGAGTTGATTTTGTTCATTCAATATGTTCTCGATCCACTGAGCCAAGGATTTTATTTAAAACTATTGCAGGGATAATTATTAATATTTGAAAATGGTTTTTCTATTTTATAATAGAAAATAACTACTAAGCTATAATAGTATTATGTCGCGAATTGATCAATTTAACAAAAAATTTGTAAATAGTATATATTTCGATATAACAAAATCGCTGCAATAGTTTTCCGCAATAGCTATTCTTAGAAGCTAGTTTCCTCTACAATAGCAAAAACTTCTCCCTCTCTTTTATTCCTACCCGCAAAAATCTTCTTCTGCTATATAACAACGACTTTTTACTATAATCTTTTCTTATCGCAACTCTCCTTAAACTATGCTGCGTGGATTTAGAAGAGGGAGTTGATACCGACGTGGAAGCGAGCGATGGTGAGAGTGAATCTGAGACTAGCTCAGATACACACACCTCCACGTGTTCCGATCAGTCTAATAAATCAAATCGATCGAACAACTCTACTTGTCTTACCGACGACGGTGAGTTTTATGCTCTGTCTCAAACTCCACCACGGAGCTCTGTGCCAAATTGTTTTTCTTTGAGACTTTGTCGCTAATGATTTCCGTTTTTTGTTCTTTTTTTCTTGTTTATTTTGGTTGATCTTTTGGTTTCCTGAAAGCGTTTGACATTGAATAATACGTGATGTTTCTTGTGCAACATGATAAAAGACCTCATTTTTATTATTGTATATAGTCGTGGGCATGAATTCGGATACACAACAACTTCTTAATTGGCAGTTGGAAACATTTAAAATTAAATTGTTTGTTTTACAAATGTGTCTAAATACAGGAGGAAAATATTTTTTAATGTTTTTTAAAATTGATTTTTTCTTGCATTAAAATATTTGTTTAAATATTTTTAGTTTTTGTACATCACTGATTGTATTTATCGATGTAAATTTATGGACAAATTTATTAATGACATCGTGATTAACGTTTTTACACTTTGAAATTACAGAAAAGAAGAACAGGGTTAATCGCGAGGAGACGGCTTCGCATAGTCCACAACCGTCGCCGGATTCGAACAAAGTTCCTAATCAGGCACCCATTGCACCGCCGAAACAACAGACTGAGAACAACGAGGAGGGTGCCATACCCTCTTGGCGGCGCTCGGGTTCCTTTAGGAATCGGGGCCTTGATAATGAAGCTGCCAATACACTGCCCACAAGTTCGTACATTCGTTTGACAAAGCTACTTTTTATAAACAAGTTTTAATTGCACTTATATTAATTATACTATGGACAAACTTTTTGTTCTTGTAGGAATCGAAGAACGAGAGAAGCCTGTAATAAAAACACCGATTTCACCGGTAAAGGTTCCGGAAGAACCAGAAGTCGTTCTCAGAAGAACTCACAGCTTTGAAACGGATGAAAAGTAAGTGCACGTTCTGATTTTACTCAATTTAACCATAACAAAAGCTTGCAGCTTTAATGTGAGTTAAGCGTGTGTGTTTCTGAATTTTTGCAATCAAGCTTGATAACGTGTTTCGCACAAAGCACCAAATATCTGTTGCAAAGACCGATTAATCATTATCATGCACTGGACAATGACTATTTGAGATTTTGAAAGACAAAAGTTAAAGTAAAGAAATACAATTGATTTAACTGTTTTAATAAAAATGCAGCTCATTTTTGATTTCATTTAACGGATAGAAATTTGTAAATGTCAAATACTTATAAAATTTTCATTCAATAAGAAAGATATATAAAAATATTTTGTTGAAGTTTCATTTAAGAATTTATTTTAAAATATTTTTTTAATAATGTTTTTATAAATAATTACTGCAGCTATTTTAGGTACTATGTAGATTTATAAAAAAAAAGAAAATAATTTAATAAAGGGTATGTGAAATGTATATAATTTTGATATTTTCTACTTAAAAAGTCATTAAAGTATTTAAAATTTCATGAATATTTTATATCCAAAATATAGACTATGCTATAATATGATACAATAGTATAATGCATAAGAGATTCAAATTAATATTAATCTTCTTAAATATTAATTCATAACCCCTTGAAAAATTATTCGACTTGACAAAAATTATTCCTTAAAAAAATTCGATGTAAATGTCAAATCGAGACGGTACATAAGTGTGCATGGCACGGATGCATGTTGCGCAGGTTCTATGAGCAGTACCTGGCACTGAGAGCCCGTATCAAGGCATCGTCTTGCCCTACTCTCCACCACTGCAATCCAGCCACTCCTACTCATAACAACGCCACGACCGCTCGATCTGCATCCCTGCGCGATACTTACAGGTACCGCACCGAAAAGTAATTTTTTTTTAATTTTCTTATTTTTGGAGTCTAATAACAAAACGTCCCTTATATGAAAAGGTTGCACATGTTTACCATATGGTAAACAATTAATTTGATAATCTGGTTTGGTAACAATTTATTGGTAAAAGGAATGGGTTTATATAGTAATTATTTGAAATCGCATTGTGGATGATTCATATTTATTTCTTTCTACTTTGTTCATCTATTTAGGTAGAGATACACAGATTCATACATAAATAGAAATTCGAGAGATGCCGCTTACATGTAATAAATAACTCGATTACACAAATGATTTCAAATAATTATTATCATCTACATCATAGTGACACTATAGTGAAAAATGCTAACATTCTCCTTTCTCATTCTAATTTTCCTATCATTATTAATGATGCGTAATTTTCTGATATAATATATTAATCTTATTTTTAGAAAACGAAAGGAAGGTTTTGATATTTCAAATGGAATGATTTATTAATATCTTATAGACAAACCGTAGTTATAGATCCAGATTAAATGTATACATCCTCTGAATATGCTTTTAATTTGCTTTCACTAAATATTACGTTTAGTTTTGTGATTTGTTTTTATATTATTGCCTAATTGATTAATTTTTTACTAGTGTTAGCTAAAGTGTGAATAACAAATTGGTGTTTACTTGTTTGTTTTTATTCTTCACGTAATATAATTTGTACTTCTATATTACATTATATAGACAAAAAACTTGTAGAACTTCTAGCATGATTAATATTTAGAGTCTTTTAGGATATTCAATTAGAAAATCATATGCTCTTGACAATATTAATTTGTATTTGTAGAAAAGTTTATTCTATTTGAAAATGCTGATATTTCTCTGATTTTTCTATATTTATAAATTCTATTTTAAGCATGAAAGTGAAGAATTCTCGTTTTAGATTTAAATTAACTTTATTTACATCATACTCTAGGATTGCACATACTATATCTGTTTATTAAAAAATCAATTTATTATCATATTCATTCGAATGTCTTGTTACATTAAAATAAGCATGTAGATCATCAACAACAACGATACATTATTCATTTAATTCTATTCAATAATTGAAACGGAGGCTGCTCGTTGTATCAGAACAAAAATATCTTACCATCAAAACAGTATCAACCTCAGCATTTAAATCGTATAAACAATAAAAATTCTGATATGAAGAGCGCCTTTGCGTCACACTCTCTCTTCACATCGACACACCTTGCTGCGCGCGAGTGTACCTTCAAGGCCGCACTCTCGAGCAAGCGCTGATAAAGCAGCAACAGTGACTAAGCCTGTGGTGTGCGCCTTGTGCTTTCAGGAAAAAGGAGATAAAACTGAATCTGGAGCTGACACGAGTGCCGCAGGGCAACAGCACGCCGCAGTCCCCGACTGTGCCGAACAAATCGTTACCCACTTCGCCTATCTCAGCGGCAAACCTCAACACCAGTCCACTACCAGCCAACCAAATTCGCAGGTATTTTAACCGCAGCTTATTATTCTGTCGATTTCGTGGGTAGGGATTAGGGTTATTTAGAAATAAGATTGCGTACTCTTTGTTCATGCCATGTGAATTTGTAAAAATGCATTTGACAGTGATTAAAATGTGACAAGTTTAGAATAGAAACTTATATTCGATAGACTTATCAAAAGTTTAGTGACAGAAATAAAGGTGGACACGGGTTTTAACGCACGTTTGAAATTGTTTATCTTATACGGCAAAAGTGATAACGTATCTTCCTAACGTAATCTAGAAGTAAATGGAAGAATTATTAAGTTAACACGTCTAAAAGTATTGACGAACGCTGTTTTTTTATTATTAATTTTCATTTTTTTCAATTGCAGTAGAATTGTAATAATTAAGATATTCAAAAATCAAAAGCTATAAAGACTCATACAACCAATCTAACTAAAGTTATACACAGTTTTCAACGATTTTTCACACATAAGTAGAAATTCCATGGTTTGGTCAGACTTATAAGAAATATGTAATCAGTAATTTTACACTACTATAAAAGAATATTTTATTTAGATCAAGCGAGTTATAATACCGTGAGATCAAAGTACATGGCATATACAAAAAATACGAAGTTATTTATAATGCGAAACTTTTATATGTAATTAAACTTGTTGGTTTTATACAGGTATATAACTTTAATGTTATTACAATATGGTATAAATAGCTCGATTTAGTTGTATTATTTACATTATCAATGAAATTTTTAAATAAATAAAAATGTTGTCAAGTTCTTCGATTAAAATAACATAAATCTTTCAACGTGCTCAGTGAACAATGAAGTTGGCGAAAAAGTACGTTTAATAGTTAACAAAATAATACTCACGCAATATTATCGAGTAGCATATCGGGCTCGCTGCAAGTATCGCCAGCAGTTCTGTCTACGTCGAACAATTCGACGACAGCACCTGCGACTCCTACCACACCTGGTGGGAGCAAACTAAGTCCTGGAAATATCTTCAAAAATTTCTTCAAGTGCGTAACTCACGTCGCTCATCCTGGAAGATTTTACACAGTTGGAAAAAGATTCATCATGTTACTGAAGACGTGTTTTATCGCTAAAGATTTTTCTTTTTTTATTTTGGTTACGTTTATTTGAAATTCGTATAACATAAAATTTTCAAATAGCAACTTAGTAATTTTTTTTTTAACTTTTTTTATCATTATTTTTATTTGGTGTATTAAATATTAAATTGTAAAGATACTTTAAATTTTGATTATTTTGAATCTAATAAGTTATTGCGACGCAACATTAATTTCCAACTGTGTATTCAGCAGCGTGTGAAGATTTTGAGATTTTTATGCCTCGTTCATACTTATTGGTTTTCTTAATTTTACTTTATTGCAGTTTGCTGCCGCATGATGGTAAAAGTGTGCTTTTTTGAAGAGTGAAAAAATATTGTTTCCATTATTTTGCGAATTTTTATACCAATGTAGTTCTTAATAGCAATGCAATATGAAGCTTAACATTGCTAATTTCACTAGTAAGAAAATTATGCTGTAAAATAATAAATTAAGTATCAGCTTTTTTATCTTTAAGTTTTGTTTTAATTTAATTAATTTATGCTAGAGTTTTATTCTCATAAAATTTTGACGAATCGTATTCAATCATCAATGTTATAATAATTTTGATTAAATTTTATAAAAAATTATTAAATAATTATTGTTATAATTATTTTACAGTTATTGTTTTCTTCAGAGTATATTTCTATTACGTTTTTTATGAATGGCATATATATGTTTGTGCAAAAGGTTGTTTAATTTTATTTTATTTATAAATGCATAGAGTTTTCATGTAAATATATAGAAATTGTTAAAAAATCGCGTAGTATTTATTTACTTTTGCATAAACTTACAAATCAAGCAAATAACGTATTATAACATATTTAAGAAATCTATTTGTTCTTAAATATTTTTAATGCCCTAATATATTCATACTAATTTTTAGGTTTTCTATTTCAGTATTTCCACCATATTGTCTTTGTGGAAAAATTTATTGAAACTCATAGTTTGTGTTTGGTTTTTTTAAAAGTTTAGCTCCCTTATAGGTTGCATAAAATAATCAATAAGTAAGATAGTGATAATTATCATAATTTTAGCTGAAAATTTTGTTTTCACTTTTGAAGATTTCTAATTTTTCAAAAATATTTTCTAGAAATTATGAATAATAAATCAACTTCAAAGTCGTAGAATAATTATGAAAGATAATTTGAGTCTTAATATTGTACTTTGTTACATTTCCTAGAAAATATTCTAGCAAATTACAAATTTGACATTAATTCTTAAAATTTTGAATTTTTTGTAACTTGCATTGGATTGTGTATATCATTTTTACGATTCTAAAATTCATCTTCCGTTTTGTCGGTACTTCGATGGTTCATATATTATATTATAAAAATACACCATATATCCTTCGTATTATAATTTGATAGCTTATGCTTCTAATTGAAATCTAGAATATCTGTGTCGTCTTGTCATAATTATGTATGTAAATATTGGAATCTAAATGTTCGTAAACCCTTGTATAAAAATTGTAATCTGTTATATTCACGCTACTTTATGTAAATGAACTATCGAAGTATAGATAATTGACAAATTCCATTTTATACTTAATTAAAATTAACTCCGATAACACGAATAATTTGAACAAAACTAATTAAGAAAGTAATTAAAAATAAGATTTTACAATAAAATAGAAAAAAATTGCAAACTATTTTACGATATAATAATTTTATAATCTTATTTAAATTTTCGGTTTGCAATATTTTCTTTATTTTTTATTTGTTATTTAAGTGAGTATTATACATACTATATATGAATGCGATAATTTTATTGCCTTTGTGAAGCAAAATAAATGCTTTCAATCAGTTTACTTGCTAATTTATGAAAGTGGTATGATGCTGTATAACGCAGAAAAAGTGTCATTATCTATTGATTACTTTTTAAAGTAAAAATTTATAAAAATTTGGCACATAAAAGCTTCATGACACTCTTTTCACATTTCTACATCATCAGACCCTACCGCTGAATCACTCAATCTTCACCAACCCCGTGCTTCTCTGTTCCACAGATCGTTTGTGCCGCCGGTGCGTGACGAGGAGAGCGAAACGCAGCGCAAGGCCCACGCGAAACGCGTGCGTGAGACCCGTCGCTCCACTCAGGGTGTGACCCTCGATGAGATCAAGAGCGCCGAGCAGTTGGTGAAAAAGAAGCAGCAACAGACGACGGGGACGACGGGCAACGACGCCCTCGCCGCCGGCACGACAACCATATCACAGGTACACACCTCGACGGCAACAGCCCACCACCACTACCAATTACGAGCAATGATGCCCGTGATAGTAGTACTCAGCAAACTTTTATTCGCGATATTCCGTATTATTTTTTGGGTAGATAATAAGGTTTCTTTTTTTTTATACTTAGGTAGTAAGCTTTTTCAGAAGGCGATGTGTTGCGTGGTTGATTTTTTTTTTTGTATTAATTATGTTGTATTATTAGTATTTGGGTCAGACTCGAGCAATGTTTATGTTTGCAAATATAAATATTAGGCCGGCCAACATCGTAAGTTTTACATAACGGTATTCTCGTCAACATAAATTGCGATTTACGTTGATTGTTATTTACAGATTAGAGAACGTTTATATTGTTCGGTACTGGCAGCCGACTACAAAACATTCTCATGTTACTACCATGAGAAATATCATTATTTCGTAAACGAGTATTATTTTACACAATTATGTCAATTCGCTATATTTATCAAAGCTTTCGTTATTTATTTTTTTATCACAAAATAAATTATTACTTACAAATGGTAATTTAAGTTGTACCGAAAATATTGCAAATAACTTATCAAATACATGAGTAATTGAATCGAAAAATACGTCAATACTTTTTTTTTACTTTATTTATCCGCGCCTGTATATTATAGTTTGCCTTACGCAACAGAGTTTCGTTGATACCGTGAATTTGCTTGTTATGATATCCTTGTAACGGGTATGTAAAGATTGCAATAAAAATGCGTAATCCCGAATAACGGAGCAATGTGTTGATTGGTTTGGTGGTGGGTTGCTAGCTATTGCAATCACTTACACTTGCCGTATTTTGTTTTGTGTCTGTCAATAATTCAGCTGTGCATCTGTGATTTATCGTGAGTTAATTAGCATAATCTTACATGAATTTGAGTTTTCTTAATGATTAACTGAACCACTTGAGTGTTTGGATCATACTGTGTAAGGTATTTCTTGAAAGAATGTATCACGAAATTTTTAGTGACAATAACATATAATGTGTGAAATGATGTAGAAAACCATTGGGAGAGTTTTAAATGTTTTGAAAATCTACTGAAATAGATTTAGTTTGAAAATCCTGCTGAGTAAGAAATTAATATATTATCGATAACTATAAAGGCAATATAACGGAATAATTAAAAAAAATAAATAAATAAACAGTGAGCACCCTTTTAATAAAATTTAATATTATGACAGCTTTTGCTTTTTGAAAAAAATGTAGTCATGTAGCATATGTATGAAAATAGTATGAGTATGAATTCTTTTATTCCTTCATCAAGTCTTAAATAAAAAGTACATTTAACACTACAGTGAAAAATTCGGGTTTATCGCTAAAAAAACTTCGGTTAGTATATTTTCATTCAAGGATAAATTTTAAATTCGGTAAAAAAATATCACATATTAGTTGTTCACAACTTAAACGGTTACACAGTTCTGTTGAAGTCATAGATGCACAGTTATACATAAAAATCAGAGAACAATGATCACTCATCCACACCCACAAACACGCACACTGTCGTTAAAATTGAACTCGCGAACAGCTTTGACAACCTCATCAGCTTACCCGGCAGCTTGTTTAACTCTTAAAAAAACCGAATGTCTTGTGTTGCCCCGGCACACACCAACCTGACCCGCCCCCCTGCGCACCGCACAGCCCGCAGCTTCCGCAGCAGCAGCAGCAGCAGCAGCAGCAGCGACGGCAGCTGCCACGACGACGACGGCGACGGCCACAACGACGACGGCCTCGATCACGGCGACGATCACGACGGCCTCGCCTACCACCGTGACCGTGAGCAGCAAGCAGCTACCCTCGCCCCAGCAAACCCATCCGCCAGCGTCCGCCTTGGCAAGTGCGAGCGCGGAGCTCGAGACGAATCTGCCGGAGCGGCGGCCATCCTGGAGGCTCAAGGTCGACAGCGGCAGCAAGGTCTGTGGAAGCACTCATGATGATGCTCGTGGTGGTGATGATGATAATGATGATGATGATGATGATGGTGGTGTGGTTGTGCTCGAGAGCGCCGCTGTCGTCGAGCGCCGCGACAGCGCCGGCTGGTGTGCATGGATGCTGAGTTTTATCGGCTGGGAGTACAAGCAAGAGTGAGCGTGTGAGAGAGAGAGAGAGAGAGAGAGAGAGAGAGAGAGAGAGAGAGAGGGAAATAGACAGTAGACAGCACGCGGTATTATTGCGCACGTCTGTTATTTTACACATGCACCATGGGAAGAAAAG
This sequence comes from Torymus texanus, assembly GCA_036873485.1. Taxonomy (NCBI): domain Eukaryota; kingdom Metazoa; phylum Arthropoda; class Insecta; order Hymenoptera; family Torymidae; genus Torymus; species Torymus texanus. The sequence goes on along the minus strand of JAYJLV010000001.1, from coordinate 10,313,696 downwards.
GGGTTTCTTTTTCATGGAGGGATTTTATTTTTTCGTTTTTTCTCTCTCTTTTTTGTGTTTTTTTTCTTTGTGCAAGGGTTTTGGATTACAAAATGTGGCTCGACTGGTCGAGTAGCTTTTTTGAAGTATTGCGGATGGATCTGAATCCAGTATTGTAGAATGATATAATTTATCGGACTTTAGATCTTATCTATTGAATAAGTTTGATGAGCAATAGATTAGAGTGGACTTTCCACCTTTTTTCGAATCAGATAGATTCCAGTATTAATGTACTTTATCACTAGAATCGTCTGATATGAATTAAATTTTTTTTTGTTTTAGTCGTGAATACTTTGTTGAATTACTTTAAGAGTATATTTTATGAAAAAATAAGTTTGCTTAGAAAGCAATGACGCAGATTTATAATTGTCATTAATAGAGAGAAAGTATTTTTTTTGAGAGATTGCAGGAAAGTTATTAACTTTATCATTAGTTAAAAATAATATATTTTAAAACGCATTTTTAAGCTTAAATAAAAAAAATGATTTAAAGTAAGTATCGTAATGCCTTTAATTAAACAGCTAATAAAAGACTTTTAATTTTTTAACATTGTAGAAAATTGAATAAAAACTGTAGAAATTTAGTCAATAACAGTAAGATAAAGGTATATTCTAAAAATTTTAATTTTCTATTCTAATAAAAGTTCCATCTTACTAACAGTATTTTTACATTACTTTGTATCTGTAATATATTCTTATAACAATACGTAGATTAATTAAACGATGTATTTTGTGATCCAAAATTCTGATTCCCTCGATGTAGTTGCCTGACAATTTCAGTTTGGAGAACAACCGCAACGCTCCGTCTGTATATATGTACGTTGTATTTTATTTTATTATTCTACGCACAATTTTTTGTTCACTTTTTCCTTTTTTTTGTCTCCTTGTGTATCCATTTGCACTTTAGCGGCTGAAGGTACGTTTTATTTTTTACACGTTTGTCTTACACCTCCCAGAACGAAACGGCGCTATGAAAACACGCACTTGTAGCAAGGAATGTCGGGGTATTTGATATATATACGTATTTATGTAAGTGCATGATTTATACTTTTGGGGCATGCTAGTCCTTTAACATTTTAAATGTCTATGTGCTTTACCGCGATTTATTATATTTTATGTGTCGCTACTCGCAAAATGTTTTTTTATTATTATTATTGTAAATATATACATATAAGCTATATTATTATGATTATTAATATTATGATTATTAATTTGCAGTTTTTTGTAAGAAAAACAATAAAACTGTCTGAAAGTAGTCAACTAAAAACAACGACTCCTTTATTTATTTTTGCCTTTATCGTCAAAATGTTAAGAAAGACTACCGGCTACATCTGAGGAATCATTTCAAGACAGTGAACGACAGTGTGGAAATTTCCAGTCATATTTCTGGATCATTTACCTCTTCAAGAAGTGTGTATTCGTCTACTATTTGATAGAATTAAATTATTATCACAAGAAATTAGTCACACGTGTAACTAATTCAGGAAGATATAATCGAGTATTCGTCGGACTACACAGATAAGTTCTTTTACCCAAGAGAATGTCTCACATCGAGCTGAAGTGATTCCTCGGACATAGCACAGTCTTCTCCCAGTCCCTAAGGCCACCCCCCAGCAGCTCAGCTCGCTTTTGTGCTCTCAGAAACGTGCAAACAAATACGTCTGTCTTGATTCTCAGTTCCAGCTAGAGGACGCGAACAACAGATCAGCGTCGTCGGCAACGGCGGCAGCAGCGGCCGACACGACGGCGAGTGCGTACATAAGGCGGCCGTCGGCCGGAGCAGGCGTTCCGCGCCCAAGCTCTGCGCCCGTCGACGCCGCGAGCACCATCGCCGCGAGCACCGGCGAGACGACGGTCGTCACCCTGCCACTCAGACGACCGCTCAAACCGCCTGAAGACAAAGGTATGACGATCTTTGTAGCGTGATATATTACAGAGCCATGTAGATTGATGTATTGTAACAGTTGTAGGTTTGTATGAATGCTACCAGTCATTTTGTTCACGGGAGGACACGATTATTTCATGAGATAACTCATTAACTAGATATTTCGGCCACGGATACTTTTTTCAACGATTTGAATCCGGCAAGGCGTTTAGAAAAAAACCAACGTATACCTTCTAACTTGTTAAAACGTGTCCGAGATAGAATTTCTCGTGAACATTCCGCGGAAGAAATGTTCCATAGATGATATAGTCATTTTAATTCAAAGAGTAAAAAACCATCACTGATTTCACATTTGATGGTTATACTAAATAATAATAAATGTCCATAGCATGTTTATGGGAAATCATATACTTTTTACGGATAAGCAACAGGAAAGCTGAGTTATATTGTGAACAAGTTTTCTTTCATACATTTATTATTCAATATTCTAAAGAAGCAAAATTTTGTTCCACCAACATTTCAGTGTCATTAGTTTCTAATAACTATTAGCTATTGAGATCAAGTTCAGAATAAAATAATAAAAGGACATCATAAAATACATAATACCTCATTTCGTCACGATGTACGATTTCGAGTAATTTGGTTGTTAATTTTGTCGTTTTTATCGTGATTAAACAACCTCAAAAGAGCATACGCACGAGAATACACTAAAATATTTTGCAGCTGGAGTGATGCTTGCCAGATTGTCGATCGTAAAGTATACATATAAAAATATCGGAAAAGATATCAAGACGTACGCACTGATCATTCAGTTCCAATACTTTTGGCTACGTGCCTATAACATAACAATCATGAAGGCGTACAAATAATAACAATCGAATCAGGGATTTCTTTAGAGTCTAAAATAAAACATCTATCTGTTGTAGTATGCTGAGTCATCGATGATTCATTAATTTATTTTTATATATTGTTTTAGCGTCGTAGCTTTTACTTTTTCAAAAAATTATCTTCCACCTTTCCAACAAGATCAACATTACGATTATAGTCAGACTTGTTCCTAAAAGACGTCTCAAAAATGAAAAATGCTTATACTATTTATGATTCTAAATTAATCTTGTGCAAAGCGGAATAAAACATAAAATCGTCTTTATCCGTTACAGAACAAGACAAGGAGAACGACAGCCGCAATGCCCAGGCGACGCAGGCCGTGATCCAAAGGAGGCGGAGACCGAAGCGAAGATCCACCGGTGTCGTCCACGTCGACATGGATGTTAGTATATCATACACTACTCTCAATCGGCGTTTCCGCATAAGTACATGCGCACATCTCCCTCTCCCTCTTCTTCACGTGTAAATCATCACGACGTTCGTCTCGTTAGCTCGCCCGTTTTAAATCACACGACCGCCGACAGCATTTTTCGCGTAGTCTATTTTCGTAGCACACGGATGCGCGTCTCTCTGTGATTTGATAGATTTATCGTGCCAAGAGCGAGGTCGCGAATGTGGTTGCTTGCGCCGAGGATGCACTAAAGCCTGTATGGAATATCGGGTTAAATGGGGTATTGAAAAATTGAATATACGCGAGTAAAATGCGCTAATCGTAGGTAGGATTTAATACAAGATCATTACACATGCCCGCGCGTCAAGTGTCTGACTATATCGTGTGCTTTTTCTACTCATCATAACTAGAATATGAATCAGATTCATAAGGCCATATATATTGTATTTCTGTTGCTAGAATGATTTCATTCCGATTATTTTATACTGTACTAGTTTTATTTCTTACTTTGATAAATGAATAGAATTACGATTTTAGCTTAATTAATTGCTTTTCCCATAAAATAATAAGTAAATAAAACAAAAATTATTTGTTCATATAGAGTGAATTGAAATAAAATAGATTTAATGTATTGTAATTAATCATTCATATAAGTGCAACAAATGTGATCGTACTAAATATACCCACTTTCTAATTATATTCACCTCTCAGCGTCCAATTCATAAAGCAAGTAACGACAGATAACAGATGACTTATTTTAAAATTTCGAAACGAAACCCAGCACACTACTCTCGCCTCGATTAATCCGCGGCCATCAAAACATGCCGCAAAACCTGAGACATCATCACGCCTTCAAAACCCCATCCAGTCAAACAAAAGCGATTTCGCAAAGCTTTTAAACGTGCGCGCTCACGCGAGAGCAACCGTTAAAAAGCGCGACTCGCGATCGCGCGGACAGCTCGAATATAATCGATGCGTGGATCGGAGCCAATGTTTCCATTTGACGTCAGGTGTAAACACACGCGGTTGGCTATTAATACATGCGCGCCCCCGCCTTCGTGTCTCCGATTTCGCTTTTTTGGTGTAGGCGGATGGTGCAATCGTAAAAAAATTGCGCGCTACCGAGTAATGGATGATATTAATAAACGTTGCAATCTGCGTTGCAGGAAATCGATCCGGAGAAACAGGACGCCCCGACGAGCGGCGAGTGCGACGACACCAAGATTAACCATAATGAGGTGAGTTGTTCGTATTATTTTTTTACGAGTGTTTAATCTGTCAGTTGTTGGAATTCTGCGTAAATGAAGGTACTAGGAATCTACTCTTATTCTTTATGTACACTGTCTGAAAAAGCTGATCTGGAAAAGGTGCATAAATACGTGTCCGACAGATCGAAAATAAACAAAGTAAAAGCAGCTTAAGCAAGCGAACGTTTGAATGTCTGGGGCACAGTAAATATGGAGATCTTGTGCAAGTCGCCCTTGCTCTTTGATTAGAAAACTGAAAAACGGGAATTATCGGAGTTTCAATAAAATATAATATTCTCAACGCGTTATTCTAATTACGAATGTAGTTAAATATCTATATTTTTATAGATAAATAAGTATCTTTTTTATCAGGACAGGTATTTTCAATAGTTGAAGAATTAGAATAAACACGAAATTTATACAAGAAAATTTTGAAGTTATGTATTATAAATTATTATATTAATTATTATGAATCAAGCGTATATTTATGTATAATAAGAAAATCTATACGCTGTTACTACATTCAGTATTTTCGTTGAAATTATTTTAAAAATATTGTTTTTATAAATGTAGGAGCTAAAAATAAAGTCCCTGGCAAGTTACGGATTCATATTATTCGCGACGACGTCTCAATTGCATTCAGCCACGCAGACGCCGGGTCTGCTCAGTTCGATACGGATGTGCGCGCGCGTGAGGATCCATGCGTTCTGCGAATGCCTTTGTGATATTTTTGGGGGACAGCGATGCTTAATGACGTTTTCGAAAGATTTGGGTCAGATTGCATAGCGAGATTCGACGTTTCGATATCTTGACGTTTGAAAAAGATTTTTCATATTTTGTATCAAAATTTATTTTCAACTTGTACATCTGATTTATTAATATTTTTTCATTGCAAACTCAGAGTATAATAATCATTTTGAGTTTTGAAAATTTGGTTTTCTTTTAATTGAAATAAATTATTAGCATAAAGTATATTTTGCTCAATTGTTATGGTTAGCACATAATGTGTCCTAGAAAATCGAAGTACATTAACAGAAAATTAATGTTTCTCAAATAAATAGCTTGTAAATTGACTTTCACAATCGTTTCTTGTAACTCAATGACTATAAGTCAGATAATCTAATCCATCATTGTTCTCTGAAATACCGAGAAAATTAAACTGTCAATAGAAACTCGCTCATCTTTATAAAAAGAACAATGTCAAAGACATACTTCAAAATCTCGAAATCTCCCAAAAATACGTACCCTGAACACCTCAAAATCTCAATAACTCACATCTTTCTCACGCACCCGAGCTCACGACAACAGCATCGTTTTTTCCGGTTCTCTCTCTCTCACTCTCTCTCTCTCTCTCTCTCGCACACACACTCTCGCTCTTTATCTATCTCCCTCGCGTACGCGCAAAAGGCGCCGCGCTTTCGAATACAAACGTAAATATAGACGCTGTGCTACCCCGCGGCCGGCGAAAATAGCCGCGAGTGCACGCGTGTGCGCACAGTCGTGTCGGCACTCGCGTCTCCGAAAAATCGTCGCCTCTTTTCCTCTTCGCTCTCCTCGTCGTTTTCATTGATAAATGAATTCTCGCCTACGGTGTACGTACGATTTTTTCGCGGTGCGCTCGTGTATTTTGAGGTAGTTTGAGTGCGAGGGATTCGGTATATTTAGATTTAGTATCGATAGTAGTATTTAAAGACGGACGCGCGTACACAAACGCATCATGAGAGCTGGGAGGGAAGCGTCTGAGAAGGAAAGAAATTATGAGAGGAAGAAATCAACATTGCAATGACCAAAATTATACTTTTTTAAATCTTTTTTCACGGAGTAAGAATCTACCTATTTTTTAGTGCAAACTTTTGTAAAAAAATTCAATTGGATATTCAAAGAAAATCATAAACTACCATCATTCTATATTAAAACACTATTGTACGATATTGTGTTATATAAAAGGATTTGAACAAAAAAAAAAAAAAATAAATAAAGACTAGACGAATGTTGGGACTAATCTTGAATCGCTATTTCTTAAAATAATTTTGTAAAATTATGTTACATTGTTCTTTTTCATGAAATTATTAATAGAAACGTTCATTTCAAACTCAATTATATAAACTCTGCGATAAATTATCTAAAATACAAGGAACCCGCCCATTTTTACCAGTTTACCATTATTTATCACGCTCATGCAGAAATTTATCGTTCTCTAAAGAATTATTGGTATACACGGCGGCGCGTGTCGATCGCAAACCCTAGAAGCTCCTTTTTCCACGGAAACGAGGAGTCGACGTATATACACCGAAGAAATCCGAGAGACTCGCGACTTTGTCTGCCGTTACAATATGCGCTTGTGCGCGGAATCGCTGTCGACGCTCGCACATGACCCGAATCCCGTGACTTGTCGACGTTCGAAATGTATTTTTTTGAGCTAGACTTGTGATGGGAAGCTTCTTTTTTAGACGTTTCAACTAACGCGTCGTAGACTTTTTCGTGTTGTTTTACTATTAATATAAGAGAGTCCGACGAAGAATCGCGGTCAGTCAAGTCGAGATTTTTTTATGAGGGTATTGAGAGGTGCTGTGAATCATTATTAGGAAATTTGTGACTTAAATTTATTTTTCATATTTTTTCTACCATAATTTGGTTAATTTTGGATCATTAAATAAGATTAATTTTAATCACAATACAGTGTATTGTAATGAATGTTTAATTATTTGTTATATTATTTTCTCTAAAATTTAGTATGTTTCCACAATCACCATTTATATAAATACCAGTACAAGGTTTTATTTTACAATTATATCTTTATAAATTACAGTCGAAATACGCAAAGAAAACATTATTTTATTCATAACAAACATGATTTTAAATGTAAATTATTACCAAGTACTTAATCTTTGAATAAATAAAGGTATATTAAATAATCGCAAAATAATACATAAATAATGGTGGGTTATAAAATGAATCCCATGTAAATATTTGCATCCAAATTTAGCGAATATTATCTTTAGAAATTAATTATCCCAATTAATTATAGCACTTCTATTTTCTCTGAAAACACGTCGAAATTGCGGTATATAGCTCACCTTTTAACATTGGACTTGCCAAGAGATAGATGTATTTTGAAATTTGAAAGAAGGTTGACCAAAATAATATAATACTGCGATTCCCACCCGCAACGGTATGATTCACTCAGATCCATAAATATTTACGACAAAGAGTGTATAGGATGTATCTCATGTTCTTTTATAGTAGCCAACAATTGCAAAGTGATTTTTACGACTCGAAAATGTCGTGACTCTTAAAAATACACTGTGTCTTTTGCGAGGAATTCAAATGAAAAGTCGAAAACATTTCAATTATTCGCTGATAAGCTAATTTTTTTGAATGGGATAAGGCTTTAAAAGAAAATAAATTTTTTATTCGTATATACTCTGTAGAGTTTAATAAAGAATTGATTTATTTCCTTTCTGATAAATTACTTGTTTTTAAAAGTAAGAAAGTTAAAGTGAAATCCATTTTTTACCATATATAAAAAAGTCAAAATTATTAAAAAAATTTTGGAAGTTTATTTCGTTGAATAAAATATTCACCTTTCCTCTATTGGCTTTTATATCTTATTTAAATAATACAAAGTATTTAAACATTTTTCAAAAAAATGACGGAAATTTCAAAAGTCAATATAAAGTGATTGAATTAAATTTTTCCATATAACATCAGCAAAAATGACTCAAAAAACTAAATATTTCTCCCAATTAGAGGATTTTGTAAAAGCCGCTTCCCAGAACTTTTCGCTCGGAAAATCCTGAGGAGTCAACAGAACCATACATCTCTCACCGTCATCTCCCCTCTCCGTCCACACTTGTATCCCGAAAGCCACAGCCAGTGTGACAGTGAAAAAAAGGAAGGTGCAAACGAGCCGCGACCGGGGCAATTAGAGTCGCGCCCCTCGCGCGAGCGAACGATTTGTCGCCGCGGCTCGTTGCAATCGATTGCGTGCAGCAGCAGCCGTATGTGCGCGCGGAAAAGCCTCCGCCGCTAATTCGAAATATCGCGGTCTCTTGGCATCCGCTCGCGTAAATATTCGCGAGGAAGGGAACTAGATCAAGTATGTGCGAGCAAGAGGGAGAGAGAGAGAGCGAGAAAGAGAGTTTTGCGCGTGTAACGATGCAAAAACAAATGGAGAGGAGCGCGCATCTCGGCCGTTTATGCGTGTAAACGCTCGCGGAAGAGGAAGAGATACGAGGACCCGGATTACGGCAGAGCACGCAAAAGTGTTTTGGCTACTTTCTCGGCATTGTGCATCCGATGTATTTACGATGCTCGCTAGATTAGTGGCGAATTATCGTTGTTTGGCGGGATTTTTTCTTGTAGCAGATTCGTCTATATACGTATAATTTAAAATAAATGGGTTTTACTCAAGATTAATGTAGTGTTAACTTACTTCGTGAAATTATATTAATTTGTGGATGTTGCATGCGTTATTGCACAATGTATTACCTAGAATTTTAGGTGATTTCAATGTTTTTGATTCAAGTAATGGTTCTACATTTGTAGTTATAAACAAAAATATTTTTGTATTAAATGATGTTTGGTGATATGTTGAAGAACAGAACAGATTTTATAGATTTTAGTTGCGGAATCGCGTTCATTAATTTAGAAAATTATCAAGGTCGAGTCGGAAAATGTGGCACGGATAAACAAAAAGTGTTAATTTGAAAATAACGATATGCACCGTATCCGATCCTGACGCGGATCGCTTGTCCCGATTCATTTACATGATAAATTTCGAGCCAAAACGCTTCGATCACTCGGCACTAGTTAAATTAGTGTTCGCTGAGAAACAAATTAGCTAATTCTAAAATCAGCAAATCCAGAGCCACTTTCTAGTCGATTAAATCATTTTGTATCAAAATGAGAACTATTTTGCGCAAGAGGTCAAGGCGACGAGGTCTTCTTAGTTTCCAATAACAGAACGTTTTAACCGTGTTAATGAAATTCATTCTTACTATGTAAATGCTGAAATATTTCTGTATATTATATTTCGATTTGATGTTAACGTAACTTAATAAAGGGTTGAGGACATATGCAAATTTATAATTTATTTGTTTGAGCAAATAAATGTCCACCCTTACATGTGACAATTACTCTTCGAAACGCTGTCAAGTTGTAGTTAATTTTAATTGTAAAAAAAAGACACAGCCATAATAAATCAGAGCACACAACAATAGAAACCGTAGTCACAGCAGCTGCAGCCAACCCATCACCTCGTCAAAATACACCAATCTCCGTGTTATCTCGCAAATCAAAACGATAACACCTCGCCGGCGACATCGTCAACGACCGCGTTGGAAACATTTCTCGGGGCGAAGGGAGGCAAGAAACAAAAGAAACGCCAAGGCGCCTGAAATAGAGTTCGACGTGTCGGGAGAACGCGCATAGAGATGGATGCCATCGACACTCGTCTTGTCGGACGACGATCTCGACTGCTCGACTCGTTGTTTGTTTTCTTTTTTTTTCCCTCCCCGTTACTACGCCTTCTGGCACTTCCTCATTTGTACGCCCGGCGCGCGAGACTAATGCGCTGAAAGTTCGTCGGCATTAAAAGCCGCGTGCGCGTTGGTTTCTTTAGCCGTTTTGTTGTTGGCCGATCAAAAAAAAAAAAAAAAGTCGAATGGTTCGCCAGTACTTGACGCTATTCACGGTGCTCATTAGGACAATGATTCTGTTGAAGAGTTAACTTTTAAAAAATTATTTGTTATTCCTCCCTCGCTATAATTGGTAGGCTCAGTAGTTTAGAGTATATAAAAAGTACTTAACCGATTTAGTTATGAAATATAGTATGCGATTGCAACTTACCATTTCGATCGTTGATTAACGAGCCGCTTTGTATAATGCGCACACTACAAGTTTGGCAGTTATATGCTCCCAATCCTTGACCGAAGAGTAAATCTTAATTGATCGGTGTGCTTGTCGAATCAGTGGTAGTAGAGCGGGCTTCGGTCAGACCGTATACGGCATGTAACTACTTACTCAATGTAAACCTTTACACTTGTTTGTGTTCGACCACTGTTTATTTTAATGTCTCTTTGAGTTTTTTTTCTCAGTATATTATGGACAAAAAATGCTTTTATTTTCTCCTTTTTCTTTCTCTTTCTGGACAAGTATGTTTTTTTTTTTTTTTCATTGCATTTACAAAATAACCCGTTTTCCGATACGTTATTGAAATAGAACTTTTTGCTACAACTAGAAGAATTTATGTAATGTCTAAAATAAATTTTGACGAATAAACTCGATAGTTTACTTGATTTCATCAAGGGTCTTTCTCAATTTATGAAGTCTTACATCAAGGCCATTAACCTCGCTCATTTAAAATTACAAAGGTTTGGAATTTTACGTAACTTCTTTTAAATGTTTGTTATAAATCATGTCACTATGTCGATTTTAAAATGTCAACTGTCAACAAGTACATCAAGAATAAAGTCACCATCTGACGCATCTCTATTTAAGCATCTCCTGCAAAAAATATACACGAAAGCCAAGCCCAGAACAAAAAAAGAGAGGAATATTGGAAACTGTCGTCGTCGTCGTCGTCGCCTTAGAATCGCAAAAATAATCACGCGGCACGTGCTGCTGCTACTACTCTGCTACCGCACGATTCCAAGAAGGATTTTTCAACATCGCACGCGTGCTGCCAATTATTTCATAAACCGTTAACCGTTAACGAACCCATCGGCCGTCGCGACTCTCGTCGATGCGTATCGAGCCACACACACATACTGAGACTTTTATATATGTGTGTGTGTGTGTGTGTGTGTGTGTATATATATATATTCTGTGCTCGCCTAAAGCTCATCGATAAATCTCCGATGCTCGCGCGTCGACTCGTAAAACATCGCTGCGGCGGGGATTTGGCTACGCGTATATGAGGAGACGTTAATAATCGGGGCGTATTGGAGTAAATGAGGTGGCGAACGAGAGATTGCATATGTGCCGCACGCTGCGCGGTTCGACCGCCAGTCGTAAACAAACATCGGTTTCAGTGAATTTTTCGGTGATTTGAATGGGCTTGATTTATATGGCTGGTGTAATTTTAGTTTGTTTGGCGACTGTCGCCTATGTAATGGTTTAACGACAATCCTTTTCAAAGTAATTCAATGTCAAATTTTGCTTCCCGGTTATCGAATTCAGTTAATATCATATTATAAATGTGGAAAATAATTTGTTATGGTTTATTTTCTTAGTAATATTAACTCATATGTATGGTAATATGCTTATTTATATTATCACAAACGGTTTAATTCCGAGACCTATCGTCACACGTGCATATAATCCACGGCAATTCGCTCATCAAAACAATCATTTCAAATCATACTAAGGTAAACAGATACACTGGCACTTTACATACATTCGCAATAATGAAGATATAACAAAAAAACTACGTAATAATTTCGCAAACTAGCTATGATTTATTAATTTCCCAGCAGAACGGAATGACATCGCCTAAACCCACGAAATCTAAACACACACGTTGCAGGCACACACGCGCCCGTCGACAATATTCGCGCGCGCTCTTTCTCTCTACCCACCGAAAATAATAGGCCGCGGCAACGGGCAGCAGGGTTTATTTCGAGTTTGCGCCAAAGCAAGAGAAATGCGGGAACCCCATTATTAGCAATGGCCTCGTTGCACGATTAACAAAAAGAGAGAGAGAGAGAGAGAGAGAGAGAGAGAGAGAGAGAGAGAGAGAGAGAGAGAGAGAGAGAAATGTTTCTTTGGAGGTTACGAGGCCGCTGTCTCCTATACCTAAATCCCCGTTGGTATATTTACGAGAAAAAATAAAAAAAAAGACGCAAGCAAGATGTGTAAAAATAAGCGAGCGACCTACGTGCGAGTGTTTTGACTTAACCGATCTGTTAAGACATACGGAGTTTACGTCAAGGGATTATCTCTCTCACTGGCTTGCTATACTACACCATCAAGAACTAACCGCGGCGATCGCTCATAAGCCCGCGTACCTACATAATCCCTCTCTAGTATCTACGTTATTTACTTGTTTTATAATATATAGCATCACCTGTATACGTACAAGCACGTAATATATCCATCGGCGTAGCAGCGCACCGCGTGTGAGCGCCGCTCTAATTACTATTAATACCCGACGCTATAGTAAGCAGCGTGGCTCACCGATAGTAGCACCCGTAAAGAAAAGAATAATCTCTGCACAACAAAAACAACGCGCACGCGTAGTGTCATCGCACTCGCAGGGCCGCATAGGATCAGAAACAGCACCGTCGCAATGTAGATATATAAGTAGGTGCATAGAAGAAAAAACAAAAGCCGCGCAAAGCGCTAGCTCTAATTGCTCGCCTCTCGCTCATTGACTCAGAGGGAGAGAGCGCCGATTCGGCCGCCTTGAAAACGCGTCGTCGGCTTCCACAAATAACTCGCGCGAGCGCGCGCATGGAAGTAGTCGTCGAATGCGAGAAAGAGAGAGAGATAGAGAGAGAAAGAGAGGGATGCTGAGTCTTGGGGAGCAGTGAGAACCGCAGTCAGCAGCGCGCGTCAGTGAAACACTTGCTGTCAAGTGCGAACGAAGCGCGCGCACGCGAGCGCGTTTAACCCGCGATATTTGGCGAGCTCTTATCCTTGATTTCTTGTGTTTTATCCGTTAGGGTTGAGAAAGGTTACTGCTTTTTTAGAAGAAGGGTCGGCTCAAGTAGGAAAGTTTCGAGTATATAAAGTGCAAAGATCGTGAAAGGGTCAAGTTCACGCCTGGAGTTTCCGAGCTGTCGGGTGAAAGAGGATCGAATTGGAACAGGAAAATATCGTCTTGCTGCTGTCAAATGTGAGATAGCACGGGGACAAGATGAATGGAAATAGTACGGAAAAAGACGTATGTTTGTGATTAACATTATGTAAGTAAGCTCGCGAAAAGTACCTTCTCAGCATTCCGCGATAGCCTCGCTCAGCAGCCAAGAAGCGACGAAGCAAGTTTAGCAATATCCGCACACATCAACGAGCTCCAGCTCCATAACGCAAGAGAGAAAGGAAGGATGTCGACGTATCGGAAGCGCACGCAGCCGAAGCCGACGACAGCCGCGGGTTTACGCGCCCAGGCCTCGGCTAGCGGCAACTCGATCTTCCGCAACCGTCCGCGAAGCATAGCCGGACTTTTCGGCTCGAGCAGCCAGAACAGCTACTCGAATCTCCTGGGCAACGCGTCGAGCTATTCGACACCTGGTTACCTGAACAAGAGCTCGCCTACGAACGCCGGCTACAAGAGCCCCTACTCGAACTCGGCGAACAACCTCAATGGCTATCACCATCAACTTAGCAATTACACGACCTACGGTGGCACCTCCTCAGGCTACGGCGCCCTGACCTTGCCCTCGAGCCACTCCACTTCCAGCATAGGCTCGCTAAACCTCGCCTCGCCGTCCACGTCGAGTTATAATTACCTGAGCAACGGCCTGAGCAATGGTAGACCGACGACCACCACAGCGTCCTCGATTCATCGGGGCGGTAGTTTCAACAAGCCCAAGCCCAAGCTGGACAGCAGCAGCTTTGGATCGAGAAGCTCCAGCCTGCAAAGCCTTGCTGGCTCCGAGGGATATGTTGTAAGGAATACATGCATGTGCTCGCGTCGTCGACGTTCTTCTTGTTGCTAGATTAGCTGGATTTGTGCGTTTGGATTCTGGGAAACATGTGGTTTATTTTGTCCGGTTCGAGTGATATTGCATTTATTTTGATAAGCGCAGGATTCGGGAGGGGATTGAGAGTCGGAATTAGAATTGAGCTTTTCGCTTGTACGATTCCGGTCTATTGTTGTTTTTCGAGAGAAAGGTGTTACTTGTAGCTTTGGAGGATCACGAACTCATTAGGTTTTGAATTAGCGCGTATATCTAAATCCACTTTGTGGTTTTGTACGTAAAAGGATTAATTTGATATTGATCGTTAGTTAGTATACTGCAGTGGGAAAATTATTAACTACAGATACTTATGTTTAACTTACTTGATGTATAAAAATCAATACCAGGCTATGATTTTGTTAAGATATTACGTAAAAAAGTTACTGTGTTAGAGGCTGCTTTCAAACATAATTTATTTAAATATACTATTAATAATATATACTTTTAACGACCTATATAACAGAAATAGAAACCCGTGTGTGCATACTAAAATAGTCCTTTATAATAGAACATGTCAACAAATTGAAGACATTCGGACTTCTAACCATTAATATTGTTCTAAAACATATTAAATTCTCAAGCGCACGGCTACGGTGATGTATGATATAGCAGTTCTGATTACCTGCAAATGAACAATTTCGTGTCAGTTAATTGTATTTGCGTGACAGATAATGGTGTTATGTTAACGTTTCAGTTTAAAATTAGCTTTTACAGTTCCAAAATTTTGAAAATTCATAATGTATAGTCCTCCGGCCGTGAAGATGCAAGGTCTTATGCACTTTAACGCAAGAATTCTCAGTAGTTTTTTCCCTCGTTCCGAAATGTTATACCACTCGGTTGTGTATCTAAAAAAAAAGCGCGTTTTAGCTTTAAAATTTATTTGGTTTGAAAATAAGCTTCAATTCTACAATTTTAGTTCGGATAAAAAAGTACTTTGAAACTTTATTGCTTTTGATTATTAAGCCCTGTCAGATCAGACTAATTTCAAAACATAAAAGCGAAATAATAACCTACGTAGCTAAAAAGAGATCATTAGTATGATCTGTGAGCATCTGGCCAGGCCAACTAAGATAAAACAAATGTATGAGGACACCAATTGCTATTATAATTAGTCGTACTATATCAAAGATGTAGGTACCGTTCGCACCAATAGCCTGAAAAGTTTAAATATTATAACAAGGTTAGTTGATTAGACCGAACTGAATTTTCGGTGAATATTTAAATTTACTTACTACGACTGTAGCAGTGCTAAGAAAAAGAACAGTACCGACTATTATTATGAGAAATAAGAATGAATATGTAGTCTCTATCAGTTCTATGAATCTGTAATATAACATATATTAATTTATAACAAAATTCATTTATTCTAAGATAAGCGTTGACGTGATTAAAACTTAACTTTAAAGCATTTTTTTGCAACTTAACAGCTTCGATAATTTTATTGTAATCAGAACCAGATCCTTTTACGTAATTTTTACTTGCCAGTTGAAGACGATGTCTGAAATGGTTTTTGATGCGTTAATTAATTTATCTGAATACTGATCTTTTAATTCACATTGAATTGACTTTATTGCATTTCCGATTTGTAAATAACGTACTTAACAATTGAAAAAATTCCAAGATTTTGATGCGTGCACATTGTATAAGTGCTGTCAATACTGACAACTACAATGACAGTTACCAGACTAGTGAAACTGAAATATATGTAAAGTAAGTGATAATATTCAAATGGATCTAGAATGTATTCTCCTTTAACAAATAAAATTCTCTGACGAGACTCATTTAGTGGAATGAAATAATCAAGTACCACGGGTATCATTGGTGCCTGAGAAAATGATATTCCAGCGATGGACATATAAGCTAGAAAAAGATAGAAAAGTTCTTCTCTCAAAGAAATACAATTTATATTTTAAACGACTCAAAATATTATATTCCACAATATTAACACGATTTATGATTGTCAATATTGGGATCGTCTTACTTATGTAGGCCACGCTCTTTACTCTTCCCTGTCTAGCATAGTCTTTTAAAATAGCCTGCTCCTCGGGATCTTTTATGGTCAGCCAATTCGTTGCTACGTGCCGAAATATTTTTTTTAGCTGAAAATCGGGGATTCGTGAGAAGTTTTAGTTCAATATTATATTTTCACAAATGATATACGTACTTTGTATTCATATTTGCTTGTAATCGCGAACTTTAAGAAAATTATAGTTAGATAAATCAGTGCAATAATAGTTTCACAGCACAGATCAATATCTTTACCACACCAACTTATACAACCATTGGCCTATAATATTTATAATAATATTTTAATATTCTGAAAGTCAATAGGATTTTAGTCGCAACAAATATTGTAATAGAAAATGATGGTTCAAATCGAAAGTTTAATGTGAAAGGTAGTATGAAAGCTCTAATATTAAGTTATATTAGGTAACTATCAAATTCTTATTATGATATGGCAAAATAAACTTGATAAAGAAATATTAACTTACAATTGGAAGCGATGTAAGAAATATATTGCCATATACTATATATCTTCTAATAATATTTTCGACTCCATTTTGATATGGCCAAATGCCTATCCATGTTTGTAAGTTTTTACTTATTGTGAAATAGTGATTATCATAAACTTTATTTATTTCTTTTTCGGTGATGGAATTTTTTGTCATTTTTATATATTTTTATATTCTATATATTCACGTAGGCAAAATTAACTTATTCGTAGAAGATAGAAGAAAGAATAGGCGCTCCGATAGTTCTGTCAATTCCTTATACATTTCATTATTAAACCCATTTCAAAGTTATGCTTTCCATGAATAAATTACATATATACATCTCCGAAGTGTATCATAAATATTAACTACACACACCTTCATTATAAACTACTGCAATTTTTTTCCAACTTACTGCAATTAGACTTTTTATTACTTCCCAGAAACTAAATGTCATTCTTTTAAACAATTAAGTTGTCTTAGTCGGTTAAATTCTCATCTAGTAAAGCAAACACCGTTAAAGGGTTTTAACCTCGTCCGCTCAAATTTTCAGAGTCATTTTTATTTTTTTCAGATGCACTATAATGATAATGTCTTTTCGATTGTTTCGGTGGCGAGACGGACTTTACAATTCGCAATATTTGTATTGTTGCTCATTTGTTTTGTACATTTTCTAAAGAATAGAAATGTCCACCCTAAATACAAATAAAACGTAAATTACAATGCCAACAAAATTTTGCCAAAGCATTTATAAAAACGAGAATAAATTTGAATTTACATGTGTTTTGAAAGAATAATTATTCAAAAATCTGAAATAAATCTACTATCTGTCAACGTCTAAGCTATATAACTATATATGCAGTTAATTAAGGTACAAACAAAGAATTTACTTCAAGAAATGACGAACTTGGCACAGAAATTTAGTGATGATTGCCATTTAATTTTAGCACTAAATTTTTAACTGTTTACACCTAACAGTAGAAAATTTTAATTATCACATAAAAATTATGATCAGTTTTACGAATTTTGATGAATGTATGTGTACATAGATATTTATTATTTATTACCTCAATTTCAAAACAATTTTTTTTTTGCTTAAAATAACTCGAAGATTTATTTCATCTTGGTTTATTCTTTGTTAGACTAATAGCCTATTTCAGGAAACATTGATTAAGAGAGCAATTTGTTTACAAGAGAGAAACATGTTTCTTGTTACAATAGATAACTTTCGTATTATGCTGTCTTTAATTTTCTTTGTTCTTATTTCAAATTTGCTTTCTCTTGATTTTTATACCACTCTTGGTTTTTATTTTTTATATATAATTTCTGGTATACCGATTAATATGGTGTTTTATTTTTTTCTTTAAAAAAACACTCGATCAATCGATCGTTGACGTATGTTTCACGAGTAATTTACACATTATAACCGTCAATTATTGACCGATTTTCTCTCTCGCGTTGCAACAAAGTTCACCTAGTTACTGCCAAAATGAAAGGAAGCCGAGCACAAAGTTTCAGGTTTCGATAATCGTTGCATCTTGATGACGCCTGACTGCATTCTTGAGATGCTTTCTAGAGAGCTAAAATTTTACGTTAGACGATTCCCGGCCGAGTCATTGTTCTAATTATAAATAACAATTGGAATGCATTTAGTCGGTAATAAAGACATTTTTAGCACTTCTACTTTCATCTACAAAGCGTTGTCGACGATAACTTTAATGGAAAATGTCTACTGACGTTCAAACGTTTAATGTTGTTTCGAACTTGCATAAAAATTAAACACAAATAAAATATATTAACGAATGAAAATAGAATTATACTGTGATTATTTGCACAATCATGCAATTAGATATATAGGTATAATTAATTATTGCTTGATTCTAAAAAGATCCAATAATTTATTTATGTTCTTTTTATTTGCACAAACTTTAATAGAATTTATGGTATTATTTTAAGGGAGTGATAAAATTTAACTGTACGTCGCAGTCAAATTATGGAAACTTTTTATGCGATACAGTTTTATGGTTGTCTAAATTTAGATTTATCCCACCACGGGGTATTGGGAAATTTTACAGTATTAGCTTCTTATATTAATGTCTGAAAGAAAATAAAATTTAATTACGGCAGAGAGATTATTTTTAATACTGTAATTATGCATCTATATTAAGGAAGCAATACATATAAATTTAGAACCGAAGAAAATCCATTGTCAACTGTTTATTTCAAGTAAACTGCCGAATTCACTAGCAATTCGCTGTTCTGAAGACAGATTTCCCCGTTTTGGCTGATTTCCGTTTTTCATTCCTCCTTGATATTGTTTTTTCTTTGCATGAGTAATGATTAATCGCATCACTAATCCCATAATTTCTCTTGCATTACAGAGCGGACACGAGCGCTCGGGTCGCTCGAGCAGGCTGGGCTCAGTCTCGTCGCTGAGCTCTGAAACCGGCATATCAGCGGCTGCGCGCACGAAAGCCGCCGCCGCTGCAGCAGCAGCAGCCACGTCCAACAATGGCACGGAGAACGGTGAGCTTGATTATAAGAAGCTGTACGAAGAATCGCAGGCGGAGAACGAGCGGCTGCGCGAGAAGCTACGCAAGTCCGACGAGCAGGTGCGCGAGGTGCAGGGCCTGCTCGATAAGGCCCAGGCAGCCCAGAGCAAGAGCGCGATGTCTGAGACGGAGAAGCGCGAGCGTCGCGCGATGGAGAGGAAACTCTCCGAGATGGAGGAGGAGCTCAAGGTGAGACGATTCAGCTGATTTCATTTGGTTTTTTCAGGAGGGATGGTATACGATGGTTAGTTCGGCCGTGGCTCAGGTCAGGGGTCTGGTTTGGGGTTTTTTTTTGAATTTCGAAGGCATTGTTCGGGTTTAGCACAGTGCTCTGTGAAATGTAATGAAATTCCGTTTAATTATTAAAGCAATTTTTAATTTATTCGTAGATAGAGTATCGTGTCGACTTAAATGTATGTTTTATCGTTGTCTGAGAATATGTGTCGATGTAAAATTTTATCGGTAATCTCCTATTTCGGTGAAATTAACCTCCGAGTTAATTCCTTGGAAACTGGATACCCTTGAAGTACTTGTATTTCTTATCTTATTTAAATCAATTATGTTTTTTAGTTTTCTTGTAAGCTAATTTTAATTAAAGAAGTAAGATTTCTTGAGCGTGCGTACGTCTTAGTATGGATGTGTATATACTTACTTATTTATTAGATGTTTTATAGTAAATTTAAATTTAATGAATCTCTCGTTATCTCTATAAGATAACAAATATTTAGCTATTTACGAAATTGTCTTCATATTACCATATGCATATCACCTATCTAACATAAAAGTATAATTATGTTATCCAAGGTAAGCTCAAAGTACTTGATCTTTCTACTAATACAAAATTTAACGAATAAAAAATAATCTGTGGAAAATAATTTTCATGGTTACTAATCGCTCACTCTATACTATAAACTCATATATATAATTAATGATTAGATAAATTATTTTATTATAAAAGGAAGAGATAAGATTAACGTAAAGCCTTTTGAAAAATCAAGTTCTTTTTGTTTACATAAAAAAGCTGCACGTGGAATATGACGATTTTATTTTTGAATTTTCTCTTTTCAAAATGACGGTTGCGCGTGAGTGATGCAGCGGGGATTTGCTAGCTCTCTTAAAGTAATGAGAAAAATCTGATCTTCTTAATATTGAATTCCTTGATTGTCGCTTATGAAAGCATTAAATTCAGATATAGTCTAGTGCCAAAATTTTTCTCATTACACCTCTCCACTCATCGAGAAGGAGATTGAGAGGGGGGAAATTGGAAAGGCTTCAATGCATCGCTTTTATTTTCTTTCTTTGCCGATACTTGTAATTATCTTTTTTTTGTTCTCTCAATTGGCCGTTATTCTATTTGCCTCCTCAACAGTGGCTTGGAGTTCTCTATCTCTTTTTTATTTGTTTTTTGAGCGTACATACGTGTGATTTTACTTTTTGCTCTGTCTCTGTATACTTTTTGATGTTACTCACGGGTACAACACGACGGGATTTTTTTTCGAGCCGTGTACGTTCGACCTGGCCCGAGTCCAGGCCATAGGTCGTCGTTTTTCCCGCGCGTGTTACGTACACCCTTTTACTTTTTGCGTCGTTTATCTTTTTGCTGTTGAACGCGGGCGCGCGTGCACATCTGTTTGATGAGTGTTCCTTTGTCGACGTTTGAGAAAGACAGTAGAGCATTGTGGCGACGTGTTGTAGCATTAGAAATGTATTTAATGCAATGCGAGATCGTTTTTTTGATTTCTCGACGAATCCAAATCAAGTTTAATCAACAATAAATGTGTTCTTGATATCTTTGTAATTGAAGATATCATTTTGAATCGCAGAAAAATTTCACATGTAATAGAAACAAAGAATAATTATTTAGTTTCTATTAAATATTTTATAAAACTACACTGATTGACACGAGAAGACGAAGAAACGGTAATTTGAAAGTCCGAAAGTCACAGCTTCCCTCCCCCGTTGCACTCAAACGATGGGAACTCTCCTCCCTCCCCTACAAAACTTACGTTATTGTTACCATTAAAGACTTGTATTTTTTGGTTTACTACGAGAAACTTTGGGACTGTTGACACACCTGTTGGGCTAACCCGTTTAACCTGTTTACAGCAATTGCAAAAGCTCAAAGCCGAAAATGAGAGATTGAAAGCCGAAAATCGGGCACTTACCCGCGTGGTGTCCAAACTCACCAATACTGCTAAATAGGTAAAGGACAAATAAAGAAATAACACACAAGCGACAAAGCATAATATGTCTCTCTTGCGTTTAACAACAATTTGTACATTGTACGTCACGTACAATCATTAATTTTTTTACCATTGTTTCTCTATCTCTCTTTTTAATTTGACTTTTCTCTTTTGTTTTTTTTTTCTTAATATCATAATTACGTTGATTTTTTTTCTCACCATACTAGTTTTTTCTTTTTATCTGTTTAACGTCTTCTCTCTGCGTCTGCAATGAATTAAAAACCGATTTTTTTTGTTGGTTCTTTTACATAAGATGACGTTTTTTTGCTACACTCACTGTCTCACACCACTAAGCTTCTTATTTTTGCAGACTTAATCGTTCGATTTCGACTTTTAGTTACTCTCACTCATCGTTTGTTTAATTGCCACATAATTGGCACCCCAACCATTGTCGGATTACCGAAAAAGTGTATTATCATCTATTAATTTTCTGCATATTCAATGTGGGCAGATGTTTAACGCAATAGAATAGATTTACGTAAATGTTTACCAATTTCCAATAACGTAAGATGCAATAGACAACATTTCATTACCACATTGAATGTACTTATGACTTGACGTTTTCGTTAATAAATGTTAGAACTCATCATCCATTAACAGTGACAGTTTTTTCAGCGTGTGTTAATAGATGCATGAAACGTTATTAGACACTTATGCACATTTAATAGATCGTAAGTCGCGACGACTAGATTGTTCGCGATTAAAGAGCATGAAGAGCAAGTAATTATTTATTTTACCGAACTTAGATTTAAAAAAATCGAAAACATTCGATAATCATCGCCATTGCATCAGATAAACGCTGTGCTTCTTTTTAGATTAAAAACAATTGTTGTACTACTTTGCTGCCAAATTTGAACCTTTTAATTATAAAAAGCTAATTTAGAAACTAAAAAGAAGCACGCATACATATATCACTGACGACATAAACTTTGATCACATTATGTTTGCAGTACAAGGAATTCGATCGCGATCTAGATACACACATAAACACACAGATACATAACCATCGTTTTTTCGCGCATTCTGGCTCAAACTCTCGACCAAAACGAGTCATGTGTACGAGAGATTGAGCCATTTACAGTCTGGCCTTCTATAGAGCGCAGCACCTCAGCAACAGCAGCAACAGTATTAACCCGAGCCTGCAGCGAGAGCCGTGTTTACGTGTTGGTTTCTTTTTTTGTCTGTCTGTCTGTCTGTCTGTACGTTCCCTTCGCATAAACTGTAATACTCACACTCTCATATATATAGTCATCCGGCATACCTAAAACAGCATGAATTGTGAAAGAGCAGCAGTAGCCGCAACGTTTGTTTGTATGCGCATATATATATATATATATACATACATACGTATACCGTTTGTGATAAGCATTGAAATTTAAAACAAAACAAAAAATGAAAGTCCGTCCTTCCATCGACCGGTGGAGAGGAAGGCCTTCCGAATATAGACTTAATTAAACAAAGTACATTGTCATTGACATCGAGAAAGTCTTTGGTTTTTTTAACAACGTACAAACGTAACACGGAAACAAAGTCCTTAAATGTAAAAGTGTACACTGAGAAATTGATTCCTTTATCGCTAAACAGAACAAACGTGTGTCTGTTTTCTATTAAAAAATTGCAAGTCATAATTTGAATGTGAAATATAAAGGAAATTTTTTTGTTAATGTATGCATCCTTCTATGTAATCCTATCCCATTTTCCTTTCATATCAGTTACCTTAAAATCAGCCTTGAACAGTCACACAATACAATTACACGTGTACAATATATCTGCATTATCTTTAGATGATTCTTCTTGTTTATTTATCGCTTAAATAATCTTTTAAATTCTTATGAATTTAAAAGGATATATGTATGTTTTGTAATTTTTGAAACCATAATTTAGTAAAGATTTGGCGTAAAATATATGTGTGTCAATTCTGTAACAACTTTTCATTTATTTTATGTAAGAATATTTGTAATGATGGTAAAGATGCAAAAGCAAGCTATTGATGCACATTATAAAAACTGCAATATGCCCACACAAATTTCATTTACTGAAATAGAATTTGTATTAATTTAATTTGATTACATGTATCTGAAGCAATTTATTTTATGATTTAAATGATATAATCTATATAAGTTTATGAATATATCACCAGCAGTAATAATTTTTACAAATGAGTGTGTGCACTCGATTTGTCACGTCATCTCTCAATCCGTTCCATTAATCGCCCCCCCCCCCTCCCCCCAACATTTTATTGTCTTCACTGTGTACATACGTTACATTTATTCTACTTATATGGTTTATCTCCAGTATTAGTTTTTCTTTTAATACCGAGTGGACAAATGAAAACAAAAAATGAAAATAATCAATAACCACGCATTGTAATTACGAATTTTAATAAAAACAATTGTTCTGCTCTCTCTCTCTTTTTCAGATGATGGAAACACTCAAGTGCGAAAACCAGAGGCTAAAGGACGAAAACGGTGCCTTGATCCGAGTCATCAGCAAGTTGTCGAAATAGATCGCTTTGGAAGCGCGCCGGAAAGGTGCGGGCTTTACAAAGGACAAGATATAAACACACGAAAAAACACTTACATACGTAATGACGCGCAGACACAAATATATACACATATACACATAAATATATACTTATGTACGACTGCCGGCAACTCACCGTTTCTCTCGACTGCTTTTAATCCAAGTTGTACGCGATTAGCGAGCGAAAAGACGAGAGGGAAGGAGGAGGAGGAGCATAAGGACAAGGAGAGGAGCAATATCTTTCTTTTAATCATTAGCTGTCGTCTCGGATACACCGCCGGTCGATCATTTCGTGTTTAGTAATTTAATTTATTTCTGTGTATCGAGGAGGGAGAGATAGAAAGAGAGAGATAGATAGCAAGAGTGAGGAACGACGACGAACGAGGGTTTCGCTCTCGCGTCTGTGCGATGACGAAAGTAAAGGTATATGGAAAGAAGGAAAGGAGAGAAAGAGTGAGAGCGATGCGCCGAACCGCTTTGTGTATTCGATTGTCAATTCTTCAGCCTTACGCGAGATAAGCGCCCACGGTGATGTGTGATGTATATGACTGGGACGTGTTTTCGCTGACGACGTCGCGACGATAATCGGTTTATACGTAAGATCAATGCTGTGACATCCATTGCACTGGCGTAGTCTCCGCTTTATTTTTGTTCTCTTGTAATATTCGCACTGACGATGTAATTGCGCAGTCGTATATTTGTGAATGAGTATGGAGGTACCCACATGTACCATGGATTCGTGTAAATAACAAAAGAGTCGATCGATCGAACGACGTCGTTGACAATTCTCGTCCTCTTGGGTGCGCATGCATTCGTGACTTTCCGAATTTTCGTTGTGCGATATTATATGACACGTGTTCTCGACGATGATCTGGATTCGCCAGCAAGTCTTTCGCGACTGCTGCATGAATGTCTTTCATTTTTATTAAAAGCCGGAGAGCTTTTATATAACGATAATGCGCATTATATTCGTTTCGGTAACACGATTCTATTTACATTTGTTGAACTAATTATACAAATTATATATGTATATATATACACATCGATATTTTGAGATCGTTAACAATTGGAAACAGTTTAATAATTTGTTTTTAACTCGATATAAGTATTAAGCGAATTAAGCGTAATGATCTTTTACATAAATTTTATGAGATGTCACGAGTTTGTTGATTACGTGCGAAGGGTGGAAATATGTGAATATGTATAAACAGTATTGTTGTAATATTCATGGAAGTATTACGTTCGATTCGAAACGAGATTATTATTGGAAGTCGCGTGCATGCGCATTCAAGATCTATACATAATTTTGTCATGTATAAAACGGTAACAGATGGAAATCGACAATACTACAAATTTAAGTCTAATATGAGTTGCTCATCAATGTAACTGCGAGGCGTATATGTTACTTTCTCGAGCGAAGGTTCGGCGAGATCTTTTCTTTTTTACGGTTTACAAGTGAAACGAGAGGGAGATAATACTGATGATTTTTTTATCGGCTGCACTCGTATGAAAGCACGCGATGCGTTTTCGTCGTTCGCTTTTTGTCTTGTACAGCACACAACCCATGTTATGAAAATGTGTAACGAGAAGGAATCTTGCGTAAGAGAATTTAATAATATGAGTAATAATTATAATAATAATATTAATGATAATGAAAATCCGCTTAGACCGCGGTGAACTTTTGCAATATCGTATTTCGCGCGTTATATAATGTCGAGTCTCACTCGGTGCGAAGCTCCAAAAATTATCTTATAAAAAAGCTCGCCTCAATTATTATCGGAATGTAACATCAAGTTCAAAACTGTCGTGTTTTGCATTCTTATAAGGTAAATAGAAAAATAAAGAAAGAGATGTAATAGATAAGAAAGAAGATTACAAAAAGTCTCCTGCGTGGGACGTCGAAACGATCGAGCGAATTGTACATTATTTCTGTAACGATTAAGTAATGAAAAAAATGATGGAAAATGATATCTTCGTGAGTCAACTTGATGCGTGTTAACGTAAAATTGCAAAGTGTGGCCTTTCTTGAAAAAGACTGTTGTTTGCTATCAAATTTTGTCTTTCTATAACCGCGTGTACTCTTGCGCGCTTCATTGATATTGAAAATTTGAAAAATAGATCTGCATTCCATGATTATGAAATTCTATTGAATACGATTTGAAATTTTATAATAAAATTTTAATCTGAAATTTCTTAAAGTTTATGAGCATGATTGGTAATTTATAAAATCATTAAATTAAAAATTTTTACAAAAAAAAAATCTTTGATGATTCGAATTTATAATTTTGATCATTTTTTTAATAGTTTATGACTACTAGACTAAACAATGATAATAATGAAAAAAGATAGCGGTTTCTTCGAATCAAGAATCACAAATCCACACCTTTTCTACAAGCAAAAGCTGCGCTACAACTTTGCCTAAATACATACACAAGTTCTTTGGAGAGACGTTTTACACCGAAGATTGTTATATCATTGGTATACACTGTGTTTTTTAATGCGGTTTTGCATATACACATGGTCGGATCTTTTTGAACACTGTGAAATGTGTACTTTGAGAACTTTGATAATCACTTTTGCGCAGAAATCTTTCATCCGATTTTCACATCTGGCCTCGTACGCAAATGCGAAGATATAGTACGATTGACTACTGATCCACAGTTGACGTGTTTTCTTTTTCTTTTTTTAAATGATATTGTTGTACACAATTGTATAAAAATTATATGAGCCTAGTTGTTTCATAAAAAAGAAAGTTTGTTAAAAGAATAACATGAATTACGCGTAACCATTTCTTAGGTAGGCACTTTTATTGCATTGTATAATAGTGATATCTATGTGCTTATTGTATTATATAGTTTAAAAAGAGCGACCGGGTGGATTATATACGGAAGGACAATTGTTGCGGGTCTCGCAGGTCGATCTTAATCGAGCGCTCGCAATTTATATACCTATTTCACTGCGATCGCGATATTGTTTTGATTTTAATCTGTATTGGGAATGATCAAAGGTTCACGCGAATGCTAATTGGAATGATTTTACTTTCTTTGGCATCGCAAATACGAGAAAGGAGTGACTTGCCAAAACAATTGTTGTTGCAAAAAAAAAAAAAAAAAAAAACTAATGAGTTTTCGGTTTTCTTTGTGACATTTACGTCATTTAAGCCAAATACGAGGCATTTATTACGAGTACGATTTCAACGCCTAGTGCAAAGATGAAAGGGAGAACCGGCTTTTTAGATTACGATTGAGATCGACGTCTGCTAAAGTCTCGCTGAAGTCATTGGGTTATATGAAATGAAGAAGAATACATATTAATTCGTGCGAGTAAGTTTTTAGCGCGCGTAAATATTGGACGAAATATCATAAAAGAATCAAGTTGATATGTTCTATCTCTTCGATTATGGTAATAAAAATCACACACATCATACACATATATACATGTACTATAATTGCGAGTAATAGCATTATAGCTACACAGGGGGACTGAGGACTCTAGTCTCCGATTCATTGTACGACAAATATTTATTTCCTACTTCATTTTGTACTTGTAACTATGAACGAAAATGCAATTAAAATTTTTGAACATGTGTTTTATATTTTTAATGCTTTTATCTTTGACCATCTATTATATTTATAAAATGTTTCGCGTATTCAGTATATATGTGATTGATATTCTCGAATTGTTTGGATACATGACTTTTTATATTAAAATATTTTTAATGTATTTCAAATATATTTATAAATTATTTTATTATTTCTTAAAATATATGTTTATTAGTTTTTAATAATTTTAGATAAAGTGTGTCTTCTCAAGTTACTAAAATGTTATTTAAAGTAAAAAACCAGCTAGCGAAATATTAAAAACATTTTATTAACAACTTTTATTTACAATACTTATGTACGTTATTTACTTAACATTTCTTTTAATATTTGATCAATGCGTGCCATGTTAGCTCTATCATTTGTAGACTTACAAATTTGATTCGTAAAATATCTGTATAATTGCGTTTTGCCATTTTTATATTTTTTTACTAAATCTGGGTTTTGATCAAGAAGATCTTTACATATTTTTTGTAACTCTTTTTCGTCCGTTATTTGTTTCCAATTGTTTTTTTCTAAAATCTGTAATTCATTTAAATTATGTAATGACAGCTCTACCATCTACTAAGTTCTCAGTAAAATAAAACTGAAATAATGATTGTATTACCTGTTGCGGTGAGTATTGTGGATTATCTAACATTTCTTTCAAAACTTTGGGCAGTACAAGTAAATTCATTGAACCGGATTCTAAAAGATCTACTATCTCAGCGATTTGATCTCGTATTGTTATACTAAAAGTAAATTATTTATATATTTAAATTTATAGCACTGTTAATTCAAAATGTATATAATACTCACCAATAATCTAAGTTTAATTTATTGTCATATATAAAAGAAAGCACTTGATAACCTAAAATTTTCGCAATACGTTCGGTTGGTCTTTTATTATCAGTTCCGGCTATATAAGTAAATGTTTCTAATAAATATGGTACATTCTAAAAAATAATCAAAAATTAAATCATGTATATACTTTTGTGAAAGTAGTATACATTTGTTATTATTATAAGATGTATAGAGATACTTACAACCAGTATAAGTATTAATGATTTAGGTAACTTGTATTTCATTGCCAGTTTATCTCTAGTTTCTTCAGGCATTTCTGGTATTTGGGTTTTCAGAAATGTAGCATCTACTAAATTGTATTTATTTTCAGAATTTTCGTCGGTGTGAATATGTAATGGTGGTAAATTTGGTTCTGGCATGAAACGGTAGTCCTAAGAATTAAAATTGATGGAATAAAATTTAATTTCTTTTCTTTAATTTAATAATAGCTAGAACATTCTATTTATTTTATTTGCATTTTAAATTATGAACTTTTGATTATTTATTTTTTTTAAATCATTTAAAATTATAAATAAAAAAATGTATGTATTATAATTATGTTACCAATTTATCTTCTTTGTCCCTCATAGAAACTGTTTTATTAGAAAAGCTATCCCATGATCGCGTTTCATTAACTATTTCACCTCCATTTTCCCGAATTTTAATCTGTCTTTTGATTTCATAATTTATTGCAGAAGCAACTCCTCGCACACTACCTATATTTTTTATTTCTGTTCTTACACCTAAAGATTCATTGGATCTGTTAATTGACACATTAGCATCAACTCTTAGTACTCCCTCTATACAGAAAAGAAATAAATGAATATTAAATAAAAGAGTGTATTTTTGTAAATGTCTGCATGAAATGTACCTTCCATTTTACAGGAACATGTACCCAATCTTTCCAAAATGAGTTTAAGTTCTTTAACAAGAGCTGCTGCTTCTTCCCCATCAGTTAAATCTGGTTCAAAAACAAGTTCCATCAATGGAACACCAGCTCTATTTAAGTCTATAAAACTCCTGTATTGAAAATAAATATGTAATTAAAATTTTTATTCTATAAAGATATGTTTTGGTAACATCACATATAGGCAAAAATTTACTTTTTTGACACTTCATCATGTATAGTTTTTCCACTGTCTTGCTCTAATTGTATTTGTTTTAATTTAGATGATTTAGGGTAAGATTTCTTATGTACTCCAGGAGTAAATACATCAAAATTTATGTTTCCATCAATAGCCAGTGGTTGTCGCTGTTGTGTAATTTGGTATCCAGCCTAATTTAAAAATTTTATTTTCTACTTGTGATATACATTTAAAGTAAAATAATTGTAAATTTTTTGTAAATATTACTCACTGGTAAATCAGCATAAAAATAATGTTTTCTATCGAATAGTGATATATCATTAATTTTGCAGGATAAGGCAATTGCTGTTAAAACACCAGCTTCTACACATCTTTTATTTAAAACCTGCAACAAATAATATAATTAGCATCTTTTGAAAAAAATTAATTTTTTTAATTAATAAAATTATTGAATTATTTTATTTACAGGTAATGTTCCTGGTGTTGCACAATCAAAGAACGATACACAAGAGTTGATTGAATTTCCAAATTCTGTACTTGCTCTAGAAAACAGTTTGGATTTAGATAATATCTGAGCATGAATTTCTAGTCCAACAACAGTATTCCAATTTTCTCTATGAAAATGTAAAAGCAAATATTTATTTATTAAAAGGCATAAACTTGGTATATTACTTTCATACTATAGATCAATATTTTTCATTTGTACATAATTAAATTCTATAAATGATTAGGCAAGACAGCAAAATATGATTGCAATCTGTTTTAAGATTTTAAAAATGATAATGTATCAAGCACTTCTTGCATGTCAAGTTTAAAGATAATAGCAAATATATGTATTATGATGTTTAAAAGAGAAATATTCTTTGTAACTTGTGTATTTGCTAGATAAGATTCTGTTGTAAAGTTGCAATCGGCTAACTTTAACGCTGAGGTATTTAAAAAATAGCGGTAATCGATGAATTTCACAATATTATTTACAGTACAACATAAATATAATTCTCAGGTCTTGGATAGCAGCAATCATCAATTGCTAGTCTTGAGGCATTAAACATTGATGCACTTCAAGATCATAAATAAATCGTAACCTAGCTCGTAAAACATTAGTGGGCAGCAAATAACAAACGCAGCTTACTTCGATTTGGGTTTCTCTTTTGCCGTGCTAGAGAAAAACCGCCTGAGCAGCCTCGGGCTGCTATCATTAGCGTGAAACCGTGCAATAGCCAGTGATTTCATCTCTTTTTTTGTGCCGAGCACTGTACTAGGTAAGTACAATGGAGTGAGAGGGAAAAAACTCTCGGATCTTCGATTGCCGGCTCACTTTCCCATTATCATTCGCCGCGGCCCGCGGTGGCACTGTGCTCTTATACGCCTCTTCGGCTCTTCCGCGTTCGTGTTCGTGTGCGCTACTGCTGCTGCTGCTCTGTGATGTGCATGTTATTGAAAACATAACCTCCGGATGCGGAAAAGAGGCGAGTGTTCATGCCACGCAAACCGTGGCCTTCGGTAGTAGAGTAGTAGTGAGCGAATGAGTAGAGAGAGAGAGCGAGAGGCGTGAGAGACTGCCGCTTTTGCGGACGATCCAGAGGTGAGGAGGATTCACGATCGCAGGAGGTCGCCGAAAAGGAGAGCCGACAGGTATTACACGCTTGTTGCGCCCGTTCGCAGGAAAGACTTTGTTCGCTCCTTTTGGTGTTGTTTGCCAAGACTCGAGCGCGCGGTCGAGTGTAATTGACTAGAGTGCATAGAAGGAGTTACAGGGGAGATCCGTGGGGGAGTGAGAGAGAGAGAGAGAGAGACAGATAATGGTTTAGGAAAGTGAAGTTTCGTTTGACAATTATAGATACAACGACAGTGAAGTATACTTAGTGTCATTATAGAATGAGAGTTCCTTTGAGCCATTTGAAGTTTTATATATAGTTATTTTATTTGGGAATGGTTTCTCATGGATAACCTGTAAGGTTTAGTGTAAAGTGTAAGTCTTACAAAGTAGTGAATTATTATTTTTAAAAGTGTCTTTTACTTTCAGAAAATTAAAGTTTTAAGCTTTGTATATTTGTGTATTTAAAATCCAAGTAGCTCTAGCTAAAATCATCTTATTTCATGTATATATTTGGCAACAATTATTCTTAAATATGTGGGGTGGATTAATACTGAGGTTTATTAAAACATTATTTCGTATTATAGATTTAGTATATAAAGAACTTTTTAAAATGTCACATCTACAGATTCTTCTTTACAGAAAAAGTTTTAACTGTTTTATCATAAGTTTTTATTATTTTCAAGTTTTTGCAAATAAAGTTTAAGAGAAAAGATAAGATTGTTTTCTCAGTTTGTATTTTTATTTTTTTGTATTTAAAGAATTATAAAATATATCTTTATGTATATGTATTTAAATTTAATTTCAATTGTATTTTTCAAAATAAAAGCTAGTGAATATTGTACAAAGCTTAGTTGCCTTAGACAATTTTTTCTTGGGTGTTTCAGAAAGTTACCTGTTGAATGCGGCATTTATAATCAAGAATAGATCTTATCAGACATTCTTATTAGCTGTAGTCATCATGTCAAGCTCCATTACTCGTTGCATCTGTGGTCCAATGGCTCTTAGAGTGCAGGCGATGAAGATGGCACTACCAATGTGTATGTTATTTTAAGCTGCAAATAAATGACAACTAGCATATGTTCATTGTGTGAAAATGACTCACTTGTGATTAGCACTAGCTTACGCAATGTTTCAGGAATTATTATATTAGAGGTATAATATAGTTACAACCATGTTGAAGTTGATGCAAAGTACAGCTTTTTTAAGAGCTGGCTCTGCCTTTGGTTATGGCTTATCATCATTGTTGATCACTATCGTAAATAAGACAGTGTTAACATCATTTGATTTTCCTTCGTTTTCAGTTTTGGGTATTGGGCAGATGTTAGCATCAATTGTAGTTCTTTTCATTGCTAGAGCGCTTGGTTATATTGATTTTCCTGGATTGGAAAGATCTACATTTAGAAAGATCTGGCCATTGCCATTAATTTATATATGTAATATGATTTTTGGTCTTGGTGGCACAAAGCAGCTGAGTCTTCCAATGTTTACAGTGCTTCGCAGATTTAGTATATTAATGACTATGATTGGTGAATATTATATATTAGGTGTAAAAGCAAGGACATCTGTGCAATTAAGTGTTTATACCATGATTTTGGGAGCATTGATAGCAGCCTCAAACGATTTGGCCTTTAATTTAGAAGGGTATATTTTTATTTTACTGAACAATTTCTTCACTGCTGCAAATGGGGTTTATATGAAGAAAAAATTGGACTCAAAAGAATTAGGAAAATATGGACTAATGTTTTATAATTCACTATTTATGATATTACCAACTATTATTTTATCTTGGTGGACAGGTGATATAGAAAAGGCGACAAAGTTCCCTCATTGGACTGATGCAATGTTCCTAATACAATTTGTGATGTCTTGCTTTTTAGGTTTTGTTTTATCTTATACTGTAATACTTTGTACATATTATAATTCAGCTTTAACAACTACAATTATAGGATGTCTTAAAAATATATCTGTTACATATTTAGGAATGATGATAGGAGGAGATTATGTATTCTCTTGGTTGAACTTTATAGGTCTTAATTTAAGTGTATTAGGTAGCTTAATTTATACTTGGGTTACTTTCCGCAGGAAAGAGCCTGCAGAACCAAAGTATACTCCTCTTACAGAGGAACAAAACAGTAAAATGCAACATATATGACCTTCAAGTAGTATTTTCGTTTGAACAAATTTATACAAACATTAATAGTTTAAAATTAATTACACAAATTTTTAATGCAGAATAACTTAAACTTATCGAAAATATGATTTTGTCAGATACAGTAACTACTTTTTAATAACAAATATTGATGTGGTTTATAACATGCGGCTTCAATATTGTAATTTATAAAGTTATTGATTTGCAATCAAGTGCATTTGAGTTACATGCATTGAAATATAATCATTTATTAACCACTGTAGAGTGTCTCCTTGTATCTGATTAAAATTAACATTTTGAAAGGTTTACTTACTCTGTAAAACGGGTTTCAATGAATCATCATTTTTGAAGCGCACACCCCTCAATTAATGTAGAAATACATAAACCGTTTTTACTTGCCTTTTGTAAATAGACACGTAATTTAAAAAAAAAAAGAAAAACAAAAAAAAAAAACGAAATATGTAATTTATTAATGACAGTTACGTCATTCTTCGTAGTCATCGGAACGAAAGTGAGTTTCTCATTTTCTCTCATTTTTTTATGTGATCTCCAGTGGACGATTGAAAGAGACACATTCATACCTATAATAGTCATGCGAGCGATGGTCCAATTGTCACGTGCCATTCGCCGTTCTTCGCTTTCTTACGCATAAGTATTCTTGTATTTTAATCTGTAAGCGTCGACGAAATCACCTCTGTCAAATTCAACTGACAGCGGCGACAGATCTCGTCGTGATCATTCGTACCAAAGTCGAGTTACTGTTACCAGGACAACATTGCGTGCCATAGTACACAGTGGCTTATTTAACTTGTAAAAATATTACGCCAAATGAAATCAGTAATTTTTAAGTTATAAATCATTGTAAAATTGTAACATAAACGTTTTTGTTATGTTCCTAATGTTTTATGTGTACAAAGAAACAAGTGAGGAAATAAATTCTTTGATGAAAACATAGTCTAAATGCATTGATCTCCATTATTTTATTTCGATCGTAATTGTATCTCATTCAATTTTATATTTTAAAATACCATAATTGATACTATACCTCTACTGTAATAAATAATAATTTAGTTACATAAATATCTTCTATATAAACTAGCTAGTATTTAAAACTCTTTTGTTGCATGCAATTAATATTTGATCATTACCTAATGGTTACTATTCAATATATTTATCTTACAAATGGGTTTGTTAAATTGAGTTAAAAATTGAAAAATATCGCTATATAAAAATTGAGAAATCCCATACAATAGAATTACTTTCCAATGTTATTATTTTCTCGGAAATTTTTGTTTTTACTTGTTTGGATAGTCGTAGTAGATTTTTACCGGGAATCAAAAACTTTTTGATATCAAATTTATATTAAAGATGCATTCATTAATTTTGTATATGTATGAAAGTTTTTGTAGTCGCCAATTATAATACATAATTTGTGTTTAGAAATTAGTAAGAAAAAGTTATTACCTGTAATATAAACGTTAAATAGCATTAACATAAATTATAAATATTCTGGAAAATAAAACTTTATTGGCGACCAATTCGATCCTTCGTAATCCGGTTAATAATAAAGTAATTATTAATCATTGTTTTACCTTATACACATAAAAGAATATTCTTAAAGAGCAATTATTATTTCAGAAATAACATGACATATCAATAGTTGTTCTGGTATTTCAAGTAACTCAAATATTTCCTTATTTAATATGCCATAATATAATTTTTATTTACTATATCAGAATTTAATTATTGGTAGTTTTTATATTGAATCTTTTATATTTATATAATGTCAAGAATAGAAAAACAATGTCAATACATCATTCAAGTAAAAGACAAATGAAATTAATTAGTGGGAAGGCATGTACTGACCATCGACTGATTCCGTGAACTGTATAATTAAATTTTTGATTAATGGAAAGAAAGTAATCGAAAATGTTATTCAACGCGATTGGATGTTCTAGTTAGTATTTTATTTTTCTATTGCTTCAATTCCGTCTTATACGTCGAGTTCGCCAAACCAATACCGGAGGTTCTTATCTAGGCTGTAATTGATAAGAAACTTCTCATTATTGAGAATAAATGAACTCGCTATGCAAAGTTAGCTACTTCTCCGCAAGCTCAAAACTTATACCGCTTGTAGAAGTACGATTTTACATTTATATTTAAAAAAAATGTATAAAAACGTCACACAGTAAATTCTTTTTTTATTTTTTATATAACCGTAAATTTTCAGGGTTTGCACGTAGTATTATAAAAATTGTTTTGGAGAATACGCTTAAATTTTAATCAAACATGAAACCACGTCGATAACAATAACAAATTTTATGAATAAGAGGGAAATAAGCATTCAATAACAAATTCCAACTCATTCAGGAATTATTTATAAATATCTTTACCTTGAACAGCTTATTCAGTGAACGGGAGTAACGGTTTCGTGGTGAAATGTTAATACCTTTTAACCGGAAACGTTTTCAGATAACTATCTTTTTAGAGTAAGTACATAATATCTACAGCGTTAATGTTTGCGGTTGCCTAAAAATGGTATGATACGATAAAAATTGCTTTCCCACATATCTTCATTGAAGGAAAATATTTAAAATGAAAATGGTTTGAAATCATCTGAACATTCTTCTTCTTCCGCTGTTTGTTACATTTCTCCATCATGTAGTAATATATGAAAACCATGTTTCACGACCACCTAAAATCATCCGTTACAGAATTTTATCCTTTTCCGACATATATTTAGCAGTTATTATTTCCCTTTCGTTTATGAGATAAGATATAGACGCCGTTTCCTAACTCACTGAAATTCTATTTTGTAACAGGAAGTTACAAATTAATCACTTATTTAAAAAAAGAAACGAAAAAAAATACATTCTTGAACGCTTGATTTACATATAATTAGATTTTGTTAACGCATTATAAATAATATTGATGAAACTCCTTAAACAAATTTCAAAATAATTTTTAACACTACAGCCAAGAATCTTTGGATATACGATTATTTTAAATATATGCGTCAACATCAGTTAAAATTTTGTTTAAAATATGTAACAGGTACAATTGAGACAGGCAAATTGTCGCAAAAGCTATAAGGCAATCCAAAATTCAAGCAATGTTTCTCCGCAGGCACCCAATTGCTTCGCCATCAATCCTCTTCCCACGAGGTCTTCGTCGACGACTACTCGAAGCACTACGTGAATCTGTCGGTGCTTCAGCGCGCGCTGCTCACCGCCGGCTCGGCGACCATCTCCATCACCAATCCCTTCCGGGGCGACATGATCGCCTGCCTGGGTGAAACGACGGGCGAGCGCGCACTGGTGCACTGTCGTGACAAGTTACTCGAGACAGACGAGGGTCGCAGGATACTGGCGCAAAAACCACGGGTCAACACCCGCACAGTGGATTTGGCGTATCTCAAGTCTCTGCCGGAGGGGACGGTTGGCAAGACGTACTCCAACTTTTTGGAGGCGAATGTGAGTCTCGCTGCTCGACATTTATATTGGATGCAGTAGTTAGACGAATGTATTCTTGATAGAAAAAGAACTATGTTTTATAGATTCTCACATTACATTTGAATTATTTATGTGGCTATAAGATAATCAGTAACAAATATTAATCGACGAATAGGAAAGAAAAATATGGTTCTCGCTATAAAGATTTTTTTATTGTCCATGGATTAATTTCGTTTCATTCAAAACTTCATAAAGAATCCTGAGTGCAACTATATCCTCGTAGACCCAAAATTTCTTTTTTTTTAGATTTTAAATAATAGTTTTTTAATCATTCATTTAAATCGTAGAACAAAATAAATTTAAATCATATCTGTAGAAAGTATCACCAGACGACAGACCACCTGTACAGTTCGTCGACGACTTCGAATTGGCATACGTGATGCAGAGGTACCGCGAAGTACACGACATCTTCCATGCGATGCTTCTCATGCCGACAACGATGCTCGGCGAGGTCGCCGTCAAGTGGATCGAGGGCCTACAGCTCAAGCTGCCCATGTGTATCACAGGAGCGATATTTGGTGCGGCGAGGCTCAAAGCGAAGTACGTATATATAATGTTCAAGTTGTACATATATCAATTTCAATGTGTAAATGTCGTAATTTTTTGTACATATATATATATATATAAAATCCTTCATTATTATGAACGTGTGTTTCATAATTGAAAATCGATGCATTCACGTGTTTACCTAATTAAATCCTTGAAAATATTCCAAATGAAATTTCGGTACAATGATTCATAGTGTTACGGCAATTACGCAACTTATAATAATAAGAGAACCAGGAAATCATTACAGGGCTCAGGAAGTTTCTGATAGACGCATGCATCATATATATTACTTCATCATTAACTGGCCTCTACGATTCTATAAAAAAAATGTACATATAGTTACAATAACAATTAATAATTTAAACTTGGAATTTTCCGGTAACGATGGAAAAAAACATTTTTTATTTTAGTAAGAATAAATTTGAAAACATTCAGAAAGTTTTGAATTTTTGTGTAAAAGTAATAAAAGTTAAAACATTGTTGCTTAAAAAATAGTACAATTCGTTTATATATGATATGAAGGAATGTAGAATATTGAACACACACGCATATACATGTAAGGGAGAAAACTATTAATGACATTAAAAAAAAAAGTCGGTCGATATTAATTGTGTATTAGAATTTATTTATTAAATAATGAAATTGGCTTAATTTTATAGTTCCATGTTTCCAAAATTTTAATATTGGCAACTTTCTAAAATTTCTACATATTTCTAAATATAAGAATATCTCGAAATTAATGTATTATATTTTAACGCCAAAATATTATTTATTTAGACAACGGCACCTGTACTTGAATTATCATCTACCATGGGCTATACAAACAGGCAAAAATGCCAAGTTCCTTCTGGGAGTTTACTTCGAAGAAAGATGGGAACAACCTCTGGATGAATTTCACGCGGAAATGAATATAAAACGACTTATCTAAATACTTAAAACCAGATTCATACGTTGTATGCGAGCACAACAGTATATGTACATAGATGTGACGATACCCAATTAAATTTAAAAATCTTTTTCTCTCAAGTTATTATTCTTTTTGAAATATGTAAATCATATATATTTGAGTAAAGTAAAACTTATAAAAAAATTTTTGAATAAAAAGATTTAAATTGACATTTCAAGATAAAATAAAATTATTTTTTATTCCAAACCTTTGTTTTTTTTGAGAATCTTTTACAATTTATTTCATCATAAATTCAGATTAATTTTTGTTAGTAGTTACCATTTCGCGTAGTTTATAATATTAAAATTTAACAATCAAATTAAAAGGCGATACCTTTTAACAATAATGTATTAATAATTGAATAGATGATAACGTGACTTTATTATTTTTCTCAATCAAGCAGGTCTCAGATTAATTAATAATTCGTATAAAAATAATAGTATATTACGCATCTAGGGAGGAAAAAACTTGGAAAGTCCACAGCTCGTGTAAATTGCCACCCGAGCCGAAGGCGAGGGTGGCAAACACGAGCTGTAGGGTTTCCAAATTTCCTCTCGTGGTGCGTATACTATTTTTCACCATACACAGGCCGAAAATATCACTTTTCCGATTCGGTGCCGGGAGGGAAATTGGTACTTTCGGGCAGGGTGTTGTGAAAAATATTTTTTTCCTTACAATTTAATGGGTCTGAAGTTTGCAACATTGAAGTGCAATGAAATAAAAAAATAATTCATTTTCCTTTATGTTTATGCTAATTAATAATTATTTTGTATGTCGAATTACTGTTTTATAATATAAAATATCATTGTAACAAAGGTTTAGTTCAAATTTTCACTCGTTGATAATGTTAATTAATTCTAAGAAATTATTTCGTTTGATTTCAACGATGCAAACTTCAGACTCATAAAATTTAACATTACAAATTTCAAATCCTTCCTTTAAATATAAAATATTCATAAAAAAATACCCACCTGTGAATATTTCCTAACTAAAGCTCTCAATTCCTCACAGTGAAATAATAATTCGGGTAACTGTCTATCAACTAAATCTTCTCCGCCTCTTCCTTTACCCTTGCCTTGATTAGGAGGATTATCACCATGTCTCAGCAGCCACAAAACTTCATCCCTGGCATGAGACAAACCCATCAGCACTAGAAGTACTTTTGGTCCAAGAAGTCCAGGCTGATCAGTCAAAATCAAACCTAATTCCTTCAGTGCTGTTCTTAAGAACTTTCTTCTCTCTCTGTGTTTATATCCAGCCTTCTGCACTGCATGATTGTAACATTCCTTTACCTCGGACACTCTCTTTCCATAGCCTTTGATGCTCTCAAAGAAAGCTTGCACATATTGGTGAATGTAAATAACCTCATCTCTGAAGAGAGCTAAAACCCAGCCAGACTCGAGAGCAGTGGTCCACAGTTTGCTGGGCTGCTCCTGATTGAGAACATTGTGACACAATGTGAAGCCAAGAATAATCCATCTCTCAATTCTATCTAAACTGAGAGTTTCACATGACATAGTATCAGTGGCAGCGGCCTTCAGTATCTGTCCAGGGCTACCCACCAGACTTAGCTTCTGATCCGTTCTCCAAACATCGGCTGACGAGTTCCTGCCAGGATATATGGGCCACAAAGAAATCAGTGCATTTTTCAGTAACTTAGCATGGGGCACAAACTCCTCTGACAATTTTTTCAGTGGCGCATCATAGTCCATTATCATCTGTCCCAGTCTGGGAAAGCTGGGATCCGACTGGCTGTGCACCATTTCGTGCGCAGCATTGAACAATCCCAACACTGCCTTCCTATCCTCCACCCTTGACAGCAAGATCATCAAACTCACATATGTAATCACCAGATCTAAGTATCCCTTGGTCAGATCAAA
Source organism: Torymus texanus (assembly GCA_036873485.1). Lineage (NCBI taxonomy): Eukaryota > Metazoa > Arthropoda > Insecta > Hymenoptera > Torymidae > Torymus > Torymus texanus. The sequence continues at coordinate 10,273,612 of JAYJLV010000001.1, read as the reverse complement.
ATTAATCGTAACATCCATGTACACCCCGCAAGCATCCATAGTTGTGAGCAACTCGCATACATTATCCTTAAAGTCTAGCAGATCGACAAAGGTGTAATAGTAAAGAGACAAACTCTTGATGATCTCATTGCGCAGGTTAGTGATGGTCTGTAGCCCCTTAACGTCGACATTGGGAAACTTGCGCACAATCGTCTTAATAGACGACTCAAGGGTCTTGTCCGAGAGGAAGGCCGGTTTTGACTTGGCGTCACCGCAGGCCTTCTTGATATTGTAGATGCGCGTGAGCATGCCAACGCCTCTGTCGTTCAGGATCGTCAGCTTCTCCGCGAGCTTCTGCTGGCTTGGGTTCATCGGGCGCGCCATCGCGTATGTTGTTTCTTATCACTGTATCGCGTGTCCCTCTAATACCTTCACAGGATCATAATAGGACGACGACACTTGTACGGCTGCCCCGCCCCCGCACTGTCGCCGCCGCCGCCGTCGTCTTTTTCCTCGGCTACTGCTGCTGTTAAAAAACAAGGCTCTATATCACACGATCATTCGTCGAAGGAAGAAACATACGTATATATACAATAGTTATGCGGAAAACGCGCGCGTCGTTTACCTGCGATGATTGCGCGTATAGACAAGGAGCTCACATCTTCAGGAGCGCGCGAGAGAGACGATAGGGTACGACCCCCCTGCCAGCGCGGACTGATCGAGTGATCGGAGAGTGAGCCAGTGTCGAGTTTTAGGTTAGGAATGCGCGTTGTCGGTCATGTCGCTGCAAGCGCAATAAGCCACATAGATGATATGGTAGTGCGGGTGCGATGATGCTATATGAGGTAAGTAAGTAGGTATATATCTATATATACGCGGAAGTTCCCAGTGTGAAGTTGGTATAGTATTATATATAGACTGTACACGGAAAAAAAAATTTAGGACTGGACATTTTATGGATACGTTTTTTTAAATGCATGCATTATCTCACTTATTTACATTTTTTCCACGGTTTCTTATTGATATAACTGTTTTAGCATATCCTCTCTCGCATTTTGTATAATAGTGCAATATTGTATCTAATGCATAATAATTTAATTTTACAGAACGTGGACTTTCTTATCACATTTTTCTATATTGGTAACATTACTTTAAAGCTCATAAAAAAATGTTGATTACCTGCATAATTAAATGTCTGCAAAATATATCACCTTTAAACGCCTTGAAGTACAGCTAAAATTTCTTTATATTTAATAAACTATATATAGCGTTTATTAAAAGAAGAGTCATATACAGATTTATGTGTTTTGAACATTCATAATTTGATACAAACCGAGGATTTTCTTGATTTCGAATTCAGCTATAGTTGCTAACGACTTACAACATACTAATTTTTCCTCATCTGAATTATTTGAAATAATTATAAAATATGGCTAATCAACAATTTTAATGACAAAAAAATTCATCTTCCGTAACCCATACCATACACTAAATTTTCTTCATCAACTCCTGAATGGAAAAAGCGTCCAATTAGGCAAGTTTCGCAGGGATTTTCCGGAGCCCGGGCTCCATAATACTAACGAAATAATCTCATTGGTTGTTACAGCGAAAAGGGCAACATAAACCAACCCCGAAAGAAAAAAAGAAATGTACGAAAATGTAGAAAACCGTAAGAAATTGTACAAAACTGTAAGAAACTGTATAAA
>JAYJLV010000001.1:10251001-10271827 GCA_036873485.1 Torymus texanus | reverse complement strand
CTTCCATCCAACCTCTCATTCCACTCGAGCTGTAAACTCATCCGAAATATGACCAACCGCTCAGCTCTTCACCTCTCTCTCTCTCTCTCTCTCTCTCTCTCTCTCTCTCACTCTATCGTAGAACCGCGTCGAAGTTGTGCAACATCGGCATATACGTGGCGAAAGTGGTGGATTTTCCGGCAGTCTTTAACTGGGGCAGAACCCAAGTACTAGATATAATTTGTATATATGTATATGCGTGAGTATATAGTATAATGTAGTTCGATATATGCCATTCAATCGGCGCGATCTATTATGAAGTAATCTGGTTCTCGGTCGCATGCGCTGCCTTTACAGAATTGTGTTGTATTGTAATTTAATGAAGCGACCGTGTGATATTGAAATTATTTTTTTTTCAACAATGCGTGAGAACGGCCTGCGTTGTTTTAAGCAAATCTTTAGCATATCATAACAATTCGGAACGAGTTTACGTTATTTTATTTACACATTTATATGTATAGATAGTAGCTTTCGTGGTTAAATCAATTTAACGCGGATTTAATTAAGCAACTTTTGTATAAAACAAAGTTTAACTGTTTACTTGAATTATTTTTCGTGACTAAATATTTTGTATCTAATTATAATTATAAAAAATGCGTTATAATCACTGATTATTATTCATTTAATTCTTTTAGACAAGTCGTTTTAGAATAATTGTATCAAAATTTTTATGATGTAATGCCTCACTGTTCTTATAATTTTATAATAATTACCATTACCACGATTTACAGAATCACAAATATTAGATTTAATATAATTTGTGCGCGTAAACTGTGAAGCAATTATGTGCGGGAATATAATTTAAATATTATTTTTTAACGAAAAACTTTATTCGAACCTTAAAACAATTTATTTTCTGATGTGGAATTTCCACCGTGAAAACCGCACCGTATTTTGCTTTATTATTATTTTTTTGTATTACACATCGTAAAACTAGTTTGAAAAACCTTCCCACCTCAGTCGACACTTTTAGGTAAATAGAGAATATGTAAAGCACTTTATATAAACAATGGCTACTGTTGACAACACATCTTTATGATGCTAATCGATGTGCCCTCATATATACCATTGACACATTCACCGATTTAACGATGACCGCGTGAAATCGTGTGTACCGCGTCGGCCTTGCGCACAATGAATGCGAATTTTCGATAATAACCTCCGCTCGGAAAGTTTTTCTCCGGATTCATTGTCGGCAGCATTTTAGATAATGTCGATATGTTAATTGCAGTTTAACTATGGGGGAAATCAAGTGGTCCGTCACGGCGCGTGATTTTTCCAGCAATCAGATTTGGCGCTCATTCATATTTAAATTTGAGCACGGGGGGAATTTTTTTCTTTTTTATCCATGAGTTTTGTATGTAGATAAAACAAAGGTCACGTTGTTGCGCTTTAATACTTGTTATATGAATAACAATACATATTTACTAAAAGTCGCTTTCTTTTACTTGAATTTGATTAATGTGGTTGCACAGCTGGCATGGAGTTTTGGCGGGAATTATTTTTCGCCTTTTGAAATGTTGTACTTTGTGAAGAATAAATTTAATTCCGCATAATTATCGCAACTTGCTTCTGAATATTGTTTTAAAATATCAATTGTAATATTATTGTCCAATATTGAAGAAGATATTTTTACGTTTAAATGGAACATAAAGACTATCATTCAATAATCAACATCTATAATAAAAAATAATAAGTGTAACTTTGAATAAATCACATACGATGGAGTAATTTTGTTCTTTAGTTTTTTTTTTACCGAAAATAAACATACAAGTCTTGTATTTCATCCAGTTTATTGCGGGAGCAGGGGAATCCCGCGTATGTAAAAGTCATGATGAAATCAAAGCCGTCCTTCTACGAAACCCATTACCGGAGCTTAATTATTTTTCATTATGTCTCGATAAGTATTCGTGTTCATTATAATCTCGTAAAATTCCAAATTGAAGTGAATAGACGTCGATACACATTTCATTGAATTTTGTCCGTCACTTAATATGTATAAATGGAAATTACGTCAAATATTGCATTTCTTAATATTTAAGATAACCAACACGAGCTTAGAAAATAATAAAATAATAATTGGCGGTGTCTCTAGTGGGAGAAAGTCACATGATTCGTTAAATCGTGACACATTTTAAGGGGAAAATCAATATTTGAAGGAGTATTTTTAGAATACTAACTAAATGAACATCTCAAAACTTTTTACTCGAAATCTGAAAAAGTAAGTAAACCATTCACAGTATTTTCGCTCCCAAACAAATTTGCTCAGTTTAAAAAGAGTTTTGACCTTTTACGGACAGAATGCCTGGTTCTTTGAGAGAATAATAACAAAGTATTTGATATTCGAGAGAAGTGTGGGCTAACTCATTATAAAGACTTTAAAGGTCAAATAATTTCTAATGGTACTATATGCATTAGTTTATTCAATAATGTAATGATTTATATATTATAAAATAAATAATAGTAATTAATAAAATTTAAGTTTAAGTATATTCTAATATATAGCCATTTAGCAAACTTCACTGCAACATTTACTGTTAGGACATCCCGAATGTTATCTTATATATAAATAAATAAAAAAAATAATAATATAAATAAAGTAAACATAATTCTATTCTTATACTGAGGAAGGTTGACTCAGCATTGTCACTATGTTTTCGTTGCTTATATTCATGGAAAAGTCTTATTTATGTTGTTTTTGACTACGTTATCCGCCGCAAGCAATTTAATGATGTAATTGAAACAATTTACACATTCATATAATCGCAAGGAAAAAGATTCATACGTTCCATTTTAGAATCGAAAACTTTAACTTTTTTACTATCGTGTTCTTGGTTATATTTTCGTTTCGTCGTGGATGAGTAACATTGCGTCGTAAAATTGTTGCTAATACTTTACGTAACAAGAGTATCGTGATTTCTAAACTTTACAGCCGCTTAATAAAAATCAAAATCATGTTTGCACATTTCTCGGCAACGTAGTTTCAAACGAAACAATCGTTTAATTCCTTCACTAATAATACCTCTGTAATCTTTTTAGTACTCCTGATTTCTTTGGTCTGTCGCACTATCATAATACATTTTACCGTTATTTCGCAAAATGCCAGCAGCGCGGTTATGCGAAATGTATTTAATAATATCCAATTACGCATGTGATGTATTTTAAAGTGTGTTTACCGCACACATGCGCAGCGGTTACGCTAAAACAACACGTGTATCACTTGGATTCAAACTATTTAAACGAATCATCATAAAACATGTGAAAATACAAATTATTCTCTCCGATTCGTGTCTCGTGTTTGCTCTGCATCACGTAATATTTATCTTGTCATCAACATAAACTAATTTGCATTTGTATTTTCTAAGTATTTGAATAGATTCGGCTAAAATCTGTTTAAACGATAAGTTTTTGGTCTACCAGTTTACCACAATATCAGTTGGTTACACATGATACAATCGCGATTAGAAATTACGCATTGTGTGATAACTATTTTCGTGTGAATGATGTAATACAAAGCATTGTAAATGCAAATAATGACAATGAGAATATAAAAATACATCTTCAGTATTTAATAATGATTTAGAATTTTTTTTAATTTCAAATAAGACAGAATTTTCCATCTTGAACTAAAGTTAATATGTGATTTCAAAAATTTGTATTATATTTAATATTGAATCTTTGTAACATTAGAGACATGGGGTAAAATGATTTGATTGTATTATAGTATTATTTATCTTAGGGTTTTATATATAATTTCTAGTTTTACTGTATGAATAATCACTAACTCTTTTATTCCTCATTTCAGAAATCAAAAAGTAACCATGAGGCCAGTACTTAGCGTTGTTTCAACGCTATTATTAGTTAGTTCCTGTTGGGCTGCACCTCAACAAGCAGGTAAGAAACAATTTTTATTTTGAGATACTTTAAGCTGTAAATAAGTAAGTCTTTAATCATTTTTTAAATCTGTAACACTATATCTTAATAGAATTATGAATAAACTCATACTTCTTGGTGATTCACCGCAAATCGTTTGAACGTTTTATTATATAAGCTTTATAAATATATGTAGAAAATAATGTTGTAGCATCGTGCTTCAGCCATTATGGTTTATTTACTGATAAAACTTACTTTATGACTCCTTTTCGAAGAAAAATAATATTAACGAATTCTAATCACGTATATTTCATCTACGCCAATATTTATATAAAAAAAATTATTATATACAATATTCAACGGCAACGAAAATAAAAAATTTTTATCAACATTTAATTTAAATACTTGTAACTGTGGTTAGCAATGTTACGAAAGAAAGATAAAAATCTTCGAAACTTGAATTTAATGTGACTTAACTTGACGTAAATTAAGTAGTTAATTTTTTCATTGAAAATTTAGCTTTTTACTATATTGAACAACATAAAAACAAATTTTAAAAATATTAAAAACAAAATCACTTTCATAATTATGATTCATGCGTGTTCAATATCATATTAGTTGAAATCACAACTCAAAAGATACACATTTAATAAAAATTATTATAACACCCAAAGCTGACCCCAAAGAAAATATCGCGGACCTGATCGCCGGCGTGTTCGGTAAGCCCGGCGATGTCACCTCAACGACGTCCATTGACGACCTCATTGGCTCGGTCTTCAATCCACCCCAAAATCCAAACCAGGTGAACCCGACCACAAACAACCAGGACAAGATCAACGCCGGCCAGGATGATGGTAACTGCGAATGTGTGCCGTACTACCAATGTCAGAATGGCACGATCCTTGACAACGGCGTCGGTCTCATTGACATTAGGTAAGCAGGAGAAGGGGTCGAAAATTTCGACTGATATAGTGCAAATCGATACTGCAATTGTTTTCATTATTTCGTTTCGACGTAAAATAGGATTTTGATTACTTCAATAGTAACCGAGTATAAGGAATGAGAAATATTGACGAAAACGATTTTCTATTAGATTTAAGGCAGACGAGGAGATTCAGGATTCTAAAGATCCGCCAGGAATCGCGAAAGAGAGGTGAGGCACTCACTTAGTGAAGTTTTATCTGCACTATATGAGTAATACTTCGCCAATAAAATTTTAAATACACGTTTGTTTGCAGCATCTCCTTTATTTTAGACTTTTTTTTAAAAGTATGTCTATTTGCACGACTATATTCTATATCGCTATATACACTTCTTGGTATTAGAGTAATTTTTAAGGGATTCTTATACCTTTTGATTTTGACATCTAATTTTTATGGCAAAAACAAAGACACATAATTTAAACCTATATAGATATATCATAGAAAAATATTATTTCTGACACTTCGAATATTTTAACTTTGCAACTTTTCTTTGCAACTGTTTTTCCAATTTTATGCAGTTATAATCCAAAGTATTTTAAATATAAAAATTATTTCTTTAAGTATAAATTTGTAAATACCAAAAATAGCAAAAAAAAACTGTTAAAATTAAATAATTAGATATAATTTTTTTAATTTAAAAATTACGTACACAAATTTTTGTATTTAAATGGCGTATCTATTCATAAAATGCGTTAGGTTTAGAAACTTCTACCTTGGTTTATTCTATCAGAAACAATGTATTTTATACAATATATATTGCTTCAAAATATAAGTAATGAAATCTCCCTTTCTGCCGGAAAAATTGGATATTAAAATTTAAAGGTTTCAGACATTAGAGATATACAACTTTAGGTAGTAGTCTTGATACAGTATGAAAACTCACGCTTTGGGAAGAAAAAATATAATCTTTTTTATTCTTCTAATCCATGGCATGGAATATTTGCTTGTAAGGTAGACTATTCAGTTCTCCGATCCGCATCAAGTATGCTGAAGAAACTTATTGACTTAAGGGTACAACAAAATGTAATTACACCGTAAAAATCTGGAATGCTTAAGCTGGTACACCGTCTAATGCACGAATACAGAATACGAGCCGACCACTGTATATATAAACATTATTACCAAATTCGATATTCCACCAAAAGGTATACATCGTTAACAAAAGCTACTTTGGCCGGCAGGGTTCAGGGACAGTGCGACAACTACCTCGACGTCTGCTGTGCTGCTCCTAATGTGAGGCCACCAGACCAGAAGATCACCCCCCGTCCCAATGTTCACCGAGGCTGCGGTCAGCGCAACCCCGAGGGTGTCGGTTTCCGTATCACCGGTGCCAAGGACAACGAGGCCCAATTCGGCGAGTTCCCCTGGATGGTCGCGATCCTCAAGGAGGAGAACGTTGGCAACAACCAGGAAAAATTGAACGTTTACCAGTGCGGTGGTGCCCTCATTCACCGTAGAGTCGTCCTCACCGCTGGTCACTGCATCAACGGGTATGTCTTTCTTAAACCATTTTACTATAAATCAATCACGCACCATGAATAATTAAATACTGATAAGTCAGTTTCAATAACGATGAGATAAAAAATACAGAACATTCGGATTTTTTTTATTAAATGATATATTTTATTTATTGCTATATGATAATTAACGATTTTCCTGTTACACTTACAACCGATCAAAGTTTTTTCTTGAAGCTATATAAATTTTAAACTCGCGTTATCATTAGTAGGTTGCTCCAGAATAGTTATTTTAATAAAACAATAAATTTCATGAAATAAGTATCAATCGAAGGCTAGATGGTTTGCAAGGACTGTATATTATTAATTCAAGAGTACATTCTTGATGCGATTTTTACAATAAATTTTTTAATAAAATTAAAACGTTAATTATTAATAAATTACTTCAGTCACTTTAGTTATCCATTACTATTTACAGCAAGCAGCCATCAATCCTGAAGGTGCGCGCCGGAGAATGGGACACGCAGACCAAGAACGAAATCTTCCCTCACCAGGACCGTCAAGTCGCTCAGGTCGTCGTCCACGAGAGATTCCACTCTGGCGCTCTCTACAACGACTTTGGCCTTCTGCTGCTCAGCCAGCCCGTCGACATCATCGACAACGTCGACATCGTCTGCTTGCCCAATGCCGGTGAAGTGTTCGATTACTCGCGTTGCTTCGCCAGCGGCTGGGGCAAGGACATCTTCGGTAAGCCAGAAATATCCATGTATAATTTCATGAAGGCCTTGAAAAGCCGTTAGAACTTATTCATGAAGAAACTTGCAATTTGGATTTATTTATTCAGTGGTACCGTATAATTTGATAATTCATAGTAATTTAGAAATTGAATATAATTTTAAAAATCGATTATAATCTGTCAATAAATTGACTTTAATAATGCTCACTTCAACTCTAATAATATCGATACTTTTAAAGCGGTTGGATTTTTTGAGTTTGTAAATTCATTTTGAATTTTAGGCAAGGAGGGACACTACCAGGTCATCCTGAAACGCGTTGAACTGCCAGTCGTACCACACGATAGCTGCCAAGACTCCCTGAGAACAACCAGGTTAGGAAAGTACTTCACCCTCGACCAGACCTTCATTTGTGCAGGTGGCGAATCTGGCAAAGACACCTGCAAGGTACGTATTTTTTTTCATTACTTGCTCCACTAGACTCTGTAAAATTCTTTCAATGATCTTTATATATACTTTTGTTTTTCATATGAACTGTGAATGATGATTTTAAATCATGTCTAATATTACAAGTTAACTAAAAAGACGATTTTTTCTTATTATTTCAGGGTGACGGTGGCAGCCCGCTCGTCTGTCCAGTCAAGAACGACCCATCGCGCTACATGCAGGCCGGTATCGTAGCCTGGGGCATCGGTTGCGGCGAGAACCAGATTCCTGGCATTTACGCTAACGTAGCTGCCGCCAGGCCATGGATCGATCAGCAGATGCGTAACTGGAACCTCGACCCCAGCGAGTACCAGTACACGCCGTACAATTAAACTGATAATCGTCCGGCCGATCGACAACTCTGATTCCTACATAAATTGTTAGATCCTTTGCTGTCAAAACTTGCATTAGTATTATTATCATCTGTTTTCGTTGTTCTGTACTCATTTAGAATGAAATTGCTTAAATTCAAATGCGATCGTGGCGAAGAAACAATAGGAAAATTATTGAAATGGCAATGTTTGACAATAAAGGACTAGTACACAGAACTTTATCCATTTGTGTGTAAATGTTGTTCGTTTTGTTAAGTGACTCTGTGTGAGCATTCGAGAGCGAATAACCTGCATATATATATATACTTGACGCGACTGTTATTACTTGTTCATTTGTGTTTCGCGGATGTCGTTTTAATATTAGTTCTTTTTCAACTGCAGAATACTCGCCTTTTTACCTGTGACGATGTAAAACAATCACGTTGTTTCGAATGTAAACGAGGAAACCCTTTTTTGTGAAATAAACAAGTACTTTTGTAGATCATTCTGTCATAATTTCTTTTTCGTTGTGCGTATTTTTGTAAATAACTGAAATAAAATATTTTATTGTTTATTAAACGCTATTTGAAATGTGTATATATTGCTCGATACACACTTATCAAAACTTGTCAATGGGAGAAGTCACTCTTATTATAAATTTCTCAATTTATCACGCCTTCTTTTTTTTTTTTAAATTTTGAGAACGAAATTACCTTGAAAAAATGCGAATAGTATGACGTCAAATAATTCTCGTAAAATTAGGTAATTGAAGAGCTATTTAAAGAGCAGTAAATGACATGTTCTGTTCTACAATTTTATGACGGCATTACGTGTTTTTTATGAGTCACTACTTGGCACGTACTAAAATTATGCTTCTTATTACCGTTTTTACATCATCTATTCAGAATTCTATAAATCGCTTCTAAGATTACTGTAAAATTTATAATTATCAACACATGTCTAAACAAATTTTATGTTCGTACAATAATCGTTTATACTTATAATTGGTTTAAAATAAACAGAAAACTGAAAATTCGAATTTGTGAATATTACATGGTCGATTTATATGGAAATAAGAAAATGGCATTTAAAACAAATTTTAAAATTATAATAATTCCACTTTTATTTAATAAAATATTATAAACTTACTAATCTTTAATAAAAATTAATGTTTTTTTAAACTGTATGTAAAGTATCTTTTTATGAATTTCACGTAAAGCCAAACATATTTCTTACCCATATTCGTTATATGAAATGAAATTTGTTTTTGTTATATAAAAAAATGACGTTTTAGCTAAGGATTATTATTTTTGCTTCGCTTTGTACGCATCGTGGATCGATTACACTTCGTTGCGCTTGTCGCCACTTGTTGCACACCTATTAATTTTCAGTAACTTGATTGTTTTGTTGTATAATTATATTCGTGTCGTAAAAAAATATATTTGACATAATTAATATTTGCTTAGAGCAGTAATTTTCTAAAGTAAATTTAGGCAACAAAGCCAATTAAAACACGGGGGACTTCTCAGGATAAAAAATAAACAACTCTTACTTTTTCAGAAATGTAAAAATAGTTTAATTGGATTATCTTTTCATAAATGAATAATAAATTAAATTTTAATTTATACACATTTCAAATCTTATAATTTTGCTTTCACTTTCTTTGTTTATAACATCAAAATAAACAAATGATTATTTTACAAAGTTGTATTATTTCTATTTCACTTCTATTGTATTGTCATATTGCTTTCCGAAAAAATACTTTATATAATATATTTTAAATCATTAAAAAATATATATAACACAAGCTTTTCGTAAAAAAAAATAAATACTTTTTTAAAATTAATTCGAATAGATAAAATTGATTTGTTTTGCTGGTGACATGCTTAGAGTTTAATGTCGCATTAGATCTGGCTTTTAATTCGTGGACTCAATCTCCAACGTCGCTTTCTCGGAGCTCTTATTTATCTCCCGTATCGTGTTACCTAATATTTAGATATGCCACGCGAACCAACAGCGACTAGTATATACATGACCGATAGTTTAGTGCTTGCTCCACGTAATTTACATAGAGAATCCTAATAATTTCTCCTTAAACACATATGCACACTTTTTAATCATTTGATAGTAGTAGTAGTATTTTTGATGGCCGTGGTTCTCATCAGAGACGCCGATATGCACATGAAAAATTCATGTTTCAGTGGTGCCGGCTTTTTCACGGGAGCGGGAATCGAACCTTTATGGTACGAGTCCAACGCGCTACCGCTGAGCCACCGTGGCTCTTTAATCATTTGATAGATAGATAGATTGAATAACGCGTGACCGCGGATTTAATTTAAAATCAGTGATACCAATCTTTGATAGCATATGGGGTAATTTGAGCATAAATTTTTCTTATCATTTTATAAGCAGGATGACTTTAATAATTTGATATTAAAGTCAATGTTAAAAATAATCTTCTTAGACAAAAATTAATATTAATTTAACTAGCACATAATCATCGTACGTAAATAACATGATATATCTACAAAAACTATATACTTATTACTTAATAAACTTTTTATTATGGAAAAACTTATTTACCAATTCAACAAATCTGGAAAACCTATTGCTATATAACATGAACTTACAAAATAATAATAGTTATATAGTAAGGCAACAACTAACAAACAATTCGTTCAATTGTAAAACTGTCACAATTATTTAAAAAAATGACAAACAATAAAAAAGCCTGTTAAGCTACTTACTCACCGCCGAAGCAACAATCGAAACTTCCAAATCCATTAGTCCATATTTTCGTGCACGACCGTTGCGTACGCGGCGCAGACGTACAAGGAGCGTAATTGGCAACCCTGTCGGCAGCAGAGCGCGCGCGCGACGGCAACCGCAGCTGCGCGGGGACATCCGCGGCGCTTCTTCGCCCGCGCGCGACTTGCATTATTGCTGTCTACTTATATCACCGACGACGGCGACAACAGTCCCGCCGAATACGAAAACTTGCGCGCGCGCGACATACGCGATACGCCATCCTTGCAGCGCTGCAGCAGCCCTTGCCGATCCATCGTTCGATATTCGTTTTTTGTGTGCCGCATCAGCATCGCCAGATCGACGCGCTTATCAGTTCCGAGAACCGAGGAAGGACACGACGTTCTATACGAGGCATATTTACAAGAGAACTAAGGCCGCCGCAGAGAAGCAGAGGGAGAGTAGACTCGCGGTCAAAGCGCGAGATGCACACGTGCAGCCGCGGCGCGCATCTACACTGGCCGAGGACGACAGCCCCACGTAAGTCGTCCTGAACGCTTACCCTTTTGTTATTGCACTTTACTTTCGTAGTGACGAACGCCTGATGTAGGTGGATAGTGCACGGGGCCGGTCGCATATATATATAGTGACAGTTTGTCGCCACTGCGCGTGTTGACAGCGCAGCTTTCTTTGTTTCGTGCCGCGAACACTAGCGCGCGCTTTTCTCCTCGTACGAGAGCCTCGCTTTTTTGTTTTGCCTCATATATATGTGCACAAGCAACTTTGCAACTACTCTACTGCTACCTGCATTCATCTCTGTGCAATGTTGCTCGGCGTATATACACGCAAGTGACATCGCGCACTCTAATCGGCCGTTTGAATCACAGTGCGCGGCGAGGAAGAGGAAGTCGCCGTGAGAGCGCGGCAAAGGAGAAAAGAAGAGCGGGCGGCGCGAGAGGGCTACACCTCTGAGATATAGGTAGGTGGTACCTGTGTCGTCGTAATCGCACCATGTCGTCAACCACCTCGTCGTCGCCGCAACGGCGGCAGCAGCAGCAGTCGTCGTCGCAATCGGGCCTGGACAGGAAGTCGACGAACTCGAGCCCGCTGCTGGACGTATCCAAGAAGCGCAATACCGTCAGCGACCTCGTCTCGACGCCTACATCGACCACGTCACCTTCGTCCTTGCCGAGGACGCCACGCACCTTGAATGCAACCAAATGCAGAAGGTAAATATTTTTAAGTGTTTTATGCTTGCTCTCGAGATTTCGTACGAACTCACCTTGGGCTATGTAGAACTGTGTACGTCTATCTGTGTACGGGCGCGTGTATACTACGGGGTTTATTTTGTTTTCAATCCAATAAGTATTGGCACCAGGCTATGTCCTAAAGATTTAATATATAACTAAAAATCATTAAACTAGTATAAATTTTCTGATCTCTTAAATATTCTCCATTAAATTCTCTTGTAACATATCTGTATTTATAATCTTCGAAATACGGGGTTTATGTGAGGACTAGAAATTTTGGCCAGAACATGTAGAAACGTTTTAATAATATTTTAATTTATTTTTTGTTAATATTTTTATGTTAGAGGATTGTTTTATCTTTTATTTTTTATTTATCATATGGTCCATTAATAAATTAACGTCATTTTTTTATCATTATCTTATTTTGGTTAGTTATACATTATATTGACCAAGGATTATCAATTAAATAGTAAAGTTTTTTAATTTTTTCCAACTAAATAAATCAAAGTATTTGTAATAAAGATTAATATTTCAGCTTTAGGTAAAAGTTTGTTTAGTAATTTAAATACTTATCTCGGGCAATATGTATGACAACTTTAAAATTTTGTTGCTACTATTTAAAAATTTTCATATTTTTATAGAATATAGGTCTCTCCCATGCATTAAATAGGTGAGAATTGCATGTGTAGTATACTAGTGTGCTTCTTTGCTAGTCTGATTCTAAGTAATACACTCAGGTTGAACTGTTTTTCGACCTCTTGTTTGTTTACATTTGTCTGTCCTTTCTTTTTAAATCTGTCCTCTTCATCATTGTACTTGTAATAATGTTTCAGACATTTCTGACTACCCATTCATTATACTAGATTTAAAAAATTCTTATCTATTTATTAATGTTACACATCAAAAGTTATTCATAATTTTACATTTTATTTTTAGTATGTAAAAAAATAATTATTCTACATGTATTAATTACAATCCCTACAAATTACCTTTACCTATCTAAATTTGTTTTAAATATTATCAAATACAAAAATTAAATTTTGATTTTAAATTTAATTCAAATTATTTATGAAAAGTTAAGAAATTGTATATATATTTTTGTGACTTAGTTGATATTTCTTAGCAAATATTTTATTTTTTTAGAAGACAGTAAATAATAATAATAATTTTTATAGGACAAAACTTTCGTTAAAAAAGAGTTATCTTGAAAAATACAGTCAATCTTCAAGTGAAAGTTTATTAAAATTTGAAAATAATACTCAAAGCAGCACATCGTTAAGTATTTCAACTGATGTAGTATCTGAACCTAGTTTAGTTCCACCAGATTATGAATCAATTGCAGCAGAATTCCAAATAAATGTATCTACTGTTAAAAAACATTATTCAATTTTGACAAGTAAACCTAGAGTTCCTATAATAAGAACATTACCTATCAAAAGAGAGTTAAGTCCTGCAAGTCCTATTCATAATTTTGATTCATCACCAATTTTTACATCAAAACCAAGAAGACGTGGACGGAAACCTCAGATCAAAAAGGAACTATTAGCATCTGATACTCCAGTTCGGAAAGTCATTAGCAAGCAAGTTAACCAGAAACTTGAAAATTATTTCAATACTTTAGAAACTGAACAACCAAGAAGTAATTCATTACAGAAGTTGGAAGACCGAAAACTTAATCAGCAGAATGGTGAACAATCACAATCTTCAAAGTCCCAAAATGTAGGGTTACCTCCTACAAGAAGCTGGGAATTTATTATTGATTCCTCAGATTCAGAAAATGAGTTTGAAAACAGCAGTATTCCTAAATCCAAAATTCAACCTTTAACTGAAAGTAATAGAACTCTTGTAACAAATCCTTTTTCTAATCTTAAAAATAAGTCTCTAAAAAAATCTGAAAATTCTCAAAGTTCACAAAATTTACAGAAAAAAAATACAACTTTTTGGACATCAAATTTTAGCAGTGATGATTCTGTGTCAAAAAAGAAAAAAAAATTTATAAAAACTTTTAAAATAAAAAAAGAAAATGAATCAGAACATTCAGATAGTGATATTGCTTATTTGGGATCCTCTTTGTCCAAGAGAAAAAAAAATGAAGCTACGGTTAATTGCAAAAAGCAGAAATCAAAAAATAGAAGTAGAAGTAAACAAAGTCACTTGTCAAAAACTTATTCAAGTAGTACAGAATCATGTGAAAAATCACTAAACGATAGCTTATCTGTAAACTGTCAGCCTTTATTCACTAAGAATAGTAAAAAAGTTAAGAAAAATAATTCTTTGTCTAGCAGTTGCACCCAGAATAAGCTTCCCTTATCTTTTGGAAGTGATCATTCACATATAGAAAATGACAATAATGGTGAAAATGAAGACAAAAAACCAAGTGCTAGCCCTCAGTCTCAAGTGCATTCTATTAAAAGTAAGATCTATTTCAACTTCCATGCAATATAATTTTAAAACTATAAAATTTTAAATATAAACTTGAATGATACTTTTAAAATGACACAATGTTAAATGCAGAATTATGTTTTACAGAAAATTTTAAACCATCACATAAAACAAAGAATTTGGATGAAGATCAACAGAGTAATTCCATTGAAAGCTTTATGTCTTTAGGCTGTAGTAATATATCATCTACAAATCCTGATTTACAATCTCTTTCTAAGAAAGAAATTTTAGGAGTTTCATCACCTCAGACAAGTAATGTAAAAGATATCACTAAATTAAAAGCAAAACCAAAAATTATTAGTGATAATATACTACCCAACAATGCAATTATTTTATCTGGATCTCAGAATGTTCGTAAAAGAAAACTGAATCATTCATCTGATTCTCATACTAAATCCAATGATGTAGAAAACAGCAGGTAATATAAATTGTTCAAATGTTATTTCTTTTAATTTCAATAATTTTTTTACAATTTCATATTTGTAACATTAATGTATTTGAATTCATGTAAAATTCTTTGAATACTTGAAAAAAACATAAGCTAAATATAAATAATACATTAAATATATATTTGTTTACAACATATAACAATAGAAGTTTATTTTTGTTTATAAAATAAAAATTCTTTACTGATAAGTTTTTTTTTTCATTTTTATTATTATATTATCATCATTTATTCATTCAATCATAAATTATGAAATAAAACAAGATTTAATTGTTGATTCTATCAACAAGCAATTTGAGTATCTGATAGTTAAACAAAAATTACAAGAAATTAAAATTAAATAAAATAATATACTAAAAATGTACTTACTGTATTTCTACCATTGAAATTTGTTAACAGTCCACGACCGATTATGGATGAAACCAAGTTGATTAAGCAGAAAACTCCAAATAAAAATACCAGTGAATCTTTGGCTAAACCCGAAATTAACGGAGTCACACAAACGTTTTCCAACGTCAAAAATGTTACATCGTCGACAACGAGTACTTCGAGAAGTAATTGGAGATCCAAGCTCACTTTGAAGACCAATTCAGATTTTTTTAATATTCAGAGTACAAAGATTCAATCAAAATCTAATATGTCGTCATTGGATGGCGGCAAAGTGGAAGAAAGTTTCGAAAGTCTTTGTCAGGACTTGACCGAATTGTCAAGTTACGAAAACGTTACGTTGTATAAGGGCAATCAGGAAGATACTATCGACATAAAAAGTGAGAAAGTTGTTTTGCGCTTGTCGGGTGATAATTTTTCAGATTCAGGTAAATAAACTAATAAAATTTAAAAGTCAATTAACATTTTTATTAATATTATTATCTTAAAATTTTGTAATACATATTAGGAAATATTTCTACTTTAATTTATTATTGTTAATTGCACTATTTAAAGCGCATTATATTTGTATATATACATATTTGTGTCTACGCCGAATTATTAAGTAATCGTAATTGCAATGCATTTTAAAATCAAAGTTTTCGGTATTTTAAAAGAAAGTCGTGTATGACGCAGCATGTGCCGGGGAATCCCCGATTCTTTTGGGTTCCTTTCGGGGGCAAACGAACAAGTATTTCGGGCTATCGATTCACAGGTGCTTTATGATTATACAAGCACCGACCTTTTCGATAGACAAATGTGTTGAACTACCTCGTAAAATTATGCAAAGTTGTGCGCATGTCTGGGTATTTTTAATGTATTTTTTTATACAGATTTCAAGTTACCAATGCTTCTCGATAGCAACGAAGACGTCAAGGAGTCGACGTCTTCGAAGACGTCTTCCAGGATTTCGCCGATAATCTTTGAACGTAATCGTCCACTGAAAAGACGTATATCATCGCCGACACCAGCATCGACAGCACAAAGAAACATAAGCCAATTGAAACCCTTCACCAGACCGCTGCAGCGGCAGCCCTTGCATGATCAGATAAGTTCGTTAAGGCCGAGGAGCGCAACAATCGACAATCCCCTGAACAATGCCGGTGCGTCTCTACCTGGTTTTCGCCAGGCACCGCCGTTCTTGAATAAAGATCCAAGGCTGAACAGGTCGATTAGTCGGACGAAAACTTCTGAGAGGGATCCAAGATTGAATAGGTCAATCAGCCCAACCAAGACTGTTTCAGAAAGGGATCCAAGACTAAATAGGTCTCTGAGCCCGCTGACTGCCGCAGATGTAGTCGTCACGGATCCGAGATTGATTAGAGGCAAGTCTACGCCGACGAATGTATCATTGTCGTATTCAGGTAATTTTAATAGTCAAACGTTGCCATAAAACAATTTGAATATTGTATTTTAAAATTATTTAATATTCTTTAATAATGTTGTTTGTTTTAAAAGAAGACAAAATCGTTGATCCAAGGTTACGAAAAAGGAAGGAAAGAGAAGAGGCTGAGAAGGCAGCAAAAATAGCAAAGGGAGAGGACGTTGATGAAAATAAAAATGATGTGTCGACACATTCAGCTGCATCAGAAGATTCAGATGGTTCCGCCCAACCAATAAAAAAAAAGAAATCGTCGGTATTTAAAAGATTGGGTTTAAAGAAAACTCCATCTCCAGAGAGGAAACACACCCCTGTTCATAATGAATTGTTGGATATTATCAAAACAAGAAAAGAATTGCCCAAGCTTAACGCCACTTGGGAAACAGATGATGATGAACTTTCTCTCCATCCTGGTGAAACGATCTTCTCGTACGTAACATTCTTAAGTAAATAGTATCTTTAGAATTTAATGCTTCAATAATAATATTTAATTTCATAATGTTATCGAAAAATATTTTTTCAGGAGTGACGAGGAATCAAATGCCAGTCCTCGACATCGCAAGTTCACATCTGAGCGAAGCCGTGCTACCGAAGAATTAAACAATCAATCAATACCCGTTAAAAATCGGTTGAATTGGAATGCGTCAGTTGTAAATCGTAGGGTACCACCTCGATTAGGTCCACCTGTAATGTCAACTGTGACGTCGACACGAAGATTTAATTCACATCAGCCAGGGCAAATGCCTCCATTAATGTCACAAGCAATTAAGGTAATTGCATAATTTTATCATGACTATTCATTTTGATTGAGTTGACAACATAGATGTATCAATATTTTTGTTTTTGATGTATTTTGGGTAAAAAACCAAGTAACATTATCGCAGATTAAATTTTTTTAATATTTAATAAAAATTAGTGTTTGATCAACATTAAGAAAATCTACTATTATGTATGTTACGAATATATATGAAAATACTTACTACATCTTTACTATGAGTGGATGTTAAAAACATTTCTAATTAGAGTTAAGAGCAAAGCAAGCTTGTCAATTCTAGGTAATCAAAATTTCTAGTATTTTTGTATGGGAAAAGGTATATAGTTTATATAGCAAATATACCTTTATTTTCTTAAATGTCTTATTTTATTCTTTCCTCTTTTTTGTTCTGTAATAATTCACCAAAAAAAACTTAATCACCAAAAAGTCAATAAATCTTCAACAATATTTGAATAGCACATTTTTAGAATCATAGAGTTAGAAAATATATTTTTACTTCAATCATATTAGAAGTGTACACTTTTATTTAAAAATATGTTAGGTGAATGTTGGGTAATAAAATTTATAAAAAGTCGTTTTCTTGTTATTCTTATATGCAAATTAAATAATTCAAAGTTAGAATAATAGAACGTATTAGCAGTAAGGTTTAAATCTTTTTCTTAATGTATTATTAAATATAATAAATTTCATTTTATATCCAACAGCCTCCGAAGACTCTACAGCACCCATTAAATACACCAGCAACTACAATTCCATCTGCAGTCTTTACTGAAAATTTTTATAAAATGAACGCCGCTCAAATGTTGAAGGATGTAGATAATTTTAGAACGCAAGAGCTTCAGGATAACTCTTATATTACATTCGGAGACAGTGTGGAAAAAACTACCAAGTTTGACAATGTATCGATGCTTGACGGACACAATGAACCTGTACAGGTTGGAATGAACGATATAAAAACTTCATTTTTTAAGAGCTATTGCTTCCGAATGTTGCGCAGGGGAAGATGTCTAGGGGATCAATCAACTTGCAATTTTTCTCATAAAGTAAATAAATTTATTCCTATTTAGAAATATAGAATTTAAATTTAAATAAAAAGATTAATTTAACACATTGTTTCATTACACATAATAATTTTTTCAGATTATTTTTCTACAAAAATCGATACAGCATAAAAAACCTGATGTCATCATTTCTATTTTAGACAATGCAATTCAAAATGACTATGAGTTTTTCGTGATCAAAGTTTGGAACTCTATTCTACCTGTATTGCATAATGAAGCTTTTGCCGTTTTTGAGAAGATGTATCAGAAACTCATACGTTCTGAAGAAATAATTGATGGGCTTTTGGAATATTGCCTCACAACCAAAATCCACACCGCTGAATCTTTTATCAAGCGAATATCTCCTATAATCGAAAAGAACGACCGGGATACCGTTCAGATAATTTGTTCAGCGATTAAGAGCAAACTTACCGATGGATTTTGCTGGGAAACAATTAAAGATCTCTGTCAAAAAGCCATACCACCGCATGATATGATCGAATTAACCATGTTACAGTGTTTAAAAAGGAAAAAGAACCAGAGCCACATACAAGAAGTGTATGACTTAGTAAAGAATAGGATGAGCACTTTAGATAGGAATAAATTAAGCCCGTCGTTACTCAAACAGTTTTATAATCTCGTTCAAAGTAAGGATTTTTCTGCAACAAGTCGAGACATACTGAATACAGTACCGTTAATGGTCGGGACGACAAATACTGTGAATATCTTCTCGAGGTATGCTAATTACTATTTCAGAATATTATTTATTTAATCGTTGCATTTAAAATTTTCTATATGCCTTGAATATATAATTATTAGTTAACTGCTTACAATAAAAATTAGCTTAACAATTATAAGGATTTGCGAACTACACATTTGTAAATTTGATATCTATCACAAATAATAAATGATTGTTTTGGTTTACTGTTAGTAAGGAAAGAGTGCAAACCAGAAGACAATCAAATGAGAGTGTAAAATCAATCGAGAGTGACAAATTAATTCAGCCCTTGACCGTAAAAACTAACAGGGCATATAGTTGTCAAATAGCGAGTCCAGCCAAAGTACCTGATTCTGATGAACAACCTAATGGATCACCTGTAGAAGTACTAAAAACAACTCCGAATAGAGGGGAAAGTACAAATTTCACGGAATATGTTGTATCAGAAGTGGGTAGGTATATTTGACAGACTTTTTTACGAAAATGAGTTATTGTACACATATTTAAATAATTAAGTTACCATGTTTATTAAAAATAAAAATTGTTTTAATAAATAAAATTTATTCTTCAATAAACGATGAATTCGTTATGATATTAATATTAAAAGTTTTCATCCTTATTGTAATTATTTATTTTAATCTTTTATTTCAGATTCTGATGAACCAACAAGTATCTTTAGGGATCGCTTCTGGAAGTTGTATCATGCAGTTCAAGGAGTCGATGAGGGTTTGAATCACGTAGATTACGAATACGTGTGGAAGACTATGGATCGTTTTTGTAAAGAAAACACTGAAAATGGAGAGTTGGTGAAGCGTGCGTACTATCACATATTATGCAAAAATGTGAAAAAATGTGAGCGTCATATTACGGAAATCATCAAACAAGCAGGTAATCCTAATCATGTTATTATTGATTATATAAAGAAAGATCAAGATAAAATTGAGTGGTAACAGCTAGATTGCTTTTTTAAGTGGTAGTTTAGAAATTAACGTCCAATGAATTTAATTTTTTATAAAAAGCCCGTAGAAGCGAAAAGTAAATTTATTTTTATGAATATAACTGATAAGAATCAGTTTTACCAAAGTAATTTAAAATGCTTAGATAGATAACACTTTTAAAAAACAAAATTCTATCAAAAAATCTTTAGTTTTATCGTCTACTTTTCGTTTTTCATTTTAAAACTTTAGTTTTTTTTTTTAAATTATTATTACTTAATACTCATATATAAATCAAGGTAGATATACGAGATATTAAATTTTTAAATTTTATTTTGCTTTTGTTTTGACGAGAAGATAAATATGTCAGGCGTTAAAATATTGTTCCTATACATATACTTAAGAAATACTCAGCAACATCATATTATTGTGATCAATGATAGTGTTAATAATAGAGAATTCACTCAACAATACAAGTTGCCTTGTATAGCTATATAAATACTCATAGTTTAATCACAAAATCAGATCTTGTTTTTATATTGTATAAGCTAAAATAAAATTTCTTGATAATATTTAATAGCGTTATATTAGATTAACAAATTTAGCAATTAATAGTGACGGAAAAGTATATATATATATATATATATATATAAAAGAAAATGTCGCGACGTGATGTTTTTGATTAACTAGCGTATAATTTTACTGTATAAAGTATTTTTAATTCTTAGTATATAAAAATCCAAATGCACTCGTATAATAATACTCTTTTTACACGTGATTGTAAGA
>JAYJLV010000001.1:10235491-10250901 GCA_036873485.1 Torymus texanus | reverse complement strand
ATAATATTTAATAGCGTTATATTAGATTAACAACTTTAGCAATTAATAGTGACGGAAAAGTATATATATATATATATATATATATATATATATATAAAAGAAAATGTCGCGACGTGATGTTTTTGATTAACTAGCGTATAAGTTTATTGTATAAAGTATTTTTAAGTCTTAGTATATAAAAATCCAAATGCACTCGTATAATAATACTCTTTTTACACGTGATTGTAAGATTTTATTTTTTGTATTGAGGAAGAAAAACGTACAAAAGACGATGTATAAAATATATCATAATAAAAAAAAGAAAACCATCTTTTCTACATCCTTGCCCTTTGTTTCAATACTTGGGTCTAACATGTGTCTCTTTATTTTATGTTGTTCGTTCTTTCAAACTCAATGTCTACAGTTCGAGGCGGATGGTCAGTCTCGCGCAGATCCGTCGAGCTGCTGTTCGACACCGGTATTTGCGCCCTGATCGATTTAGCCAACAGCAATTTTTGGGTGATGGCGCTAGAGCTGTTGAGGTCGGTGAAGATACTCGAGCCCGATGAGCCGAGGACCGATTTCGTGCTCATTAGCGTCGAAATTTATTTAGCTAATAACGATCCCTTAGAGGCACTATACTTGCTACAAAGTGAGTCCTTGATATATCTTCTTTTTCTTCGAGCTCGGTTGTTCTTGTCGAGGTTCGAGTAAGGTAGTTTGCCTAAAAGGGAATCGTCGGTGAAAATAATTTCTTCTAAAACTTATTTCTTTACCTTCGATTTTAAATACAAATTTGTTTAAATAAAATGGCTTTGTATATTAGAATATAATAAATTTTAGAAGAAATGATTTAATGGAAGTTTTAATAAACGACTATTAATTCTAACTCAAAAATAATTCGTGAAATTTGATTAATCACGAATGTTTATTGTATCTTTTTACAGTAATAACGTGAGAAATTACATTCACAATAAGCAAAATCATTTACGAAGCATTGAAGTTAATTCATACATGCGATGTTCTTATGAAATTTTTCTTTTCACCGACGCTGGCCCATTATACAATGTTACTGCTTATGCTGTTTATTAGTGAAACGTAATCATAAATGTGTTGTATGAATTTTTGATAACTTCTATCGATTTTTATAAAATTGATAGAAATTATAAACCATGAATCAGAGCTGAGTAGTGAGGATTCTAAAGCATGTATTGATTTTATCATCATGTGCAAGTGATTTTGTTTTATTAAATGAAAAAGTGAATGGCATGTAAGTAAAGTTCAGTGCCATATTTAAATTACATAAAATTTTTACATTCTTTTGAATCTGCATTACTTACCAACGACGGTTACTCGTTTGATACGTTTGATTATCTTTGCAGGAACAAAATTGATAAGGACCAACCGTGACGAATGGCTTGTGAATTATAGTACCAGAGAGGATGAAGTGCATAGAAATAAGATAGTATATATCCTTTTAAAGGCCTTGTCTTTTGTAGATATTGAGAAGGCAGTATATCTGTTCCAAACATTAATGGCTGATCAGTACATATCGTATTATCCTATTGGTAAGACTCCAGAATTTCTTATTTCGTATAAAACTCAATAAAAGAGTGATGTTTTTTAAAATAATTATCTGTTTTATATTCTAGATTTACCGCTTTATTTAGATAAATTGACATTATTGTTGATATTGCAAAATAAAAATGATTTGGTTGCTGATATATGCAGACTTGCCATGGATAATGATCTTACGTTTCAAAAACCGACTTATCAAGAATTGCTTACTCACATGCTGCCGTTTGATGAAGTTCTAGCAAATCAAATTTTAGATTACGCCATACACCTTGGTTATTACAACGATATTCAGGTGAATATTTTCAAAATAAAGTTATTTTAATTTCGTTATACCAATAAAATGTAAATGGTAAAATTTTAGATAAGAAATGGATTTACAACCATTATACTTGATTCTAATAGTACCGAAGAGGAGGTTTACTTGATATTGAAAAGATTAATTCATAAATTACTCTTGAACGTTGGACCTGTTGTATACCGTTTAAGACCTAATCAGTTAAAAGTTATTATGATATTTGAGGTATGTACTGTATTTTCTGTTAAAAGTTTAATGAGCGTATTTTGAATCAATAATGTATGCTACAAAATTATCAGGACATACCAAGCGAAAAACGTCTGCACATAAATGAATTGGCTGTTATAACTAGAGATCAGTATAAAGACTTCAGAAATTTAGTGGTTAAGTTGCTGGCAACACGATTTTCTCCACCAATAAGAACTGCTGTTAAACGTTACAAAGGAGGTAGATTTTGTAAAATAATTAGTCGGTCACTTGTTCAATATTTGAAGCATTGGATCTAAAGTGGTTTACTCACCTTTTAACTTTTTATATAACTTTTGACGACATATGCTGTTTTGTGTATGTATATCAAAGTTTTTCTTCTTTAATGAATTAAATTCATTAACGAAATCTTACTGAATAAAATAAAAAATCTTTAATACATCTTTAAGTAAATCTTTTCAAAATTTTTTCAGAAAAACGAACAAAATTTTTATTAACTGTAGCGTGTGCTATAAATGTATCAGTCTTCGAGATTGATATTTGTATTTTAATTTGTTATGAGTCATAATATTATTTTCTAATTCATTATATTTTATTTTTTAATGTAATTTATGATTAAACAAATTTTTGATAAAAAGTGAAATATTCAGATATCATTGGTAACTTTTCAACAAAAAATATGTATTATACAACAAAAAATATAAACGCAAGTGCGTTTATAAAGACAATATTATAATCTTTATTAATACACAAAATTTAACAATGAATAATTTTTTGCGTTTCATTAAATGTACAGTTTCGAACTTTAACTCTTCAAAGTGCAAAGCATTTTTTCATGTTGAAATTATACAATAGTAGTTAGAATTATCACATGTAAGAGGTATATTCATCGCATTGAAAAAATAAAAAAAACTACTTTTGTATCACAGTACATATACAAAATAAAGACACATTAAGTTTTACTTTAATTTCAGACAATTTAAAACTGCTTACTTTTTTATTTATTTTTATTTTTTTTTATTTTATTTTTTTTTTTTTTTTTTTTTTTTTTTGTTGTAGGCCGAGGAAACTGGTTTAATCGTAAAGATAATCGATAATCAATATCTTTATGATTGTAAATATAAAATTTTTTTTAAAAAATTGAATGCGATTGAATAGCACATTTTGGTGAATTTAAAAATATATATATACACAGAATTTTACTAGGCAAATTTGCTTAGTCAAATTCCGGAATGTCATCAAAAGAGTAGCCTGGAACCTTGCGATAGGCTTGTACAGCTACTCTCACGTGATAAGCACCAGGGATGAACATTAGGGCGCCCAAAATAATAATTGGCCACATTCGATCAGAGTACTGACAAAAAAAAAATGGAATATTAGTATAATTTTATTTTATTTTTTTTATTAATTCATTTATTATGGTATATATTCTATTGTGAAGTTTTCAAAGAGAATCGCATTTTTCCATTTGATATAAAAATATTTTCAATTGTATATTGCAATCAACTAATAGTTTTATAAAAGGGTATTTTTTTAATAATATATATGATCAATTTAAATTTTAATTGAAATAAACTATAAAAAGTGAAAATGTAATCAATATTCTTATTTTTATGAAATAAAAATATTTGTGAATGCTAAATTTTGCATGTAGCCATCTTTAATTTAATAAAAAATTTTATTTCATCTCCTCGATTTGTTAAAAAATGTTACCTTTGTATCTATGTGACCACTCACAATTAAGCTTCCTATTACAAGCATAACTGTGCCTCCAACGAATAATAATGTGGCTAGCGTAATTGCCTTCCATGGTATTTTTATTGGAGGTGAAACGAACTAAAAACCAAATCATAAATAAACGTCGATTAACAGCGAGAATTATAAGTTCTTAATATCAAAGTAATAGCTCACTTGTGAATCCACGAAACCATTATCGGTTTCGGTGAGCTGAGTGTAATCCACGTTGTCGTATTGTCTTTCTCTTACTCCTTTTCTTCTCGACATGCTCAATTTGTGAATATAATCTGAAAAAGTTATATAAAATGTTACAAATCTGTTTTTTTTTTGTTTTTACCATTTAACCAGGTACACATTTCAAATTACTATTTTATTTCAATAGTTTTACGGGATTGTAAAATTGAGAATTGCGACGTAAAATAAAGCAATAAAAAAAAAAAAAAAAAAGAAGAAAAAAAAAAGAATACTATATACAAATAGTTATGAATTTTATTCATACACTAAGCATAAGCACCGATTTAATTATAACGAAATTGTTACTTGACATGAGTAATTTTCTGTACGAGAGTATTGATGTTATAAATTTTTGAATCAAGCGCATGTCCATACTGATAAGCAAAATACATATCGATATTCGATATCGTCAATATTCTATTTCTATTTTCCTGCTTTGATTGAAGGTTGATTTTTTTACAAGTGTTAGCGAATAAGGTAAACAATAAAATATCTCTGTAACAACGCATTCGCCAAACTAAGTAAAATGATGGCATTAGTTATTAATGCTGTAGCATATAGTATGCATACGCAGGTATAATATAAATAAGAAAGCACTCAAATATATTAACGCCAACCCAATAGACGCGTGGATCAATATAAAAAAATATCTTTTTCACGTCAAACGTTAACTTCTCGAGAAAAAAAACAACGGAATCCACGCCCTCACCATCTTTACATGCGTGTGCGTTCCAATTTCCACAAGAGTCCAATACACTATCACACTTATTACAGGTATATACTCCCGCGGCGCGCTACTTCTTACGTACTATACAGCAATGACACGTGTGTTTAATATACACCGTATAGGCAAGAGACGAACGTCGACTACTACTGCCTGCGGACATAGAACTTAGCGATTTCTCATCGGAGGCGCGCGTTCGCAAACGTAAAAATAGAAGCGGCGCTCGAGTCCTGCGCACTCGTGCGGTTCCAATTTGCCGCCGCGCCGAGCGGCAGAGCAATGGTTTATGTAGGTATATATATATACATATATACAGCCGGCCGGCGCGCCTATAATAATGATTTGCGTCGTGCACGGAGACACGGAGTTTGCGTTCAATTGCGACTGTTTGAAATTTGAATTGAGCGCTTTGTTTGACACGGAGAGAAGTGGCGCGCGTTTGAATGTACGCTTCGTCTTTTATAGCATGTGGTATTTGCGGGCTGCTTGTTTAGGATATTTGAAGATTGCTTTTGTAAATTATTTATATCTTTACAGTATAAAGTGAAGAGTTAAGATGGATTTTTCATTATTTTAATTAGGTTTTTCTTTGATTCGAACTGTATTTTTATTGGAATAACTTGAAAACCAGTTGATTAGACTGATGGGGAGCGTCATTTCAAAAACTTGGAGTTATAGGTACTGCTATTACTATTATAAAAAATTTAAAAAATTCCTCTTCTAAATACAAATTATTCAATCTGAGAAAATCTTCCGTAGAACGTAAAAAAAAAAGAAATGAAATGGAAGATTTAATTATCATTCAAAGTTCCATAGCATACCATTGCAGCATAAAGTTTCAACCGAGTTGAAGAAGCGCTAGGTGCGGACTCTTAATCAGAGGATTGATAAACATTTTAAAAATGCGAAAAGATAAACAAAATTTAAGCAAATAAATGCGACTTAGTGCTGGTAACGATACATCGTAATAATAGTCTCACAATTAAATTAAACAATGAATTACAATTTTTATATTGAAGATAAAAATATTTAATTTTTTTAATATCCAAAATAGAAAGCTAAATTAATTAATTAAATTAAATTTTAATGATATTTATTAAAATTATTATAACATCAGCTTTACATGGCTACAAAAATAACAGTTTAATAGAAAAATTATCTACCATTTTAACTATTGAAGCAGTTGAATGATTTTATTAACAGTCAAATGCTATCCACACAAACTTATATTGGAAAGAATTGTTTCAAAACATGAATACCTATTTTAGATTCATTCTCGTTATACTTAAACTTTTATTGAAAATATTATTCATCATTACAACTAGTTGAATTTCAAAAAAATATCAATACTTATTAATGTGAATTGTGGGCAATTCAATCGAAACTATAATAGAAAATGTCAAATAAGCAAAAAATAAAAGTATTCGATGTCATTGTCACGGCTGGCTGTTTGCGTTGAAATTCATACTCAAATTCATGCTAGTGTAACAAAAATTCATCTATGAATAAAAAATAATACGAACTGTATTACTAAAAGGATGCCAGAATTATTATTGTATGTAAGAGAAACTTAGAATAAGCTATACGAAATTACTGGTACATTTTTTTACACTTAATATAAGCAATGTATATATAAAAAATATATATAATTAAAATAACATTTAGTGCAGTTTAAAAACGTTTATTTGTATTTTCAGAAGAAAAAAAAAACTTTAAAATAGGCTAACTAAAAACAGAGAATATAGTGAGCTAAATATAGATATTGCAACATGTTTGCAATCGGTAAAAAAAATGATGTTTCAATGATTTCTAGTGAAGACAAAAGTATCATGCATTAACTTATGAATAATTTAACTAATGTTGAAATAAAAATTTCTTAACATTATTATAATATTTCAAAGGGTATTAATTAAGTAGACATTTTGGGTGATAAACTCGAATAGTGTTTACATCGAGTGTATAGTTTAGGATCAAATTACTATACAAAACGTGATAACCACTATATTTGTATTTTGTCGCATATCGCGTGACGTGCGAAAAGTAGATCATCGCATTACATCAGATACCTGTGGCCTATGCACATAATAATATACTTGATAAATTTTCCCCCCTATTAACGAATCGGCGGTTATTCCAAAAGCAAACGTCACTTTCTATTTCGTCCAACTGTTTACGTATCGCATTACACGCTCCCCGCAAAGTTCTACGTAAATTTCCTACAGTATATACAATTTCTCTCGGAACTACAGACGCCTCATTATCGATCTCTATCACAACCCATATTCTCCGCGTCTCAAGCTATCACTAAAAAGAAAACGACTTTATGTACATCGTCGTTAGCATAGAAAATCGCAGTGCATCGTGTATTTTCTACTCGAGCTACCTATACTTATTAAAAAAATAATAATAGACGCGCTGCTGCAGCTATAGGGCACATCACACGTACCGAGCTCGGTCTTGCAGACGAGGTTGACACTGTCATCAAGGCAGGCCCTATCCGCGTGGTCCCGGCGCGCCGCCTGCTGCACCGTCTGCTGCAGTCCTATCAGCATGTCCATCCTTGCTGGACAATCTTCTTTCACACTCAACAACTACATATATATATATACACGCAGAGTTTACAAACGAGTAGTATCACGCGCGCCGTTGTCGTCGTTGTCGCTGCTCCACATGACTACTATACTACTACTACTAGTACTATACGCGTGGGGGAGCATATCGTGCCGACAACAATATAAGAGTGAGGCGCGTGTGTGTCACCCGCTGTGTTATCGATCGGGACGGTGGCGACGGGGTAAAGAGAGAGAAAGAGGAGAGAGGGCTATTATATACCCGCTATATACG
Source organism: Torymus texanus (assembly GCA_036873485.1). Lineage (NCBI taxonomy): Eukaryota > Metazoa > Arthropoda > Insecta > Hymenoptera > Torymidae > Torymus > Torymus texanus. The sequence continues at coordinate 10,243,303 of JAYJLV010000001.1, read as the reverse complement.
CGGCGCGGCCTCGTTTTTCGCCGTCCAACACTGTCTGTATGTATATATGCGTGTGTAGTGTTGTTATGCTTATAGGCGGCGCCTGCTCGCGCGCAACAATACGTACTGGTTCGCTCGGCGCTGCCCGCAGCGGCCGCGGAGGGTTAGGCGACGCTCGTCGATGGGAGGACCGGAGACGAGGATGCCTGGCTGTTACTGCTACTCGTAGCCGTCGTCACCGTCGTGGTTATCGTTGGGATGGGCTTGTTGCTCGAGTCGCTGGCCACTGACATGACGGACGTCTGCTCTATACTGCGGTTTGTTTACGCGGCCGCGTGTGTGGGTGGGCACTGTGCTGCCGAGTAGTTCGCTTGGCTGATACGGAGCCAAGCGCGCCGCGGCGGTGCAGACAGCGGCGAAGCGGCGTTGCCGTCGTGTATGTGAATGAACGAGCTAGAGGGGCCGTCACGTTCTGGTTACGGCGCGAAGTTTCAAATCGACTGGAGGATTTTAAATATTTCTCTTTAATTGTCCTCTTAGTCGTTAAGTGATTAGAGACATAAATGGAGTTGAGTTGATTTATAGTTACATTTTTTTAATCACGCAGATATTTTTAAATTGGTGATTATCAAGATAATTGAGAAATCTGTCAGTCAAGTGATAAGAGGAAACGTTTATAAGTAGTAACAGCAGGTAACAGGCCATTCTGGAGCAAAATCGTTTAACGTCGGTTCAAGTGTCTAACCTAACTCAACTTGTGACTACTGATTTAAAAGTCACTTGACTATGTTGCAGTTGGGACAAAAAAGTTATGATCAGTATCAAAACTTATTTAAAATGTCATTACGTATGTATTCGTAGAAACGCCAAAACTTTTTTTTTATCATTAAATATATTCTTACAGTACTAATGTACTCACATAGAAGATAAGCTGTATGCAAATAATGTTTCACTTAGTTGTCGTGTCCAAAACTCAAGTTTGATTTATTTGAGGAGATCATTCTATATGAAGACTTAATACTATAAATATGACAAATTCAAAGATAGCGTTTCGTACTTTCAAACAATAATTATCCTCGAGCAATGTTCAAACATGGTAATTCTACACTCTATCACAATTACATATAACAGTGTAGGTTGAGCAACGACATAGGTTCAACACTCGCCATTCACCAACCGAGACATACACACGCTATACAAATCGAGAGCCAAGTGGTAACGTTGGCGTTGATATATATACGTGCTCACATTATGTCGACGCTAAGCAGAGTTTAGAATCGTAGCCGGTAGATGACATCACTCATCAGCTCTGAGAGTGCTGCCGACTCGAAATAAGCCAGACTATACTGTGCTCCAGGTGCACGTGCACTAAGCACACACCTGTGTTTCAATTGTACGATAGCGCGTTGATCATTTCGTATTTTAAGATTATTTTATATGATTCGCGGGGATTTTAAATGGTTTTAGTTTCATTCTTAAGAACAGTTTAATCTTGAATTATCCAGTTTTTCAACTAATAAGAAAATGACAATATATATAACCACTTCAAGTACAATATCTTGTTGGAATTACTTTAAATTATCTTTAATCGATATATTTACGAATTTTCGCAAACCTTACAACATTTCTTTCAAAGTGCTTTTTGCATTTCTGAAAAATTAACGAACTGTTAAGACTACCTCTGTATTTACATAGAATTAAAAGAATCAACAAATCAGGGTATAGAACTTCTATTATTATACTAGCTTCTATAGTCAAATAACTTTATTTCAAGACAAATAACTCTTTGTCATATTTTAAAAGACGTTTGGTTCTTTAAAAGAGTTATTATGCAGTTTTTTTACTCAAAACTTAAGAAAATAAGGTCAGGTATATTGATGTATATTTTTTCGGCGATTTTTGAAAAAATTCTACCATTTTTAAAATATTCTAAGTAGCTTTTTTATAAAACCGTTTAAAGTTTACCTTAAGGTTTTAGAATAATGATCTACATGTTGATGTATTTTCAATTACAACGAATTCTTCTACTGTCTCCTATTAGAGGAAGCAGTGACCAAAAAGTACAAAAAACTTTTAATTTTTGTACAAGAATTCATGTCAACACTATGACTACACTAAAATATACCGTACCAAAATAAAAGTTCTAAGTCACCCTAGTATTATCTGTACCTGGGATATACATTACGCAATACCACTGAACGAGAAATTCATAATGAACAAGTTTAACATCGATGGCATGTGTACCGTATGTGTCAAGGTCGCACGAATCGCTTCCTTTGCCTTTCCATTCGATTACACGGCACAAGATGTTTTCAAAATTCATATAGACATTTTCGACTGCGGACAAATTCAGGCGCAAGGTCGTGGGCAAAGAGGAAAGTTTACATAGCCTCGTGTAGACATATACGTGTGTGTCTGTGTGTGCATGTGTTGTATACTCACTCCACATGTTGTCTTCCGCGAAGACTGCATCGGAACAGTTTTCATCTGAATTGCTCCTCGTTGACGGGCAGTTGCATAGGGGCCTCCCCGAAAAATTTTTCGTTCTCTGCGTTATGTTTGTAGGGCTGCAAAATAAAATTTGAGGTACATAGTACAGAGGAGTTTTTTTCGATTTTTTATGTTACGTGATTTGCAAAAGAAACATGTATTTATGATAATCGTGATTTATTACCATATTTAGCAGAAAGTGAAGTAAAACAGAAATGTAATGAGTGTACGATAACAGAAAAAGTAACTATATTATGTTTCCTTATTATTGTTTACTTTTCTTTTTTACGTGAGCGCGATATATATTTTTTCTTCATAATATCCTTAATATTTATAAATCAACCAAAATACTGATTGGGATTTTATTTATATGAATAAGTAATTCGCTTAATAATACATCATTTGTTTATATTAGTTTTAATTTCTTAAATCTATGGTCGTATTAGGAGATATCTTACTAAAACAATACTATAGAGAATGTTACGTAAATATAATCCGTATCTTACAATCTAGATACATACATATTTTAAAACTTGAAAGAAAAAGATAACTAGTTTACTCAAAAAATAATTACCATGGACAATATTAACATTTTTCTTTGCTTTTCAAGAAAAGAATAAAAAAAGACATTCAAGTAAACCTATCATATTTTTATTTACAAATAAATTATCAATTATCAACTATGATTATGTACATTTCTCCGTAATATCTTTTCCAAACACTTCCAAACACTCTTTTACTGCACTTCCTAACATTTCTACGAAGATTATTCAAATGATGCCACGACAGCCATGTAAGATACCGCAGACTTCATTATCTAAAATTAAAGTTGTCTCAAAACTTTTAATTAGAAAATAATACGATTATTTATAAAAAAAACGATAGATACAGATCCAAAATTCTCCAGACTCATAACGTACAGTCCTCCGGCAGTGAAAACGCAGGGCTTTATACACCTTAACATAACAAGTTTTAATAGTTTTTTCGATTTCTCAGAAAGATTATACCATTCGTTTGTATACCTGAAAGGCCAAAAATTAAATCAATTACATTAGCTGCCACTTATTGCATAATTGAAATTTTGTGTTCATACGTCAAGATTTACGATGAAAGTATGTGTAATTCAATACTTGCGTGGACACGAATAAATCGCAACTGTGATTAATGATCAATTGACCAGGCCAGCTTACGTATAGTAAATGCAGAACAGCACCGAATACAACCAGCATTAACCGAATCACATCTATCATTGCTCCCACGTGCACCATTACCTAAAAAACGACGAATTCCCAGATGTGTTGAATTCAAATAAATAATAAAGTGAATGGCCGATTGTGAATTTTAAAAATTAAACGTTATACCGCGAGGAAAACTTCTGGTAATAAAGATATTTTTGTTTTTCAATCGTATAATACATAGCTAATTACAATAAGTGATTCCAGCCACTGAAAAACAAATTTTGTCCAAGGAGGCGTTTTGTGATATACAATTTAAAAAGTCAGTTTTTATGTATAGATTTTATCTATACATATATCTTTATATCTTTGTGTCAAATCAACATTTTCAAATAAGGAAAGAAAATAACACTAAAAAAAAATTTGCTGAATCGGCCAGGGTGCCTGACAGTTTTAGTCATAATGTTATATGGGTAATTGGATTTAATTACATTATATATAGGAGAGAATTTATTTAACTTGCTGCCATTTGTAAGCCTATTCATTCTTTCGTTTTAAAATTTTCACGTCATTTTCTTGAAGGCCTTTTGCAAATTATAAAACATACACAAAGTCTAGCATGCAAAGCTGCTTTAACCTGAGATATTATTTCCAACGACTAAAGTTGTGTTATGAATTTTGAATTTATCGAATTTTAATTATAACGTATAAAAATTTAATAATTAAAAAGGTTTCTGCAAAATTTTAACACCCTAAATTTCGAGAATGCTGACCAATCTTCAGGATTTGTAAACAGATGGACGCGATTAACAATGCGGTAGATGGTGCTCAGCATTCTCCACACCTAGAGAGCTAAAATTTTGCCGAAATCTTCTTTATATGAGATGGTATCTGCAATTTTCATTACAATAATAAATAATTTATTGTTAATTTAAGAGAATAAATAAATATAGTATATTAATTAATATAGAACAGAACCTAAAATTTCATTAAAACAATTTATTTTAATGTTATAGTACAGTATATGAGATCTCATATATAATATTTTCACACGGAAACTCATGATTCTACGGTTATCCCATTTTTGCACAATGCTCCTTCGTTTCTGTATATATATCTTTGCTGAACTGTATTTGTCATGGGATTCTGGCTAAAACTGCCAGGTTTTCTAGCTCATCTACCGGATTTTTTTTCAGAGAAAGATTTTGCCCTCTATTTTCACTTACCACATCAAATCTTTACCCAGTACACAGTAAGCTACAAAAGGTGAAATACAGAAATTTTATTAAAAAAATTGCGTACTTGAAATATGTAGCTCCTATATCTTCACAAAAAAGATCTATGAGATTAAACTGAGAGTATTATAACGTTTAGTCTTGTTTACCAGACGCTTCACTCTCAGTTTCCCAAAGCCTTAGCAAAATCCGTTTCCCGGACACTGGAATCACTCCTAATTAGTAACTTGAGTAAATCAAGTGTACAATTTTTCTCATGTAGTTTCCTCTGATATAAATTAATTGTTTTTTTAAAAACACACAAAAATATTAAAATTATTATTCCAAAGAAGCGAAGTAGAGAAGCATAATATACTTACTACAACGATACCAACACTTATAAACAGAATCATGTAACCTAATAAAATAAGAAAAGAAATACTGTACGATGATTCGATCAAATCAACGAACCTATGCATCGCAAAAAATATAATAACAAATTATTATTGTTTCAGTCCCAACTACAAAATAAACTATTATACTCAACTGCAGAGCTTCTTTATGCAATTGAATAGCTTTAATAATAATGTCGTAGCTAACATCTTTTATTGGATCAAAAGTTACTGTTGCAATGTATAGACGATGTCTGAAAACCGTATAATCTTATTTTTTTAAATAGTCCACATTGGGATTATGAAATGGGATTGCAATTAAAAAAAGTGTGCTAATGATCAGATCAATTTAACTATTCGAAATTGTAGCTCACTTGATGATGGAAAAAATTCCTAGAATCTGATGTACAACTACCATGTATGTTGTGTCGATGCTAGTAACAGCTATAACTGTCGTAACAGACGCAAACATGAAGTACACGTAGAGTTTGTAAAAGTTCTTGTATGGATCAAATATAAATTCGCCTCTTACGAACAACATCTTTGGACGAGACTCGTTCTTCGGGTATATGAGATCGAGAACGATTGGTATCATTGGAATTTGACAAAAACCGATCCCAGCTATGGTCATGTACACTGTAATTCGAAAAAAGCTTAACTATATATAAATGTTATTGTGGGAATATTTGTTGCTTGATTACAAATATTGTTAGAAAAAGATTATTAAAATAAATATAACAAGCTTTATCGAGGATGCAATTTATTAACAGATAGTTATTGTTTTAAAAATTAAGAATCATTAAGAGTAATATAAAACATTATTAAAAATAGTTTTGTGGTTTTTACAGAAATGATGTTCATTGAAAGAACTTGAGATGGTTTACGGATACTTTTACAGAAGAAATTAGTGGTTTTGGCAAAATCATTTCATTGAACTGTTCATTGAACTAATTTTGCTGTTCCTACCTGGTAATATTTATGAGATAACTTTTGTTGTAAGGGTTGAATGCTTGTGTAAAAGTCGTGAGTTGTTTCGTATAAAACCAAATGTTAATCTACTTTGAAACGTTAAAAAAAGAATAATTCACGTTGAATGATGATTTGGGTTGCCAAAATTTTAAAGAATAGTCTTACAGAATTGTGCAATGCACATGACCATTATTAGAGAAAAATTTTATAATCCTAAAGTTTTATAAGTATTCCATATTCACAAAATTCTTTCTCGTTTGCAACTTTTTCATTCGCACCAATGAAAAATCAATAATTCCACTTTAAAAGTAATGGATAAATTTAAACACCAGGGAAAAATAAAAAATGCATACCCACATAGCCAATGGTCATGAATTTTCCTTGACTGGCGAAATCCTTCAAGATAGCCTGCTCCGTAGGATCCGTAATCGCTAGCCAATTTTTCGCGACTTTTTGATACACACTTCTCAGCTAAAATAACAATGCTGTGAAATTTTTATCAAGTGTAACAAAGATAAGTATAAAATTATCAATTAATTCGCCAGTTAAAAATTATTATATATTGAACAAGAAGCAATACCTTCCTCTCGGAAAGAGCATTGACGAAATATTTCGTGAAAATCGTGCACGTGTATACTATCCCCACCGTGTTTTCGCCGCATATGTCCAAATCAACGCCGCACCACGTTCTAAAGCCATTGCCCTTAACAAAACATTTTGACAATGTCGGCAGTTGTTATAAAAAGAGTTTTTAATACATTTCAGCAGCAATTAGAAAGATAAAGTTTTACCTATACAGTTATTCGTTAAGAACTTTACTAGAGAAGTTCGTAGTATATATATATATTTATACTATATTTATCATGTTATTTAATATATATTGAGATTTTTCATTAAAACCATATTTTTATAATACAAGAAAAATTACAATTTCAATAATTTATTTTTATGATACAATAATTATGAAAGAATGGAAGTGATTTCTAAATATCGTCAACTTACCAGTGGAATCATTGCAAGAAACAGAATTGTGTATAGCAAATACCTCTTAAAATATCTAAAAATGCCAGTTTCATATGGCCAGAGACCGCAATGTATCTGCAACTTTTTATTGATTTTAAAGTAATGATTGTCATAAACTGTCATTTCATTTTGATCTAGGTCCAAATACATTTTTTTATCTACGAATTATTCTGCCTTACGTATGAAAATCAACTGGTGCGTGAAAGGGTATGAGTTTTTTTCGACTACCACAAGGAATAAGATAATAGCCGAGAGAAGCCCGATGGTATTGCCTGCATTCTATATGAGACGATTATAACACTATCATTATATGCGAACAATTTGTATTAATAAATAATGAGCTAATTTCGTTATTCGTTTTTTTTTATAAGAAAAAGAAATGAGAAGGTTTTTCTTTTCTTAGGTTCCAAGAATAGTGCTATTATATAGCAATTTTCATTTTTATATTCGATGTTGGTTTATCAATTAGGAAGGAATAAGAAGAACTTAAGGAATTACTCTCTAAAGTTGAATTAGTGAAAAAACCACTAAAGATTAGTTAAAATTGCTCCACCGTAACATTAGTGAATA
>JAYJLV010000001.1:10215214-10235391 GCA_036873485.1 Torymus texanus | reverse complement strand
TTGTGAATTTTACTCGCCTTACATGGGCCCCAACAATTTTATAGCCCCGGGCCCCCGCGAACCGTAATCCGGGCCTGCCCCTCGCACGTGCGCCTGCTTATATTCATATATACAGAGCGGCGTATAAACAGTTTATGGCTCGTATTCTCGACACAGAGTCGAAATTGCGGAAATCCCGTTATCATCGTAATCTTTGTCCTGCGAAATAAAGCTAAATGAAATGAGTACTTATCTTTCGTAGTTTCATTATCTTTGTTACATTTGCATCTAGCGTTATTAAGAAATAAATGTACAAATGTGAATTACTAAATTGTTCATATAAATTCTGCACTAAAAAATACTAATCTGTTTTAAAATTTGTTCTAACAAATGTTAATCAATCGTAGCAACTATTTTATGATAGTAGCGAATTCTATGTACTTGATTAATAGTATTTTGATTAAACAAGGAGCACATCGTGTAGTAACACTTTGAATTGGGAATGTCGAGTCTTTCTCAAGTTTCCTGTAGTTATGTTCGAACTCATGCATCTGCAATCGCTGTAGTCGAACTTTATGAACTTTGGTTCGAATTATAACGCTTTATTCACACTGCAAACATTTGACGTCGTTTCAACAGTCTTGCTTTATTCCAAATGATAATTACGAGAATAATTTGATACAAGTGTAGGTTGCGTTTTACTTTAATTATCATAATATTAAATCTTATCCAGAAGTCGAAAAAATAAAACATTTTATGAAGATTATCTGCTTTGATTGTTGATTTAACGCAGTCAAAGGAGAAAAGTTTTTCTGATACCTTTCTCGTTTCCATTCTTAATTTATCGACCCGTATGATTGTACCTTTGTGTTTTCTAATCCACGTGTTCGCCCCGAAGTCAAGGCCAAGAATTTTTGTATTGCATGTATATCTGAGTTTATGTTCACCCGGCGCTAATATATTACATTACGTATAATTAACTTCGTGATTAGACTACAGCACGCACATTTGATCACGCTTTTCATCTCATTTTTCCAAAACCTTCTAGAACATTTAAAAAGAAAATATGTATATTACTTCGGTGTGTTTCATTTTGATATAAAAACTTCTATCGACAAGGTTTCGAATATCGTAAACATTGTTATTTATTCATTGCAGTTTACATAGCGTTTTTGAAAAAATACAAAAAGACTTTTAATAATTATCCCCTCGTAAAAACGATATTTTTATATTCAGAGAATAATAAGTATAAGTTATTTGTTAAACTTAATCTCTTATAAGATATAATATCGACTTTGCTTTTCTCCCCCCTCAAAACACGCACTCTTTTATGTATACCTTAACAGTTATATATATAAATAACCATTGAACCCCTCTGTGAAACTGTTTTAAAATAAATCATTCAATAATACGTTTATATCACTGCGCAGGCACAAAAATGTCTCGGATGTCCTCGAAATTCCGGAAATAAAAAGACTTACTAGTCGATCGAGTGATCAAAGCTGCCGTCGCGGAGTTTCAAAGCGACCGCGAGCGCGCGTGGAAAACAGCCGAGAAACGACGACGACGGAAGTCGAAGAAAAGCAGCTTTTGCAGGCAACCGACAGCGCGACGCGCAAATTCGCCATTGTTATATAGCACTCGGGGACGCGGAAACGACTCCTTTCCGAGTGCATCTGAACAAGCTTTTTCTCCGTGCCCGTGAGCTGGAAGTATCGAGTATGTGTGTTTATGTGGATGGTTCGGTTCCAACGCGAATTTTGCACAAATTAAAATGCGAACTTTTAATATGTGCCGGTTTAATTCATTTTATAAGTTTTGGAGTTTTATTGAACGGTTAAAATTGTAAATTGCGTCGTTTTATATAGAAAAATTCAATAATTTGCAAAGTTATTTCATTAGTAGCTTGATTATTTTATTATATATATTTTTATTGCGTAGAATTAAAATTAAACGAAATTTTAGGGATTTAATTAAACGGAAAAGTGGTAAATCAAGATACCACATCTACTAATTTAAGTACTTGACGCTAATTTAGTGAGTATGGTTCTTTTTATCGAGTAAAACCACATTAAACCCTTTCATTGTTCCTCGAAAGTAGAAGCCCTGTACTTTCCAAGTAAAAGCCTCTAAAATTCCCAACTTTATTGCGAATTTAGATCTTGTCAAGGTTACGTACTGCGTACAGAAATATGAATTCATATTACCTGCGAGGCTGATATGATACATACCATCATCTTGAAGCACCGGCATGCAATATGTAGATTTATTTCTAATATTAGATTCAATTTCCGGTTAAAATTTGAGATCCTTGAATTTTTTTTTAATTCGAATTTTAATAGAAACTATATTCAGAACAACGAAATACTTAAATAATACAATCAATTGTTTAAACTTTTACCCGCAGAATTGCAGTAACTGGTTCGTGAAACGAAAAATTTGGTCTGACTTGAATTTCTAGTATCGTCAATAATAATTGTGAATAAGTTAATGTAAAAAAGACGTTTTTGAAAGAAATTTTAGCATCTATTCATTTTTCAAACACCAAAAATAACTTTTGCTCGCGGAAACGCGGAAAGATATAAATAGCACTCTGTACGAAAGTTGTAAAAGAGCAGACTGCAAGATAATAACGTGTTTTCACGCTAATTAACAATGCGGAGAATTGCGAAATGTAACTCTCTAGCTCTAAACGTCCCTCTCCTCGTCTTAACGAGATAATGGCGCGCGTAATCCTCCGCGGCACATTTTGCGCTCTCTCTCTCTCTTTTTCTCTCTCTCACTCTCACTCGCACCCTCCTTTTAATTAAGAAATTCAATTTCAAAGTTCACGGCCACGCTCGCTCGCTCGCGCCTCGAGCGTTTAAACTGCACGCGTTCCGATGATTCCACCGAAAACGTTTCGCACGCGGCGCGTTTTGCATCGTCATCGAGGAGTCCTCGAGAGAAAGTACGCATACATATATGTGTATACATACGACTACTACCGCGCATGCATATTAATGCGTATGAAGATATGGATTCCAAATGCGATATGTATTTATATATGTGTATGCGCGTGGCTTTAACGATCTGCAGTGCCGCGCGTTTGCGTTAGATAGTTTGCGCTAATTGAGCAAACGCGGGAGTTTGCTGTGAGGATTCTTTTCTATATATACCTGTGTATATCTATATTTATATATGTACACGTGCGCTTGCGTATATGTAGATATAAAAGTAAAACGTAAACCTGGCGCGATTATATTCGGCGTGGAGATTAACTGTCGGGAAAAGTGGATTATCGGAAATCGATCGCCCGTCATTCTTCCTTGGCGTTCGTTTGCTTTCTCGTTTGGGGAAGTCGTCTACTCAGGCGATGGGAAAAAGAGAAGCGCACCGACGCTCTCTTCACGCCTTGAAGTGAGCCGTAGATAACGGATGAGAATCTTCGCGTTATTGAAAGTGAGATAGAGCCGTAATCTAATATAATTGAAAAAAAGTTGCTTTTACAGAATGAGTATAGTAGATAATATTTTCAGAATAATTGTTAGTCATGTTTTGAAATGTAGAGAAGTTATAGGGTAAATATACAGAGATTTAGTTAAGATATTGGAAAACTTTAATGGAAACAAGTTTGTTTTATTGTTTACCAATTTTTTTTATGCCATAAACTCATACACATGTTCTACTATGGGAAAATATGGATCCAATTTTTATTATTTTCTTGCACGTGTGTAATGCTGTATCTCTAGGAATATTACGTCAGGTCATATTGTATATCACCGTGAAATAGACATTTTTATGACAAATAAAATAAGTATTTGTGAGATTGAATTTCGTTAACTGTATTTGTGGTTCCCAAAGATCAATAAACGACTAGTGTAATTTCGCGAGAATTACAATACTGCAATTAATTACATTTTCGTACGAAAAAATGTAGAAATTCACTGTGTTTCGTTTATTTAATTGACTCACCAAGATCAATTAAAATTGTTTAATTTAAATGCGAGTCCGCAAATTAAACTATTAAGAACTGTGTCAAACTGGATAAGATTTTTAAAAGAACTGTAATCACAGCTTGAGGAATCGCATTAAAACTTCAGTGGTGTATATGCTGCATGGAAAGTTAATAAAGTTTTAAATGTTTCTGAAACTAGTTAAATGTAATCCTATTTTGCTAAATAGTTTAGAATTTTTGTAAAGGCTGTGAGATTAAATTTTAAGGTATAATAAATGAGAATTGTTATAAATTCAATCCATTTTGATCGCATAAACGTCATGGTTATTTTCAAAACTACGGAATGAATTTCTGTCCGATCACACAATGGATATAATATTGGTCATTCACAATTTCTCGTGTATAAATCCTGTTACGATCGTTTCTTTCCACACATCAATGCCAAATTAAATTTCAAAGGAATTTCCGCGATTCGAAAACCTCGATTTCTATACAGATACAAACACACACTCGCGTCGCTCGAAGCAGCCATCGAATAAAATTCCACCTCTATACGAGGTCGCAAAATCTCCTTTTGAAAAAAAAAATCCCACGTCAGCCTGCACCTCGACGTCCTTAACACACATATCAAACATTCATTCGCCGTCTTCTCTCCGCTCGCACGCACCTGCATTACGACGAAAAGAAATTCCCCTCGGCGAAACTGCCGATAATACTACCGTATATATATACATACACGTGTACGTGCGCGACGCATCAGTTCGCGGGCGCCGCAAAACAAAAGCAAAAGCTTTGCTCCTCTCTTTCTTTCTGCGGCATATATGCACTCGTGATTTCGCGCACAGCAGTGGTATAGCAGTAGCGGTGATCGTGAACTTCGCGCAAGCTCTGGCGCCGCAGGCCGCCATCGCCGCCGCGCGGGGTCAAGGTTGCGCACACGCAAGGCGGAAGGCTCTTTTCTTCCGCATAATCTTGCGCGCTCGCGCGAAAAAGGAACGAGGAAGAGAGAGAGAGAGAGAGATCTAAGCTGTGTTTGGTGGCGCGCGTGAGAGGATTGATCGGGTGTACGAGGGGGGAACTGTGATGGGCTTTCGGGAATAGGGTTCTGTATAGCAGGGCTTGGGTTGCTTTTTTCGGCAGTTTGTTTAAAGAATTCAAGGTGTACGGGAAGTAGATTTTCCAAAAATTTTTAAGGGTTGGTTTACAATTTAAGTTAAGGTTCTCTTTTGTGAAAAAACTGGAAAGCAAGATTCATGTTGACAAGAAGATTTGTAATATTTTTTGCCTTTATTATTTATCAGAAATATTAATAGAAGTTTTGAATCAGTCTTTTATCAGCTACATCATTTCGTGAAAAATAAAATATTCGCAGTTAGCGAAAGCTTATATTGTCGAGATTAAAGGAATAGAATATTTATTACCCTTATTAAAAGAATATATCAAAGCTATTAGTCATTCCAGAAAATTTGTTATTAAAAATTATATAGTTATTGAAATGAAATCTTGGTATTGTAATGAAACAAAAATTATTAATGAAAGGCCAATCTATACGAACCTTTACTAAAAAATGTGATAAGTTTCAATTTTACTTAAAAATCAGAGTGACATTAGGTCTATAAAAAAAATTTTTATTACAAAGTATCGAATATATCTCAGCATATAAATTAAGGTAGCTTCGAATCATATCTAGTTCTAGCTGAAAATGCTAATAAAATCCTTAAAATTTCTACTTATAATAAGTATTGTTCTTTTCGGTGGAGCCACCTCAGACAGGCATCTAGAGCATTAAAAGTCATTAATTTTTACATTAAAAAAATATCTTATTCTCATTAAAAACTCCTTCGCGCACAACCTTCAAAAAACATTGGACTCTGCGAGTTAAAAACCGCTCTCGAAACCTCTATTCAATCCTTTATAACTATTAGCCGCGAAATCTAACGCGATAAATCTCGCTTACGGCTGAAGTCGCGGGTGCGCGCGAAAGGCAAAAAAGGAACCGGCGTCGGGGGCAGGCGCGCATGCAAAGTCCAACGACACCCTATTACCAGTCACTCGTTCGCTCGCTCGCACGGGTAACTTGCCTGCACGCGAGACTGATTCTCGCGGCCGGCGCGACCTTGACCTTACGCTCCGCGCCGATTTATTTCCGAGCGCGCGGCACAGCATACTGCTGCAGTGTGACACGATATACACCCGCGGCGCGTTAAAGTCAATCCGTTCGCGAACTAAGCACGCCATGACGGCTGTGTATAATGTCAGCCCGAGATATTATTATGTACATGCGGCGAACTTTTGACGCGGTTCTAAAAAGCCGTCCACGACGTTCGTATATATGGAAGGTAATAACGACATATAAGTGAGTATATGGCGTGTGTGAGGCGATGTATTATCGCGCGCGGGCGCGTTGCGGAGAAATTTTGCTTTATGAAAATTGGAAGGGCTTTTTATGTGTGCATGACGTTGCGCACGCGCGCGATGCTCGTGTATATAGATAAACGACGACGGAGTATGCTGTAATGCGGTAATTTTATCGTTGGGAAATGCTTTTTTGACACGCGTTACTTTAAGTGCGGAGAATATACACGCCTATATCGTTTCAACGAGTGTAATTTTTTCAGGGATTACTGCTGAATAATAATTTCAGGCTGCTACGAGTTTTGGAATAATGAACTTTTGAAATTGGAATATGGATTCGCAGTGATGAGTGATTTTTTTCAAATGGAATGGGAGATTACACGAGTTGATGAAATATTCTGCTTTCAGAATACACAATATTATGCATAATCCTATATCTTAATGATTTGTTCAATCACTGTAGCTGTGTTATGGACTTTTATCATCCGTGAATTTTATTTATTGATAATAATAAACAAAGTGTATTCCAACAAATCCAATAAAACTCTAAACACAATATAAATCGATTATACCGTTCTTAATTGTTACTATTATCTATAGATTGTGCTTATTACAGTTCTGTATTTTTCTCGATGGTTAAATTAATTAATTCTCGGGATATTTTCTTTTCATATTTAATTTTAAGAATAAGCTCGACTCTATTGACGCGATGTAAATTTAAATCCTTTAATTTTTTAATATTAATGTGATTTTAAGCCAACGATTATTATGATATTCTTTTGCCACAATAGAAATCTATTTATTCTATAAAATTAAACTGATAATGTAAGTTTTTAGAACATTTATCAAAAGATTCAATAATTTTAAAGTAGCTTGAAAAGTATAGAAACTCACCAAAGAACATAAGCGAAGCATTTAGTCGATGTTTGACGCCTGATATTTATGAGTAACAAGGCGTTGGCGTCAAAAGTTTCGAATTTTACCTTCATAAAGGGCTTTTAATTAACTTTTTCTTTCATAACCATAATAGAAATTTACTCTGTAAAAAGTGGAACATCTGTAGGAAAGACTTAATTTTGTTTTATAAGGATTTATATAAGGATTGAGTTAACTTCCAAAACATTGTTTTTAGTTTCTAACTAATTTATTCTTTAAAAATGAATAATCGCCAATATTTGACGCCAATAAGTTTAATTACTTATAATAACGGAGATGCTTTACTATTGGCTGAAAAGAACACTAATTTTTGTCATAGTAATTAAAATAATCATTTACAAGTTACAAAGATTCTTACTGTGCAGCATCAAATGTTTACAAAATCACATTACTATTCGATTTCATTTTGTAGAAGGTGTGTTGCAAATGCTAATTGAAATACTTCGATAATTAATTAACAGTACGTTTATACGTAAAATATAATATGATTTATTTGCTTTCTTATTTTTAAAATATAAATTAATTGTTTTCGAACTTAATTTTGCTGTTTCTTTTTCATTTACAAAAGTTTGATGACAATACTAGAAAGTTGCACATTAATTAACTTTTTCCGCAACAGCTTTTCCGATGTCAATAATAATTCATTTCTCGCAAGGGTGCTTTGCCGTCTGCATCTCGTCCTCTTTTCACACCGCACTTTTTTAATCAAGTTTCCGGCTTGTCTGTGGATCCGGCACATTTCAATTTCACCTTTTTACTCAGCTTTTTCAATGTCGTAGTTTTTTTTGTTCTCTTTTATCTATTCTTAATTCACTTCTCAAGAGAGATTTCTTTTTCAATAACCCTTGCGTCTATACTTTTCCACTTTGGTAAATATTCCCATAACTCATCAGTTCCAATTAACTGGGGTATTTATGATGTTATAATCCCTTTAACCCTTTTTCTGAATTCATTTCTCTCTTCCTTCTGTTCTTTAATTATTTTCCTTACTTTTCGTCATTCTAACTTTTAGCCTAACAAGTTCTGGTATTTCATCTTTTTGAAACATATCGTGGTCAATATTATCCTTTCTTTTATTGTTTTAGTTTTTTTTTTTCATTTTTATTTTATAAACGTCAATGTTTCTACTTTTTTTGAATAAATAAAAGTATTTGAATTCGACTCCAATGCAGATAAAACCAATTTGTTCCACTTTTCGTCGATTTCCTGCTGCAGCTCGATCTTCGCACCTGAGAATTTACGGATTTCCTGCCGGATTGTCCCCTTCGGTATTGCTAAGATTTATTAATTTCATTTAGTACTTTTTCATATAAATTTTATAATTTTTTTTATAGTATAGTTAGTAGGTGAAGTTATCTCTCAATATTTTAGAAAATACTATTATTGTTTGTTGTTCCTTTACTCATTATTACTTAATGTATAATATAAAGTATTATTATTTTAATTAAACAAATGATATATAAATTTCCTCGATTCACCAAGTTTTTACTCCACGATTAACGAACATTTCGCTTTTCATATAAACTATCGATGAAAAATTTTTAAAAAATGGGAAATTGCATTGATATTTACGAGAGATAACTAAGCTATAATCGAAATTGGAAAATTTGATGTCTATCGCATTATCACATGGACAATGGAATCCGGATAAAGCCCGCGATCATCCCTCCAATAAACCTGTCATTAGTGAAAAGGACGAAAAGTAACGAGCACTCAACCAAAAGGCATTATGCAAAATACCCTCTCTTGAAAAAAAAATGATTCAGGCCCGCTCGCGTTCTTCTAGCCCCCCGCGGGCCACCGCCGCTCGTCGCTGCTCTTTCATTCAAGAAAACGATCGCGCACTTGCGTTTCTCAAGAATGAAAAAAGCAGAAGCA
Source organism: Torymus texanus (assembly GCA_036873485.1). Classification (NCBI taxonomy): domain Eukaryota; kingdom Metazoa; phylum Arthropoda; class Insecta; order Hymenoptera; family Torymidae; genus Torymus; species Torymus texanus. Next base: position 10,226,306 of record JAYJLV010000001.1, on the reverse strand, counting down.
GCCCTTTTCATTCGCTCGGCGGAATGGAAAAATCCGAAAATAGGCCATTCTCTCTCTCTCCCTCCCCTCTCTGTCTTGGCCCTTCCCCTCTAGTATGCGCGAACGAAGAAAAATGACATTCACACTATCTCCCTCTTTCTTTCTTCTGTTTGCAGTTTCACCAGACCCTCCTGACCTACATGCGCAACAAAGTGTGGGAGTTTCACTTCTACGTAGCCAATGACTGGCCGGAAGTGCCCGTGTGCCTGCACTTCCCTGGGATGACGCTCTCGGTAAGTACAACGCTCTGTCCACTGTGGCTCTATATCCTCTCTGACTCTCCCCAGTCGATAATCGCGCCAAGTGGCAGCGCGCTCGCCGACTACGCCGATTATGACACTCGAGGGAGCATTCGCGAGCACTCGTTTAGACTACCCTCGTTCTCTCGGCTGAGGTCCTCGCACGCGTCGCTGCTCAAAGGAATGAGATTCAGCAGAGTCGGGTAGTCACTTTTGCGCGGCAATCGCGCATCTCGAGTGCACGCGCCTCTGTGTACGTGTGTGTTATTCGGGGCTACATATGACTGCGTCGAGAGTAGGCTGAGAGTGAACGAGCGCGAGGAGTTTTACGTTTGATTAGCTAGTTTGCGGGCTCGACGAGACGAAATTTAACGCGCGTTTTGTCGTCAAGATACTTCTTACTTTTCAGAAAGAGGAAAGAAAGTATTTCAACTGCTATTTCAAATGGAATGCGTGAGCATTTTGCTTTCGTGCAATGCAGCGATGATAAAATTTTTAAACGCTGCATAATGTAAGATCACTTGACATCGTTAAATTGCTTGCTGGTCAGATTTTTTCATTTTTCGAAAAAAGAGAACTATGAGAGATAGAAAATAACTGAATATTTATTGTATTTTTGCTTAATGTTCATAAAAAGAGGAATTCGTATTTACTTGATGGATAATTAAAATCAATCAATGTTCACTAAATTTAGACGAAACCTTTTCTTTTCTATAAAGTTTCCTCCACTGACTTCCTCATTGACTTTCCGAAGCTTAAATCTGATGGTTTTGGAGGTAGCAGTAATACCGTTGAAGCTTAAAGTTCCCAGTTATTTATAGAACTACGCAGCTGTAGAAAACAAAACTTGCATATAGATTTAGGAAAAGCTTGAAAATTTAAAGTTTTAATGCATCTTTTATAGACTCTTAAAAAACTTACTTTGAAGTATAAATGAAAATAAACCGGAGATCTCAGTTGATTTAATGTTTTTAAAATACTGTTTAAATTCTATGCGTTTATATTTCTTGTTCTATACAAAAATTTGTTATTCTCAACAGATTCGTACATATGATTTTTGTGTTCGCGTGTATACATCTAATATTTATATGACCTTTAAAAACTTTTTCTTTTGTTCTTTTTTTAAAACAAATCTACGATTGGTGATAAAAAGGTACTTATTAAATATTTTTTTATTAAGAAAGTGATTTTTACTGTAAATATTAAATTTTTAATAAGAAATCTACATTCGTAGCTTGTAACTTTATTAAAACTTCCCTGAAAAAAAAATATGAAAGAAAAACGTAAGAAAGATAATTATACAACTTTCTAACAGGTAAATTAAAACTTGTAAAAAAATTTATTTACTTTTGACGTGCTTGCAAAATTACAATTTGCCAGATTGATCAAGTAATCAACATTAATTGCATGAATATCTGTTCTCTCCTCTTTCTCTCTCGCTTTCTCTCTTCATCCAGAGCAGAATAAAAAGGAAAAGAAGACATCTTGGAAAGAGAAGTCGGACTCCTCAAGGCAAATTGCCAATCACAGGCGCAGTACAAGAGTGAGAGCGAAAGAAAGAGACGGAGAAAACGCCGTTGATCCGTAGCGACTTATCGCTCTTTCCGTTGCGTCCTTTTCCGTCCCCATCTCTCTTTCACGCCAGCGATGCCACTGATCGATGGCCGCTGGTTTGCCAAAAAAAAAGTCGGCGCGCAAAAAGAATATTATGCCGGTTCCGAAGATGCTCTTTTTTTTTATCCTGCGCGTTACATGTATATGTATACGTGTTTAGGGAAGATTTTCGTGATAGTCTATCTATTAAATGGCTCGGGGGATTTGGGGCTATACGCAAGTACGAGCGAATTTCGATTTGCCTAATTTAGCGCGCGACCGAAGTAGAAGCAGACTTGATTTTTTAGGATGGTGAGTGGCGAGGAAACTTGAGGAATGGAAATATATCAAATTTTTATGTGGGGATATTACTGCAGAATAATTGAGCGAGGAAAAGATATGAAATTTTCTCTATGAAAAAGTATAAAGTGGAACTGGATAAAGATAACTCGAATGAAAAGTTTGTCAGTTGTTGCTTCGAGTTCGAGGATTTATTCAATTATGCATTTTAGAGTAATGTAATGCGCTTTTTAATCCCAGCAGTGTCGTTAATAACAAAAATACATTTACTCTTTATTTAGAACTTAAAAGATAACGTTAGCATTCGTGAACACTACTGTATGATATATTACTACTGTAGCAGAGGTGAATAAATTTTGATATGAAAGTTTTTTTAACAAACATGATATATGTAATAAATTGAATTATAAATAACGAATGATTTTTATTAAATAACTCAGGATTGCTTTTTTCTGAAATTTTTTTATCAGAAATTAAAATAACGTATTTTTTATTTATATTGCTTTATTGGCGACAAAATTTACAAAATATTCTTTAAAGTGATCGTTTTATTATATTTTTCAGTATTCATTTAGACAATTTTATCTCGAACAATAATTAAACTCGAGACCTCATTTTAAATGTTACTTACGTAACTTTTATTTGCAAGGAATACAAATGAGATTTCATCACCTACCCTTGACCTTGCACGTCCGAGGATTGGAAAATTTTACTTATAAAGACAATTTTTTTTTCTCTTAATAAAACTTAGTAAAATAATACAAAGTATTAAAAGAACAAAAAAGCCTGCAGCTTTCAAAAAAGTACATACAAACTTTTAACATAAAACATTGAAAACTCTTGTAGACTTTTTAGAGAATTGCCTTTTTTCTTAGGTAGATAAAAAATGCTCATTTTTTTATTTTCACATATACTTACGAGTTTGTAAAAACTCCAAGAAAAAATAGGATGGATGCATTCTACTATTTTGATTTGAAGTTGGATGATAAATATTCGTAAAAAATATAAACATGGATGCGAATATAGTCATTTTGACATTCTTTGGAAATTCTACCAAGATAGATACAAAAAGAATACTTCCACTTTTGAAAAACTAAATAAAAATGAAAATGCGTACAAGGTATTTTCTTATCGAGAAAAAAATTACAACAAACATTTATGAAAAACATTAAATTTGGTCGCGTGCGTATATAATATAATAATATAATGTAATAATTTGTTTTCCATTCTGTTGAATTTAATTTTACCGATTTGTGTTCTATTTAGCGATAAATAAGAATACGATATATTATAGCTTACTTTTACTATCGCTAATAACTTTTTTCTATCTTGGCATTTTTTTAATTATTATCTTTTATAATATTATTAATAATTAGAGTATACTTTAAGAACGACCGTTTTTACTCACATGAAAATCAAAAACCTTATATACAAATACTCAATATCAACAAAAAAAATCCTGACCTCAAAACCGCCGATAAATCAAACAGCGGAGAAACTCAGAAGCTCCAAGTCAGATGCAATTCCTTCCGCAGGATAACCGTACGACGGCACCGCGAGAAATTCGTCTTTACCGTGTCGCGATGAAAAATTCATCCGGGCATGTCGCAGCTAGAAAACCTGATCCGTTAGCGTGAGTTGTCAGTCACGCGAACTTAACCACAGATTGCGGTGGGCAAGGAGAGAGAGAGAGAGAGAGGGAGACAGATGTATTTCGGATAAGTGAAATGGCCGCAGGGAGCGATTTTCGCGTTTAAGAAATGGGGTTCGAGGTTGCGCGTGTTTTGACGGCTTCGCAAGTTTTAATCCTGAGCTTTTCCGATCCTATATATATTCCGTTAGCATTAGGTGTAGAAGATTTACTATACTATAGGGGCCGAAAGATTTAAACTTAGGAAAATACGAAGAAGTTCGTACATTCGGGTTACGAATGTTTAAAGGGACTTTAAAAGTACTTATCGATGTTTTAAAATAAGAGCCAAAACTTACATACCTATTTTTCTGCTGTACTTTACTTTAGTTGTTTTATATGCGGCTAAATAAAATCATTTTTTTTCTATTGACCCGGTTGTAACAAAGTGCTACTGGATGTAAGGATTGCTTCAATGCGTTCACTTCGGGGAATATGTGACAATTATAAAAGAAATTAATTTAATTGAAATTGAAATATGAAATTTTTGACAAGTTACATATAACAACGTTTACCGCAGCTGGTTGGAATTGTCTAGATACATATAGGACTGCTGTGAAAAGCTGTGCATCATATATGTACATATATACACAATGGGAGTCGAGTAGGCGAGATCACCACTTGCGTGCGACCAGCTGTGCCGTATCACGTCGTCGATAGACCAATACCTACAAGTTCGAGTGCGCTGAAAAACAGAACTTTTTCTTTTAACAATAAACATCGATACCGCACGATAACATAAATATTTTTTTATTTTGTATTCTATATAACACGCGATAACATTTTAGTACACTTATAGCATTCGAAAGCATATACGAGGGAAAATTGAATTTCCACTTTTTCCAAAACCACATTTTTCAAACAGCCCCTAGAAAAGCACTTTTCCGCGGCGGCAGCAGCGGCACTTCAGCGCAAAACTATAAATACCGAGAGCGGCGGCCGCTCGAACGGCCGCTTCGTCCCCTTGACTTCATAAAACGAGCGGGACGCGCGGTGGCGGGTTCCACCCCCTCACCCGGAAACCGCTGGATTCCGTGGAACAATGCCGGCAGCAGGTATAATTTACACAGCCGTACGTAGACCGCACTACTCGTCGATCCGTTGTTGGCCCACATATATGCAGGTATATCTATATAGGGCCAGCCTCGCGGACCTTTTGGAACTGTGCCAAGCCGAACGCACTTTCGATTTCTTCGCGCACTCTCCTCTTACTCTGTACTGTCTTTTTTTACACTGCACCTCGTGATTTCTTGATTTTTCATTTCGTAGTTTTGTCCAAGTGGCCTTGGAGCTTTTTTGTACCGAGACTACACGGCCTCGCAGGTAGTTAAGGGGATTCCCAGTAGCGAGGTGAGATTCGCGAATGCGGTAGTGTGGTTTTTCGGAAGGGGGAGATGAGAGAGAAGTGTGGAGTCAAAGGGGATTATTAGCCGGTCTAAGGATTTGGAAGGCGTGTCTTTGTGGCGAAAAGAATGGAGAGAAGTTTCGGGGCTGAATGGATGAAACGTGTAGAGAACTGTGGGGTTGAGAGAAAATTTAATTTAGAAGAATGAGAACGCGTTGATGGTCTTATGGCTGGGGAGGCATGAAACATTCATGCCAAGGTTGAATTTTCTTTTTTTTCTCTTAATATGGCGGTGTAGGTTGCGTGCATTCCGGTTGAAGGATACAATTTTCATGTAAGATGTAATCTATTCTCTTTAACTTTCGACCAAAAAAATAGTATAAATAGTTGGCTTCCGCGTGCTATCTGTATGAAGAATATATATATGCTCTTTGTAGTTGCAAGTATTCCGGAACTCTATCGGTGCTTCAGAATATCAAAAGAACAGACCAGCATCCCCCGGTTTCGACTAATGAGCTCCGAATTTTAAGCTATCTGAGATGCTTGAAATATCATGCAGTGTTTCAATTACTATAAAATACTGAAAACTAGAACTTACATGAAATAATTGAAATTGAAGTAATGTTGTATCAAAATAAACTATTTAACAAAATACTAAATTTAAACATTAACTATATTTTCTGGTTATTATTGCAGCGAAACGAAAACTATTATATCCTGTTTACTTTGATTTTTGAAATATCATCTTTCTAGGTCATTTCAGTTTCGGATTATTAACGGTTATAGTGCAGCACATATACTTCTTCACCACGTACTTTCAAAAGTAGTAGATGTTACAGATACTGTGGGCTGCTACATGAAAATGCAGTTACTAAACTTCACATTGTTATACAAGAATAATTTCTCGAAAATTCGAAACTCAGCTGAAATATATGGAAACAAATTTACCTTTTCAAAAATAATTATAGGTGATCTTCAATTTCTAAAATCTTATCAAATACTAAAATAAATAGTTTGACCTACAATTATATAACGTTAAAACAAAATTTTTTATACAAGAATATTAAGTTTTAAACAGTTTGATAATTAGAAAAATTAACAAGATATTTTTAGCTATCTAGTGAAATTAACTTAGCGAATACGAAATTCCAGAATGAATCAATCACACGTTGTTAATTTAAAAATTCCTCATCTATACTACTAATGAAAAATACAAATGATCGATCCTGGTTATATAAATAATTCATTTATTAACAAAATAAGAAAATTATATTAAGAAATAAAATACTTTTACAATAAAAAGTGAGTAGTAACCGTCAGTACGAGAACAACTTGAAATTTCCCTCGTATATCTTTTCCATTTCGTTTAATTAATGCCAACCGCATTTTCCTCGTGTTTTCCTTTGAATGTAGATGTCGTTTCCTTTTTTTAAATTCATGACTTCCTTTATTTCATGCTTGAGCGAGGTAACGCGAACAACATAGAGATGTGGATTTAATTTTGCTACTGTACTGCGACACTAAACATATCTAAAACTTCTCAACAAATCCATTTAAACTGGTATACAGATCAATCGAAAGTTAAACGTTATGTAGTCATTTCTTAAAATCAGAGTTTTATCGATTTGTATTCCAAATTTTTTCATTACCACTGTCAAAATTGTCAATGCAGTGGCTATCAAAGAATTTATTTTGGTTCAAGTCATATGAACATGAGTTTTTATGAGAAATGTAAAGCAAATAAGTAATACAAACATAAAAGTAGAACGAATATTATAAAATCTTAAATTTCTATTACGTCAAAGAGATGGATAACGCAATTTACTAGAGAAATTGACTCAATATTCATGCAATCGAGATTCCGTGATCGAAGAACTCAGCCAACCTCGTTCTCGGACCATCTCGAAGCTCCAGTAAGCGAAGATATCCTTGATTCTTGCCAGAAACAAAAAAAAACCTCGAACTTTATCTGAGAGAAAGTCTTAAGTTCATTATAAGGCTTCGAAATACCTAACTTTCATTACATACAAGCGAAATGCCTTGAAAATTAAATTTCCACGATTCCGGTCGAAGATGTATAACCGCTGACTCATGACTTCGGATAATGAAGCTTTGGAAATTGTGCTAACAGTGCGTAATGAAATGCATTTCACGAGTTCTTCGCCATTATTTGTTTTAATAACGACTTTTGAATCCGTCAGCAAAGTCTCGTACACTCGTATAATGATTTAACAGCTTGCGTAACTAGTAGGATAATCTTGAATTTGCCTTGGCTTTTAGTTGTAAGTAGATAAAATAACGACTCTTTGGGTATATAGACACGTGTTATCATGGCTGATAGTTTATTTAACAAATGTTATGTGATAGTATTCGAAATAATATCTTAGATTGACGTTTTTGTACGCAATATTACTGTTTATAATTCATTAAATTAAGGTTACTTTTATAATTATAGCCCTGTTGCGAAATTTTGTATATAACAAAACTTTCGTACAGCTTAAACGTAGCTATATATAAACTGGTGTACTAAAACATCATTGTAAGCGGATATCAAAAGTTGATGAAATTTGAAACTATGTCACCTCTGATTAATTGAAATACGTGATCAAAGTATTAGGAGAATCCGTACAAACAGAGATATTTTGAAACACAGAGCAAATAATTAAAGAAAAATAAATTCTTTAAATGTTTCTTACTAAGTGAAATAGCTTTTAATTAAGCAGGCAATGCCGTAAATACTTATTCGCCCGGTAAAATACTGCACTATTCCTACAAGTCTTGGTACGTTACAAACCCATTGTATCGTCGAATTCCAGGAAGCCGTGGTATATACATATATACAAGTCCACGCGATCTCTTTAAAGTAGAACTACCGGGATTTGGTCAGCCGCTCGCTACTCGACCATATACCACAGTTTCCCACCTATATACTTTCACTATTCGCCTATATTTTAACCCCTACTCTCTCTCTCTCTCTCTCTCTCATCATTTTCAGCACTTTCAACGTTCGCTCGCATCCACCTCCGCAGCGATATTCCTCGTCCGAATGTCAAGCCATCGTCGCGCGGCAGCAAATACTCGCGGGGATAGTATAGCAGCTAGGCATCCCACCCCCGGCATTTGAGATATATCAGCCGAGGTATATCCACTTTGCCGCCTAAGCCGGAATCTCGATTCGTCCGCGGAAAGCCAATATGGCACTTGGCGCGCGTATGTGTGTGTGTGTGAGAAGGTCGCCGGGGGAAAATCCAGGGAGGATATTGCTATTGACTTTTCTGTCGCCCCCTATTATGCCGCCTTCGAGCTGTGTGCGAGATTTTTGTCGTCGTCGTCGTCGTCTCGTGGGCGCCGGGTGCTTCGTTAATTTTGAAAGCGAATTAGTTGGTCGTTTCTCTCGTTTTTTTTTTCGTTCGAGGTACATACGCGGAGGTACTTTAGCGGTTCTATGTAGCGGCAGCCGTGTGATTTCGGGGAATGAAAGAGCAGTTTGAGTGCTACTTGCCTTTTTTGAGGTGGGACGAGTTTAATTGCGTAAAAGAGGCGAAGATTTGGAGGTTTGCTGGGTTTTTTAGGTGATTCTTTTAGAGTGGATTACATTTCAAGGTTTCTTGGGGTGCGAAGGTTAAGTAAGGGTTGATAGCGTGATTTTTTCCAACTTTAATTTGGGATAGAATATCAAATAAATATAAAAATACATAAATGAATGTTATTAATATTAATGTATGCGTATACGGAAAGAAAATGAAGTTTAATTAACTTTGTAACATAAACTTTTAGCCAACAAGGGTTCATTGAAAAATAATTTGATTGATTTTAAAATCAGTTTGCATGAATGCTTTTGATAGAATAGCGTTCCGATGCCGAATCCGATATGGTCCTCAAAGGCCATATGGTCATCAAAAGTGAATTATGGTATCCGTTAAAAGTGTTGTACGCAAGCATTTTCGAAGAGATATATATTTTGGTTCGAAGATCGTATATATATATATATATATATCAAGAATTCGATTTGGAGTGTTTGCGTAGATGTAAAATGTCCTCCACGAAATATCAAATTTCTTCCTTATGTACTTTCGATAAAAGATAAACCTATGATATCGAAGATTATAAAAGCATGTAAATTTCAACGTATCATTTTACAATTTTATAAACATGGACTATTAATAGAACGAATTTCAATCAAAACGATGGCATTCCAATCGATAACGCATTACGGATGGAAAAGAGGTTTTCATAAGAAAGTAATACTGACGTATACAACAAATGTTTGCGGTTCGATAAGACGTTTCGAAGTTTCAGCCAGAAACTCGATTAATTACTTAATAGTCTCTACTGATTACAATAGAGACTCTATTTTAGAAAGGGGTAACGGTATCGAACAGTCCGGGAGTCCCAAGGGAATATTATCCTTCCACCGCCTTTCTTATCTGGGGCAAATAACTTTTCAAAGAGTTTTGATAAAATTAAAAAGTTTCGATATTAAAATTAGATTCGCCCTCGTTTACTATGTTTTATCATTCTTACGCGAATCTACAATTTTTTTTACTCTTGCAATAGACTGGCACTGCTGATGAAATTTTCGTTATCTATGCTGAAATGATTTTCAAAAGATATTTTTATTCTTAATGAAATTTAATAGGGCGAAGGTCATGTGGTATTTATTTTTTCATTTTACGACTTTTTGAAAAAGCTCAATATAAGAAGATTTTCTGACTTATATATTACGCCCTTCGTCAGAGCTTTTCAAATATATTGGCTGCCATTTGGCGCAAACAGCAAACTAAAAGTGATAAATTGTCTTCCTACATTGCACTTACTTACTTATCAGTTGACCTCTAAACGTTTCTTTTTTGGAAGTGCATAAATTCTTTTTTCAAATTATGACCATATTTGTATGAAGCTCTTTTACATAAATATCAGGGAAATTGTGTTATCTTTCCAATTAACACTTTTTAAGCAAAAATCATATAAAAAAAAAGTATATTATTAGTTTAAACCAACCTCTAGTAGAACAGCTTTTTGCCAAATTGTTACCGCGGCTAATCCAATTTCAAAAACGTTTTTACCATCGCCAAAATTCGTTATGAAAATTGACCACGAAAGGCCCTTTTTAAAAGATTAGCTTAGTGCGTTCAGTTGGTTTTCCTTTTTGGAATTTCGAAACGGTTCGTTATGTCAAACTCATATCACAGAAATAGAAAATAAAATAACTTTTTTTCCGAACGCATGAAATACACAAAACAATATCGAATAAAGTTACAGAGCGAAAATTATTAAAATAACGTGTTATTGCCAATAAAAACTCGGTGTCAATTCCTCGCGGTCCATAGCATCTCTTAATATAAGTATACGTAACAAAAATAAAAATTCGTCTAACAGATGATACCTTAATTTGCAGTCGCACGGGCTGCTGTACGAGAGCGTGGGCGTGTTCTGCCCGAACGAGCGGCTGGAGTACCTGAAGCAGCTGCGCGAGGAGAACGTTCTGATCAATTGGGGTAAGCCGCTCTACATCAACTTCGTGCACTCGGAGATAGCGGATGAGCTGCTGCGGCTGTATGAGGGCCATGGGAACGTCGAGCGGGTTCTCGGCGACGTCTGGGCCTGCGACGAGCCCGAGAAGACGGAGCAGAGCGACGACGAGGGTGAGGGCGATGTTCAGGTATGACGCCCGTACAATATACATTACATTATTGCGTAAATTTAGAATATGTCAACGTCGTTTTGAGGGAACAAGGTTGAATCTGAAAAAAAGGTAGTGAATAAATTCTTTAATAACAAAGCCCACATATATTTTTAAGAGTTCAAATTTTTTATCATTAAGTTGTATAATTACCTATAATTTAAAACTATATTATGCAGGTATTTGAGATTCTGGCCTTGCAG
>JAYJLV010000001.1:10171913-10215114 GCA_036873485.1 Torymus texanus | reverse complement strand
TATTTGAGATTCTGGCCTTGCAGTCCATTAGATTTAAAAAATCCTTCTGAATTAGAAGCTGGCATGTCATTGCCGCAATATTTCATTAAATTTGACATTACTTGCAAACATTGAAAAGAAAAGATCAAAATACTTATACATTATTTGAGAAAGTTTTGTGTATTAATTTATATCTTAATCTGAAATTGATAAAAAATTACATTTATATAGCGAGAAAAAAATGAATTTACTTGTGAAAAAAGAACTAACACAAAAATAAAATGTTGAATATCACTCGCAATGAGAATTCGAGTTACTCTTTTCAATATAACTTTGTAGGTTTCAGTTATGTAACATTTTGTAGTTCCTCAAAAATCGAAATCTATGTACTTGTAAGTGAAATATTTTTTAATAATGTAAAAATACAATTAGAAAAAAGGTTCTTTATTAGAACAAATAGGATAAAATAATCCTCGATGAAAAAAAAAATATCGTCTTTCGAAGATATAAATTTCATTTTCCATATTCATTCCTGCTCCTCGAAATGTTCACTATTCATTAAAAACATAATAGCCTGGGATAACGAGTAAAAAAAAAAATTGAAAAATCACTCGAGTAAAATAGAAAAAATCCTCGCTCGCGTTATATGCCTTTTATGCGCGACTAGCATTACGAAAAAGTGCACCGACAATGATCACAATCGATCGGCAGGTACTGCCGCTGAGAGCCGAGCACGCGGAGGGCATTCACGAGCTGTACCCGGCCAACGACATGGAGTGCCACGAGCTCTTCCTACGCCTTATCAAGAACCTTTCGGCGGCCGGGGTGTTCGCTAACGGTAGCCTCGCCGCCTGGATGGTCCAGTCCTACTATGGTGCCATGTTCTCGATGCAGACTAAGCCGGAGTTCCGCAGGAAAGGATATGGTACGAAGTTGGCGAGGTACGTTTTCACTTGAAATATATAAAGTATATGAAAGTTTTCTGAATAAAGCCAATGTCGCAGTATCAACTGAAATTTAATATTGGTTACAACGGTAAATACATTTTACTTTCATACTATATTCACTATCTTGTACGTGAAACTGTCGATAGATAGTTATCCTCTTGATGCTCATACCTACAACAGCATAAGTATAGGTCCTCCTCGATTTACAGCCGATGATAAAGTTTCTAATATGACCTGTCAAATTTCAAGGAAATTTTTTTAATCTTAATTGGAAACATGGTAAAGCTCTATTGAAAGCCGAATTAACTTTGTTCGACTACTTTGCTACCAACATCAAAATCTAATCATCTTCGAGACTTATTGTCATTCTCTACCTAAATTAAAACCTGTTAAAAACCGTATCAATATTAAGCTAATTTCGCGTTAAACTCTGATTTCTTACTTCACTGCGTTATTTTTTAATATTTATCGAACTTGTGATGAAATTTTCTGTTTTTCTTCCAAAAGCCTACAATGCCTTTGTATTTCACGTTACGGATAATTTTATCAATGGCTATTTACTAATTTCAAAGATTTAAAATCACACACAGTCATATTTTTTCTCTCAAATCGATTTTGGTCAATTAGGTGTACTTTCCTTCAGACAAATTCAGTTGGCGGTGTTAAATGGACTAATTTTGGTGTTCAAGCCTACGTTATGAGACTTATAGATATTGAAAATGATTGTGAGTTTATTTCAGTATGTCCACCAACCAAGAACGGGGTTTTCTGAAAAGTTTCTCTATCTTATAGACATAATCCTTAGTGAATGCGAGATGAACTAGGTTAAGGTCGACGTTGACTTAAAACACGTATTCACATTAAAACGGTACCCGTATATAACAGGTAGGGAAAGAAAGAGCAATTTTATTTAATTTCATACACACACATGCGCGCAGACGTACCTAATAATTACTGCTGTACATATTCAGAGTTCAAACATACTAAATAATATATGAAATAATACAGGTATGTCAGTCGTTTACTATCTTTTAAATGAAAAATACCTGTTGTCGGAGTGTTTCAAAATCTACATTACATCCAATAAACTGTATCCAATACTTCTAAAATATTTAGTCTGTTATTAAATACAGCAGTATCTGCATTATGCATTTGCTATAGCAAAATGATACATTGGCAAATCGTCAAGGATTTTAAAAAAATTTGAAATTGCCATGTCAATATTTGAATGTCTGAATTGGAACTACTATCTTATATCATAGCCCATACGATGAAAAATTCAAAGAAATCTTTAGAAGGTTTCACGAGTCAGGAATTCAGAAAATACTGAAACCAAGAGAAAAGTATGACACGTGGTCGTTTGATGTTACTAACAGTAAAAATGATAGGAATATATTCAATTGCACTTTGGAATATTTTTATTATCTAAATATATAATTTTTCTCACTTTATTGATGCTGGACTATTTTCTAAACTATTTAATATCTATTAAATATTTTCATCCTATAATTACCCTATAAGATGTCAATATAATATTCTTTTTAAAGACACTATGAATGACTTTATTTTTATTTATTCAAAAGTTATACTGTACTGTATATATTAAGAATCTTTTTTCATTTTCTAAATGATATTAATTATTAAAAACATCATTGTAAAAGCGTGAAAATACAAACGTGAACGTGCTTTTAGTAGTAGCATACGGTTGTCAATTACAAAACTAAAAATAAATTTCTTATTGGGTTATTTATTACAATTGCTAAATGTTTATAGATACCGAATAAATTAATGAGACACAATGAATAAAATAATTACTTTTAAGTTGAATTACTTTGAATTTCATATGTGATTGGTTGAAATTCTTGTTTTGGGAATAATTGCAAACTAGAAGATTTTCTCGTAAACAGAAAATTGTTTGCCAGATTGCAACAAACATAAAATTAAGAGCTGAAAATAATTTATGGGCAACAACTTTTATTACGCGTAGCGAATAAAAGCAATTTATTATGGGCGTGATTGATCAGGGACGGTCTAGTGAGAGGTAAATGCAAAGGGACAAGGAGATTAGATTAAAGAGGATAGGACCGAGAGAGCGGATGGAGAGATGTCACGTTGGGGCTTATACGCGTGAAGCCAGACTAATGAATATTTCGAAGTCTATTACGCATATATAGTCAACGGCTATATATACACCCGAAAAGGAAAAAGAAAGCTCAATGATGAGTCGGAAGGTGAACATCGAATTCATCTTCTTGGGATAATATTTCCCAAAGCTTTTTTACCACACACACCCACGCGCGCGTGCGCACTTCCCGATACCGTACAGGTGTACGTGTGGGAAGAGTAAAATGAATAGCGAGTGGCGGGGTAAGTTGGGCGGAAGAATAATCACCGAGGTCGTGGTAAATTGGAAGGGCGGCTAATAGCGGCCAAGATCGAGGCGCGCCCGCGAGCAAAGCAAATTCGGGAAAATTCAGACCGAAGTCAAATCTTACGAAAACTGGGCAGAAATAAAGTCGAGGGCAGAGTCGATACTTTATATTTAGAAAAAAAATGTATTACAGCGAAGCTTACGTATTATACATATTGACCCTTTCGTGACCTATCTTTCTCTCTCTCTCTCTCTCTCTCTCTCTCTCTCTCTCTCTCTCTCTCTCTCTCTCTCTCTCTCTTTCACTTTTTCTCTTGGTCTGTAAAAAAGCCCGGAAAAGTGGCAAAGAGCAGAAAACGTGACGAAGGGTCGTCAAAGGTTCGAGTTGTGTTTTCTCTTCGAATCCCCGCGGTGTGCCGACACGGTAATTTCTCGTTCGTGGGTAGAAATGTTTCTGGGGGAGTAACAATTTGCAATTAGCCCCGAGCTATTTGCTATTTATTTAGTTTGTTATTTTATACGTCATGTGAAAGCATTTTTTTCTTTTTTTGACAAAGTAATTACTTTGAAATATTACTACTGCTCAGTTATATAAACTATTCAATGAGTATTAATTATTTTTACGTCCATCGTGAAAACAATTTGCTCCCGAAGAACGAAAATAAATTGAATTCCAAAGAAAATAAAGTTTCAATGGATTATTTAACTGGTATAGTTAATAACACTACTAGTTATACTTAAATATGGTATTAAATTCATAATAAACTAATAATTCATTCACGGTAATCTTTGAAAAGAGCAGTAGAGTCTGATTAAAACGATGCCATGGCCAAAATTCTATGTGTGGGATTAATGTAAAAATATGAATTTCCTGTCAATTTTATTGTATGACTCTCGTGTATTCTAATTTAGTAGAATATATGATGTATCGTCATGCGTTTATTCGTTTTTCATCGATCATATTTATTTTCTCTTCCATCTATTCGATCTTGATTAAATATTACATTAAGCTTATGTACACGGACTTGGCTCTGACTAAAATATTCATCATACCTATAGATATTTCCGAGAAACAGTGAATTAAATATAGTCTTCCTAAATATAGTTTAAACATTGTCATCCATATGCAAAATATATAATTTCAATAATATTTAGCTTTTTTATAAAACATGTCTTTTTCATATTTGCTCATTTTGCAGCCTATTTCGGTATTAGTTGGAGAAAAATGATTTTGTCAATGAGGGAATACAGCACGTATAATATTATAAAATCTCAACCAAACTATAACATATCTTTAAAAAGCTGTCTTACAAAACATAAATGTACAAAAATTAGTGTTTTCTTCTAGAAGGAAACAACAACTCGTGAAGTTTTAAAAGAGAATAAGTATACAACAGTGAAGTAATTTCAATCTTTTTCGCAACTTGCAGGTTCTTGACGAAGAGGGTAGCGGAGAACGGATACAAGCCGTTCGTGGTGATAAGGCCGGAGAACGAGGCCAGCCAGAGCCTGTACATGAAGCTCGGCTTCCACAAGCTCTACACGATCGTGCGCATGACCTTCGTGCCGTACGCGTGGCAGGAGCCGACGGCTCCGCCTGCCTACGAGGACGAGGCGAACACGATACTACGCGACAACCTCGTCAACGCGGTCAGGCAACTGAACATCGAGCAGTCGGTCGTCGACGCCCTGCAGGACGGCGGCACCAAGGTCGAGGCGAAGCCCGCCGCCGACGAGGACGAGGACGAAGACGAAGACAGCGAGGACGTGTACACGCGGGTCGAGGAGGCGCTCGAGCCAATTGACGAGCGGCCCGAGGAGGAGGGCGTCAACAAGTGCGAAATCGTCCCGACGACGAACGGCTGCGCCGACGACAACGACTGCTGCGAGAACGGCGTCACGTCGACGTGCGACGCCGGCGAGACGAACGACTCCACGGCTGACAGTGGCGGCGACGGCGGCGGCGATGGAGGCGACAGCGGCGGTGGCGGCGGCGATTAGGACACGGAGGAGGAAGAAGCCGCGAGAGCTCGAAATGTCTCACTGTTCGAAAAGAGTTGAGGTTGGAAGTGTGTGTGCGTGAACTTTGATCCAGACCAGCGGCGCCGACTCCATTCTTGAACTTGTATAGATGCCGTTGTTAATGCGAGGGGAGGTGGTCCAATCAAACGTTTACTGGAATTATTATCGCGCGATTTTGAGATTCAGACAGATTTTTTTTCTTCTTTTTTTATGAAAAAAAAACGGGATTATTTCACTATGAAATAGTGAACGTCGATGATGCGCTCCGAGTTCGAGTAAACATTCGTTCCACATACAATGATACTTGGATTTTCTAGTTTTATAGGCTGAAGATTAACGGGATACTAATATGGGTTCGTACAAGTTTCATGAGCACACACACACACACACACACACACACACACACACACACACACACACACACACTAATGTCCGAAACAATGAGCGAATATAAATATAAATGTACGTGTCTTTCGAAGTAATGGAATGGAGTTGTACTTGGGAGGCAAAGCTTATTCGCCGGTATTCGAACCTCAAACTATTCGAATTTGTGGTTTTCTATCGAATTTACCTCTGATATTTGAAGCCGCAAGCTGCAGTACTATACTTGATAAAAAAGAAATAATGCATTCCAATCGATTCAAATTCGGTAAAATGACAAAAAAAAAATAAAAAAATAAATGCCGTCGTTAATAGAGTCGCTTACACTCCGCTTGTTTATATTATACGATATTCGATACACCGGCAATTCTTAGAATTTTATGATCTTTACGCGGAGTGCAAAAAAAAAGGTTAAAAGTGGAGATAAGTGCTGTCCTTTTGCTTCCCTTGATATGGTACAATGAACGCTTGACAAAATATTACGAATTTCGACTCTTGGCTTTGCTTATTTTAGTCTTTCTAGCGAAATTGAATTCGTTGTGTTTATTAACCAGTGTTTGACGACAAAAAAAAAACTTTGTTACGAGCAAGGAATCGAAAAAAGAAAATACAAACAAATAATCATTGTACTATGTCAACATAACGTGTACAAAAGATGTGCAGCAATCTGTTTACAATACTTTTTTATAAAGTTTCATGCGTTATTGTTATCCGGACACAACATGATTCATGACAATATTTTCATAGTCGGTATTGGAGTAATTTAAACTATTTTTCTTGGTCAAAAGTTTCTTTAATTTTCATGTGACTGTTGTCTCGCATTTTTTGTATACATTCCAAAAAGTAAACAGATATTTGCACAACTTTTCGTTCACTCGAATCTTCCATGAAACGTCTATTTCGAGCGGTTAGATAAGTTCGCATGGAGCGTAACGAGAGAACGGTAAGAAGAACCCAGAAAGAGAGAAAGAGATGAAAATATTTTAAGAAAATGTCCAAATTACAGAGGAGCGTAGCGGTTCGCGCGAGGTCTCTCATCGCGCGTCGCGTGCAGAGCAGGCGTTAGAGGTTCTCCGTCGACCTTCCTGCGCGTTTTCTCATATCATATATAGTTTTTTGTGGGGGGTGGGATGGGTGGGGAAGAGGGGATCGAGGGGAGGGGGAAGGGGCAAGGGAGGATCAGTTTTTCGATCGATTATTAGTCCCAGTGACGATACGGGCAGTTTTGCAGGAGTACGTGGGGCCGTAGACTTAGGCTCTTTATTAAGAATAACTATTACCGAAAGTGCTAATGATCTCAATCAATGACGTTGTCATTCGCGTTTCCCAGCCATACAAGTGACATTTAATTTGGTTGTTTGGAATTTCATTACTTTAGACCCATTTAATTTATGATTAAAACCTTTACATTTGTTCGTTTTTTTAAAATTTTTTTTAACAAATTGTATTTAGAAAAATTGAACATTCCTATGTTAGAACTCTAACGACGTTCAAAGTGAAAATTGTGATAATTTATTTACATATTGTACCTATAGCATTGAATTGAAATGAGTATTTGAAAATCTGCATGTTGATTACAATCCAACCCTTGAATAACGAAAGTAAATATAAAACCATTCAATTAACCATAATATAGTGATATAACATGACAAATCCATATAGTATGACTCTTCATTTATTTCTCTAACAATCAACCAAAAATGAGTAGAAAGAAAACGAAAGAAATAAAAGAAAATGCAAGCGATATTTCCTTCTCGCTGCAAAAACGTCAGACTAAACTAAAGAAGATGATATCTAAATCCAAGTGTCCTAGACGAATTTCCTAAAGTACGTTGACACAGAGCTGAAGACTCGTGCGACGAAGCAAATCTGTGATTATTATTTCTCTGCATATGTAAGGTACGTAGAGGATGAACAAAAGAAAAAAAACTTAATGAAGAAACCGACGAGAACCTCGCGCGAATCCGACCGTGACGCTCATTTTGATATGAAAAATAATAAAAAAAAAAATAATATTGCTGGGCCGATAACGTCAATGACCGATATAACGAAAAGTAGTCGACGCGTTCGTCGCTCTTTCCTTTCCTTACACAAAAAAAAAGTAAATGAAATAAAGTTCGGGAGGGAACGCCGGAAGCGTGAATATTTATAAATATTCTGCAACGAAAGCCTGTATAAATGTATTTTTCTTCAATTCGACTTTGACTCATCGGTGCAGCGATCGAGGTATATATGCTGTCTAAGAATTACTTATTAATGATATTAATGAAGTGGGTAGCATTTGACAGTTACAACAGCCTCCAAAATGAAAAAAAAAATAAAAAAAATTACCGCGCACATAAGAACACAGTGACTTCAGTTCGATTGATAAAATAATAATTTAAAATAACGTCCTTTTTAATATTTATCACTAATTCAAACTTTGATTTATATTTATAGAAAATATATTGGCTTATTTTCAAAGAAGGTGTATAAACCTAAATTAATATTAATACTCTTGCATTTTTTCACGAAGAATAAATTTTGCTCAAACTAAATAAAACACCGTTTAATATAAACGTTAACTTACAAACAAAAATGGCTATAAAGTTCAAATCGATGTGAATTGTTATTTTTTCTACGTTTCATAGGAACACTAGCAAAAAATAGACTCTGCTACGCGTACACACAAATAAATACAAGGAAAAAATAAAAATGTAAAAAAAATCCAAAAATATTTGATAACGGAGAAAAAGTTAAAATCGAACTGGAGTGACTACTATACGGAGAAAAATTAGAAAGGAAAAATTATGACATTTTTAAAGTTAAAAAATCTGCATTATCCGTAAAATTAAAGGAATAACGAATACAAGTTTCACCATATTTTTGGTATCAATTAATTGAACATTTTTCTGCAATTTGCTTTCGAGTGTCCGTAAAGCTAAAAAAATGTTTATTACATAGCTTTCTTTTTGAGGAAGCAAAAAGCTCTAAGAACTGCTAAAAATGTTTTAGAATGATGACTTCAAAATTCATAGTTTTTACTGCATAATTTTTCTTCGTACAAAAAATCGCATAAAAAACAAAACTTGCCGAAGGCCTCTAGAATCCCAATATATTTTATTTTTAATTGTCAATATTTCTGGAAGCCAGCTGTGATACTTCACCGATATTGTTTGTCTACGCTCTATACAACATCGTACCAATTTCTAGTCTAGCTGAAAACGTGAGAAAGCGATAGAACAAGGAGTTAATAGTGATTTTGCGAGAGACTGCGAGAGACAACGGAGAACAAAAAAAAATAACATGCTGTCGAGGTGGCTCTAATATATATCGCGACACAAACCTTTTTGTGAGAATATTGTCAATGGAAAAATTCTGATTATCGGAACTACGCCGTCTAAAATCATGTACGAGTCCTTACACGAACTACATTTGGTAGCAATGCGATTGATAATTCACTGTTTAAAGTAGTTGTCGGGAGGTATATCCACAAAGAATTGCCTTAATGATGCATTGACAATGTTACTTTAGAGCCTCTCGAAACTCTTATTTTTATTTATTTTCGTTACGAATGTACGTAATTCTTTGGAATTTGGATAATAATTACTTTGAATCTTATTAATCATTATTGTATCAATTTTGTAATCGATTTCCCAAGATAGACACATCTAATTGTTTTACGAACAATTTTGTGGAATTAAAACATTATTCGCATTGATTTGTAAAATCATAAATCATTGCTCGATATGATTTTTGAAATTGTCTTCCACTCAAATCGGTACATGAAAATGGTTTAATTATAAGGGTGTATTTAATTTATTAACAAAACTGTCTTTGTTATTAATTATTTAATTATCACTGTCGATGAATTTTTCTTCTAATTTTATTATTTTATACACGCTGTAAAAGTTAGCGCTTTTATATTGATTTATAATCGATAATTTTAAATTTATTTTACAAATAAGTAACGTTGTCAGACTTGAATTTTTTCCTCGAGTCAGTGCTTATGCGTACAAATACTATATCAAAAAGCAACATTTTCTTCCTGAAATATTCATGATTCTGATTATAATATCTATTCATTACTTGATTTTAGTGTAGATTAAACAATTAATCCGATTTTGTAAGACTGCTGATATCGAATCATAAATACAGAAGAATATTTCAAATTGTATACTGACGAGATTAGTATATAATATTTTTTATTTGAAAAAAGATTACCATTGAAATCAAAATTACCAATCATCGAATTGAAAATAGAATGATTTGCGCAGCATTATTCTGTTTAATTTTTGTTAATGAAAATTAACATACTAGTCGTGAATTGAATAAACTTCTACATATATTGATTTCTAATAAATAATCATAGAGTTTGAGTAAATTACATGTTCAAGTAACTTGTTTTATGAAATGTCATGGTTTTGTAAAAATTAAAAAAAAAACAAATTTGCGAGCGATGGCAAAATTGTTTATAAAAATAAATTGGATGTGCTCGTTCGTGCGTATACTGTACTTTAGAAACGTTGCGTTATCACCGCTGTATGATTATAACAAAAATAACTGGAAATAAAACACAAAAATATATCTAATGGCACACTTTTATTCAGCAATTACTGCGAGATTTTTTGAGGACAACCCTGCAAAAATGTTTATGCGTCAATTACCAAATAAAATACACTCGATATATAATAGAGGATTGCCCTATACGCAGATTACAATCGCGAAAAATGAAAATATCCTCTTTAATGCGAACCTACGTATAACTTTCAGAATGTTATTATTGCAAGCAGATACACATCAGATAAAAAACATACACCAGTCGTCGTTCTAGTAAATGTATTGCGATCTTCTAATATTAAAAAAATATTACTTTGTGCGTACGTTTAATCATAAAAAAATTAAATCATTTTAAATATAAATATATATTTCTTACGCACAAGGTCTTTTTCAAAAAGAGAACAGCTTGAAAAAAATTTTACAAAATATAATTGTCATTTAAAATCTTTGCACTCAGAGAATAATACAACTAATGACAATGTTTAAACATTTTAACACATCAGTCACTAAGTTACTTTATTACAAAATATGGCTGCTTATGTTAATATATAATCATACAGTTAAATAAATCAAAAGTATGAAACATATGTATTCTTTTTAAAAATTAACAAAAATATTAGTATAGTTGAAAAATAGATAAAAATTATCCTTCTAACATTCTCTGAGTCGATATTAATATATTTAACAAAAATCTGACAATTCAGATACATGCTTTGATGAAAACAGTGCTTTTGTTCCATATAATTAAAAAATCTTTGTTATTTTAAACATTTTTGCACACTATTGTGTTATAGTGAATTGAAATTTTGATAAATAGATTGATGTTTATGCTAAATAAATTAGATATAACATTTACTACTAAAAGAATAAACTTAAGAACTTTAAATATCGATTTATCATATTACTTTGAATTAAAGATATTTAATTTCCTACTAAAACAGTTCTTGCATATATAATTTATACGATTTTTGTTAGTTGAATTCTGAAAAGCTTTAGTAATGTATAGTATGTTCTTCAATAAATTAGTAAGCTATTGCATTATTTCATTCGTTTTTATATACGTACTTCTCATTTATCAAAAATAAAATTTGTTATATCGCAATTATTAAAATATATTAAGCAAATAAATTCATTGTATTTAAATATTAATAATTTGTTTAACTAAAGAACGTGCGAATATACAAACCGCAAGAGCGACAACGAAATATTTTAAACAAAATAAAAAGCCAAAAAGAACCAAAAAAATGCAAGTAAAATCCTAGCTCGTTAGCCAATATCACATAGCAAACTGCTTTTTCGCGTCCTCCGAGCGTGTAGGCCTAAAATGAAGAAAAAAAAACAAAAAATTTTTGGACGTATCCGAGTGCACCTTTGCCAAAGACTATGTATGCGTTTTTGTGTATATATATTATCTACATGCGTCTTTCCCCTCAAAATATATCTCTCGCACTTTTGCTGATATATAAATCTAAAATTAAGAGAAAAGCATAGCTCTCCGAGCCAGAAAAACGAAGTCGCCACACTCGTTGATCGATTTCCAGGTTCCACGTTGTAATAGACCGACGAATTAAAAATACTGCACCGAAGATTTTGGATGTGAAAAGTTGAGAAACTGAAAAAAGTAGGAAAACAAGTTATAAATAACCGTGCCACGATATCATGAGGTTGTAAGTGAAAAAAAAAATCCACTCGTTGACGAGAATGTTAGTCGTAATTATGTTTGAATTTTGTTTCTAAAAATAGAGAGTTAAAAAAGAGAAATTTGGATGTATGATGTGATGAATATGACACTGATGATGGTAGTGTTTTATGCGATCAGTTAATGCAAATAAAGAACGAAAGCATGTTGTAACTCCGAAAGTCATGTTTTGAGTAATTATACTTTGTAAAATGGAATACTCAGAAGAGAATAATAAATTCAACCAACAGATGCGATATCTTTAAGTTGCTGTCACATTTATTTTTGTACTTTATGTATAAGGTTTCCATTTCCACCTTTTTATTTATTTTACACTAATAATTATTTACATATACGAAAGCTATTTATTTTATTGTCTAATTAGATGATCTAATTAAATTATTACAAATTTATATTCAAACATATAAAATACTATTTAAGAGTCTTTTGTTGAATTCAAATAATAATTAACTGTTTTTAATTGTTCAAAAAATACAATTTCACTAGAATCAAATTTCCTTTTATGAATTTAAAACAAATAATTTACTTTTGCCATGTATTTTAGTTCTTACCATTACATCTTATTTTATTTTTCAATATAAAGTTTAGAGATCTTCCGAACTTTGTAAATTACTTCGTTATCTCCTTTTTATTATCTTCGGCTAAAAATATATAAACATATGAATTTTATAATTATAATATCTTATAGCAAATAAAAAGTATTACGAATGAATTGATAATCAAATGCACAATACATATACTATTATGTAGCACTATAGTCAATTAATTTACTTTAAAAATAATTAAAATTTTCATTTCTTAGTTGAATTTGTTGATTATAAGATATTAAGCTAGATATTAAACAATATTAACTTTCCTAATACTACATAACTTTATATACATTATTTAGATTGAAATATTCGTCAATACTTACAGATTGCAGTGCAGATGTAACGAAAAATCTTTTTAGAAGTGTCGCTATACATCTGCTTAGAATCCAGCACGATGGGTTGAATTTGGAGAGAGTTGTTAGATTTCCATTATCCTGGTTTAAGCATGTTTCCATATGATAAACATAACCTCTTGCACAGTTTCATATTGCTTGTTTTCATTTTAATCTTTATAATCGTAGCCTAGAAGTGAAATTAAAAATTATTATTACACTTGACTTATTCATTTATATAAAAAATATCTTGAAGTGGCACATCAACAATTATTTAATTCTCTTACACTTTTACAATCTGTCTTAGAAAACAGCATCGACATTTCAATTACCAATCCATATTCCATTTTTGAAATCAGATCACTTGTCGAATTTGTATTTAAAGTCGTCATGTCGTCAATAATCTCCACGACGGAATGCTCAACGGATAATCCACGATGTACAGAGAGAACTCCAAAAGTAAACAAACACTTGCACTGTTGAACTGCTCGACTCCGAGATTTCATCTCCTCCTCTGATGAGAGCGCTGATTTCGTCACAATTCGCTTTGCGGGTTCCGACTTCTGCCACAGATGGCGTTACTCGTTCGTTGTTTACATTTGAAAGGCGATATACCATATACCTCTCCACCACTACCACACGCAGCCACGCTACTTATAGACAATGGGCTACGATACCATGCGCCGACTCTCGTGTATGTGTGTGCTTAAGCTCGACTCGCTCACTCGCTGGCTGTGCTCGTGTGCTCGCATGTGTGCGCGCACCAACACGGCGTCGCGTTTAATGCACTGAATACATTATCTCTCCTACATATCACATGTATTATTGTCGGATTTGAGATTACGTGTACTTTTAACAAATGAATGGCTATTTAAAAATTGCGCGTATCATCGTGAAAACTATCTATAAATGAATTTTAATTTATTTTTATATATTTTTTTAAATATTTTTTAAACTAATTATTTTTTTTTTATTATTGCATATCGAGTATTTATTTTTCAAATAATGATGAATTAAATGAAATATTCCGAGTGATAAAATGTTCAAACAATATCCTCAATTTTGATTCGTAATATTTTCTCTGCTGAATATTGAGCAATCGATTGAAACTAAAATGGACGTTATATAAATATGCGCTTGAAAAGCAGTTTATAAAAAGTATTTGCGTAAATGTTAATATTTTTTAATAAATTTGTTGTTTTTTTCATTACAAATTGCTCGTTATAAACAAAATGTATTTATAAAAGAATTTATTGTCTTTTATAAATACATTGTGAGATCATCATTTTCAATAATATCATCATTTTTATTAATCTAGATATTCTAATGATTTTTATTTATAAAGTAGAATTTAAGTAAAAAAAATCGAATCCAGAAGAATAATTCATTTCAAGTTTTAAAACAAGATATTACGTGACTTGAAAACGTTTCGTAGATAAGGAATTTTTAAGTATTATTAAATATGAATATAAGTACATTATAAAATATAGCTTTTTATTCGAAAATATAAAATTTATATTTAAAAATATTTTTAATTTAAAGACATTTATAAAAGGTTTAGAGTAATGTAAAATTTTCTTCTAGAATTTCATTTAATCTCTTTCGAATTGAAAATTGTCATTTGAATGGCAACCAACGCGTTCATTCCAAATTTAATATCTAATTAAAGCAGAATTGTGCTAAATAAATGTCTTTGAGAAACCATAGTGCCAAGTAATTGGCAGCGACCTCAACTGTCTATAACTGAGAATTAATTATGTTTATAACGAAATCTTACATTTTTTATATTTATTATATATTTATTAATTATAAAAATGCGATATTAACATTAGGCAATCACTATAAAGTTTAATTCAGTTTGAAATAGAAAGTAAAATATTACAATGAAAAGAAATCATCATTGTGGAACTGTAAGTTTCTGTTTAACGAAACATTAAAATTCAGAGATAACGACGGAGTAATTAAAATACTTATTTCAACATTCTTTTATCAGTCTTCAATATTGATAATTCATAAGGAAAGCACGTGAGGGCAAAAACTGCATTTAATTTTCGAAAACAGCTGTATTTTAAGAAACAAAGAAATTTTCTGTAAAGTAGAACAGTTTTTATCATAATACCAGTGCAGTCGAGCCGCGTAGCGCCGCTGCTCATAGTATATATCTATATCTAAAAAGGCATAGATACAGATGCACATTTACACACACACACGCGAATACGTGAATGGCAGTGCGGGCGTGTGTGTGTGAGCTAGCTGTCGCTGGCTGAGCTGGTTCTCTCTCTCTCGCTCTCGCTCGCTCTCTGCCTGCACTCACACAAGTGCACGCGCGCGCACACGACTACACGGAAAAGCCGTTGGACGAAATTAGATTCTTTCGCTTTTATGAGTATGAATAAAAATGAATGTGTCTTGTTCTGCCGGCAATGTGTTAAATATTTTAAATGCTTACGCGCGAGGCCAGCTACGAATGAAAAGTTTTTTAACAAATGCTCGTCGTACACGCAAAATGCAATTTCTAATTCGTACAATTTGTGACTTGACTTTGGTCTGCGTGTTAGTAGTTAATTTAGAAAAGTAAAATTAAATGTCATCGAAATATTCGAGAGAATTTTGCGATCAACGTCAACAATTATTTAAATTGCGAGCTGTAGATTCTTAAATAAATATGTGAAAATAAAAATATTATTCATGTTATTCTGTCGCTCAACTGTTTTTCAGATTCAGAGTTACTCGAAATATTATAACTTTAAATACAAAAATGTACAAGGAAAATGTTGTAAGTAAAATATTTAATATTATTCGTGAAATATTCTCCTTTATTTATCATTGTTAACAAAATACGCGAACATTTTATCTAATTGCCAGATAAACGCGACTCCATTTTGAATTGTACTTTTATATAAAAATAATCAATAACTGCGCGCTATATAATAAAACAACAATTTCCATGAAAATTGAAAAATATTCTGAGTAATAAGTAATTGAAAAATATCCCATATTTTTATATTTTCCAATAAATTGTGACATCGTATTTTCCAATGAATTAAAGTGCATTATAAAGTGAAATATATTACACGAATTCTCTTAAAATATTGTTTCATAACTTTTAATAAAAATTTAACAACCATCGTACTTTATACATTTTATAAAATAACATACAAATTTATAGTTAAAATTACTGGATAAAATACTAGTAATTCTTATTAAAATACCCAACGAATTTATTACACGTTTTAATTCCATTGTGATTCATGATATAACTCGCTCTACAGCTACGAGGTCACGGTATTAGAATTTTTAAACCGTTATATCCTTTTACTACAAAACTTGTACATTTCAGAATTATTTTCGTAATTCAGAAAGAGCAACGCAAAAATAGTATTATCGTGATTTTGCAATATTAAAATGTTTCATCCCGTCCGTCGTTCTGATATAAACAATTAAATAATTATTCCGCGTCGGAGTTTAATAATACGCAATTAGTATATACTATAAGCAACATTAAAAATAGTAATGTTGCAATTTCGCAGTATTAAAGCGTATTTCTGTTAGCAATAAATTTTCCAACTATTATCGCAATACGATAAATGAATCTCAACATATACTACGATAAATAATAAAATCATTTTAATAGTAGTTCGTAATACAATTATATCGCTTGTATTATATGAAACTTTTAATTTTAGGAATTCTGAAATGATCAAATCATAAAACGTTTCTTACTATCTCAATGACATTTCACAATAAATGATTGAATGACTATTTCCAGCGATAAAACAAGCTGAAGGAGTGTGTGTGTATGAGTGACCCAATAGCAAGTAATTTGAGTGAAAATGTTTTAAACCAATTACTCTCACCCACATCAAAGCTGCATAAAATCATTGTCAGAAGCAAAAAAGAAAAAAAAAACAGAAAAAACCAAACCCAGCGAAAATCTCCCCAAGCTGAACTCACCAATAAAAATCAACAAATCAGTCGACTCTCGGTCGCCTATAAAATCGTTATTTCAGCAATTTTGAAATAACACTCTCCTGCACAATAAAACCCACACGCTGCTCGCTCGCTCGCTCTCTCTCTCTCTCTCTCTCTCTCTCCCTCTCCTCGGCTCCACCACGCACACATACACAATTCGGACGCCGGCCTTCCCTGGCGTGTGCATCTCTCGGCTCGTGGTGGGCGCGCGGTGACGTTGCCCCCACCTCGACGCATATCGCAGGCGCTGCTGCTATACTCGCGCGCTACTCGCTCCTAACCCAACCTTCGTTCGGCGCGCTGCTCGCTCTCCTCGTCGTCGTCGTCAGCGCTCGGTTGCGCCCGTCGGCGTTCGGTGCGGCGGCGCCGGAGTGGGAGAGAGAGCGCGCGCGGCGCGGCGCGGTGACGTCACGTAATTAGAGTAAATACAAAGTAGTCTTGATGGGACAGCGGCGTGCGTCGCACCGCGCTCCAAGAGAGACGTGAGAGAGAGCGAGCGAGCGAGCGCGCGTTCCGCGTATACACGCCGCGCGGCCACTGTATATATATATATATATACAAAACACATACATATATACATGTGTGTATGTACACACACGCGGGTGTATGCATCCAGGGTAGTCCTCCGCGTTGTGTGCAACTGCTACTGGATGTAGTAGTATTATTATTATTATAAGCCTAGTGTCTTTTGTCCATATAGTGTTATCTGTGTTTATAAATATATATCTGTGCATATACCTGCATGTTAGCCGGTATATATAGTGCTTCTTCTTATTCAGTGCGATGAATAAATTATTCAAGACACCCACGTGTGCGAGAAGAGCATAAATGATATAAAAAATAAATAAAAAAGGGCGACAGTGTAGGCCTCTGCGTAATAATAATAATCCTAATTTCTATGTGTGTCAGTGTGTAAAATTGTGCATGTGTGTGGCGGGAGTAAGAAGAAGAAGCAGCAACAGCAGAAGAAGAGGAAGAATCAGTGTTTATTATTGTCATTATTGTCGTCGACGCTAGAGGTCCGCGCGAGCGAGCGTGCGTGTGTATATCTGTGCCTCGGTTTGATTCAGTGAGATGATGATGAGTGACGGTAGCTGCGGTGGTGGCCGACGAGGAAGATGCTGCCACTGCCGCTGCTCCTAGCCGGCGAGGCCACTTTTTCAAAAATCCCGCGCCGCGCCGATTCGAATCAGACGATTCGCGTCACGATGATAATGATAATGCCGCTGATGATGGTGATGATGACGATGATGACGGCGAGCGGCGGCGGCAGTGCGTTTACATGAGCCACTGAACACGCGCCCCACTATCGTCGAAATAAAATAAGTCAAAATCCAAAGTTTTCATTGAAAATTCGAGCCGAGTATACAGTGATAAGTGAGCACGAGAAAAGCAAAGAAAAAAAAGTTGTGGTGTCGCAGAAGAGAGTGCGACGAAGGAGCCGAGTGTCGTAGATGATCATCGACGAGTCGTCGTCCTCCTCGTCAGCGCGTGACAATCGGCCGCCGAGAAATGGATAAGATCGAGGTAAGCGCGCCGTGGTTAGCCGGTGTGTGCATAACCCTAAACTCTCTTGCGGCAGCGGCGGCTACACCCCCTACTACCTCGAGAGCGCGCTATCCCCACCACCACTCGCTGCCTCCTTCCCGCGCGCGCGCAGATTTTCTCTCTCGCTCTATACTCTGTTCCTTCTTCTCTCGTTCCTTTTTTTATCGTCGTCTCTGGAGGCGTTGTTTGGATTTTCGATGAAGCTTTTTCGATTTTGGAGAATTAGCACGCGCGTCAAGGTTTTAAATGGAAATCGTTTATCGATTTTTCGAATGGGGGATAAACACTATGCGGCGGGAGAATACGGAGCGCGCGTTGACGACTGTGGATAAGTAAATATGATGTAGCCTTTGTAACTAATAAATTTTGATTTTTTGTTAAATCGGAGAATTTAGAATTTTCTTTTTTTTTTTTGTATGAAGACCGGTTGGGTATAGGACGATGTGAATATTGAAATATTTTTTTTTTGTTTTGTTAAAAAGCTTTTAACCATCCGTTGCGTCGTTCTTTGACTTTCTATACGTGTCCTTATTAAAATGAGAACACAGGAATCGAACGTATAAATTCTTTTAATTAAATTTTTTTTTATACTTCACCTTCACTCCGCGTGGAACGAATTTAACGAAAATATTGTATATGGAATATAGTGATTATAATTTAAAAGTATAATATTTTCATTTTATGTATCTCAAATATGGAATTAATCAATAAGATTAAAATTTCTAGTTTATCTTACCCACACGTCACATTTTGTTTATATTATTAACAAAAAAGTAATGAATGTGTAATTAAATAGTACAACGCAATAAAAGAATTGAAACAACAATCAAAAGTGTACAATAGACAATATTTCGTAAATAAAACTGCGGAGGTTCTATAACGGCTTTTTAAAAATACCAAATGCAGTCTTTTTTATTTTTCTCCCGAGCGCAGACACACACACCCATCAGAGTCGTTCCACAAAAACAAAAATGGCTTATCGACTTGAAACGACGCTCTGGAGCGAGCGAGCGTTTTATTTGATTTTGTTTCTTTTCCGTAAAAAATTTTTCATTCCCGCTGAAGTGCGCGCGTGCTCGATGAAAACACGGATTTTAATTAAATACAAAGAGTTCTTTTAATTAAAAAAGTTTGAAAAATTAATTAAAATATAATAAAAACGTAATCACTGAGTGTTTAACGCATGCGCAAACTTTTTTATTCCATCTTTTTCAATTAATAATAATCCACTTGGGCAGGTCGTTCGATTCAATTCACGCGCGCCTAAAGAACAATGTAAATAAATTGAAAGCCAACTCCCTAACGTATTTATTTTAAAATGATTCGAACGCGTGCTACTACTCTTCGCGTCAGTGTGTATATGAATGTGTGGGTGACTCTGTGTGCGGCTGTGTATGTGAGTGAGCTCTCGGCGCGTCTATAAGACACGAAAATAAAAGCGGTTTATCGACTTTTAAAGTCCCTCTCTCCTCTCCCTTGCCCCCTCTCGCTTTATTTCTCTTTAATCTTCTTCGACAAAACGCATAATTTTTCACACGCTCCGATTTCATTATTTATTTTGCAAATCTCTCTCGATCCCTGACAGAAAGTGACTAAGTTATTAATCAACAAATGCAATTTCAAATCAATCGTGTCTTGTAGTATAGACTTTTGGCAAGGTCACTCGTTTCTTCAGCCGAGTTCGAGACTTGGATGATTAAATTTAGCATTTTTCTCAGAAGATTCTTCTTAGCTTCGTATGGGCTCTCTTTTGAATTCCAAACGATGGAATTTACCGTTATTGTCGTTATTTCCTTGTATATTCCTAAAGTGAATTATGAAATTTATATGATAGGGCAAATAATATAAATTTAGTTTTGACTGTAAATTTCATTATTAACAGTGTACAAGTTTTTGAAACTGTATAGGTATATACTCATGTACACTGTAACTCATTTAAAATGACTTTCTAAAATTGTATTTTCGACATTCATATTTCTGCAATTTATACTCGGGCGCTTTGGAAAAGCTTTTCATTTCACGTAAATCACGAAAATTTCTCATCCGAAAGGATGGATTTTCACGAACTTTGACGATAAAAAAAAATAACATCAAAGTTATCCATCTCCATTAGAAAACTCAAAAACATTTCGAAAAAGCGCGAGCTGGTAGCTTCTATATAGAAAGAAAAAAAAAGGGATGCCTTCAAAGAGAAATTGCATTAATATATGATATATAATCGCGTCCGCGTATTCTCCAATTCTAAAATAAATTACGAGGCGAGCGCCAAAACCGAAAAGGAACGAAAAGCGCCGAAAGAAAATAATATACTTTCATGATTAAATCAAGCCTCTCTCTCTTTCTCTGTCGCTCGCCATGTGTGCACATTATATATACATGTGTGCAGCGTCTGTGTGCGCGAAGCGCTCGTATAGTTCCGTCCTTGTCTCGCCAACGGCACTAGCCTCGCTCGCTCACAGCACGACTCGCGCTCTGCTGTGTGTCCCCTCGATTTCCCCTACTCGGCTTCTCTCCTGCTCGCTACTTCCCCTCGCGTCCCTCGGCGCTCACGCGGCGTTCGTGTGTGTATATATCTGGAATTACATTGGAAAGGATATACACACGCTTTTCTTTATTGCCGTAATATTTTCGCAAACATTATTTGTCCTTTTTTTTGTTTACGTTGCTTCGTATACGGCTGCAATTACAAGTTTTAAACGAGTATCGGGAACTTATCTGTTTATTTGTTGTTTATTTTCGTAATTAAACATAAAGATAAATATTGATAATTACGTTTTACATAATAATTTTATACGTATAATCGAACTCACGGTAATGCAGATTATTCGTAATGCTTAACATACAAGTCTGTTTAGCTTCTCGGAAAAGTGCATATAACGTGCCACGGGCGTACAGTAGCGCTTATACTAGTGGAAAATAAACTTCTTGTTTGTTAACGCAACTACTTCGCGGGCGCGCAAACTTTCATTTTCTCAATGGGTTTACTTTATAATAAATCGAGCTGAGGAAAGCGTGTAAATACTTTTGTATGGCCCTAGTGTGGGCTGGGTGAATATATATATATATACAGACAAGGCTATTGATTGCCTTGTAAAATTATTTAATCGCAGTGATAAAAAGAGTGCATAGAGCGCGAAGGAGAAGTGCTGCGGGTATAATTTGTGTTAACTGCGCGTAATGATAAACATTGATTTCATTGAATCTGCTGTATCATTAATTAAATGTACCGACTGTTTTACTTTTCAATAAAAAGCTTTATCAATTCTCCCGGGCAAAGTAAAAATAAACACAAATTGTTGTTTTGACATTTTCTCATCGCGTCCGCGTGTAACCGAGTATATCTCTTCCTAAATCATTAATTTTATAATTTCAAGTTAAAATATCATGTTGTAGTAGTTCAAAGTTAATTAGTTTTTAAAATTATTATATATTGGTCTTTGGTTCAACTATAATTTTTATTAAATATTTAATAATAAAACATATTTTTACGATGTTAAAGTTTATTACTTTCGCTATTGAGTTTTTCAATAAAGTTCTCTAATATACTCTCTTCAGTGAAGCAAATAACGCGAAGTAGGTTAACTTCCCTTTTTATGCTTGTCAAAGATTATCAAGGAATGAATCAATGTAAATAAATTTCCTCGTGTGTTAATTTGAATTATTGATTGTAGAAACATTCGCGGATATATATTCTTTAAAATTCGAATAGATTTAAAACCAGTGTTTCTTTAGTATTATTTGAAAATAGAACGATATCGTTGATTTAAAGAATTCACTTGAATTTGTACATTATTTTTAAAACAAATAGACGAATGGATACTTTAAATTTATCAATTTTACGAATTTATGAGAGATCTCAACGCATAAGTAATTCATTCATTAAGAACATTAAATTTAATTTTCAATCTTGACCTAAAATTTAAACTAAACCTCGTGAAAGTCAAATACGAAATAAGTAAAATTACATATATTTTTAATTTAAAATATATATTTTATTCTCTTACAGAACGTATGTCCGTTCTTTTTTTAATGAACACTAATAAAACTTAATTAAAACTTTGTTTTTGTTTTGTTTCTATAATAGAAATGATGAAGTGTATGTATTAGTAACGTGTGTGATAAATAACAATTATTTTTGTGTCAAAAATATAGGTTAATAAAAATAATGAAAGCAGTAATTATAAGAAATAAATCATTTTTTTATTTTCCTTTTATTAGATCCGAAAATTACATATAAAACATTATCGTGATAATTACGATAATAATAATGATGATGAATGAGTTGACTAAAATAATTTATGACTAACATAAAGTATTAGATACCTAACTAAAGGCGATAAAGAGGAAACTCGAAATACCGAAGGAAGCCTCAAAACAGTATACTCTTTTGTTTCTGAGAAAACGGGAGAATTTAATCAGCGCGCTCGCTGTACGCGCTCTTCTCGCTCTGTCTCCTCTCTTCCTTCTCTCGCCCCCTCCCCTCTCCATCCCTCCTCATGCATTCAACTCCCTCGAGGCTGCTCTGGTGCTGCTCTGCCCCCCTCCCCGCGCGCGCGCGCTCACGCACGCTGAGCGACTCCTTGAGCTCGCCGCAAACACGAAAGTGACAGCGTGTGGTAAAGGATTGCGAGGTGATGAAGAGCGAGAGAGAGAGAACGAAGAGGGAGCCGAGAGAGTGGAGGGGGAAATTCGGCGGCGGGGGGCTCGATCGCGCGCGCAGTCAAGCATCTGGCTCGGAAAGAACGTATTTGTGTGTGCGTGTGTTATGTGTAAATGTGAACGTAAGCTTGGTTAGAGACTAGCAATGCCATTAAATGTTCGCGGTAGTATTTTATCGATATCTGTCTTGAGCTTGTCGCTCTCTCCTTCTCCTCTCTCACTCTCTTGCACGCGCAAGTGAGCTCGTTCTGTCTCTGTCTTTCTATTTAATTCAATTTTATCGTTTTGATTACATGGATTTTCCTCGAGTCTTCTGTTGCGTCTTTTTTTCTTCGAGAGGAAGCACTGTAACCGTTTGGAAGCATGTTATTATTATTGTTATTGCGCTCGTTTCTTTACATTTTTTCAATAAAAGTCTCTCTGATAAAACGGTTTTTTCTTATTTGTCCTTATCATGTAACTCCACTAAATAAGATCCCATCAACATTTTCAATCGAAATGTTTATTATTTTGTAAAATTTTAAAATAATCCTCTTTATACTAGAAACGGATGGCATTCTCTTCATTTTACTTTATTTCAGAATTAAAAATAATTATGAAAATTTTTAAAACTTTATTTTGTAAATAGAAACTCAGTATTATTATAAAATAAATTTTTAATTAGATTAGTATTTATTTTTTTATTCTATAATATTAATTGGCTACAAGAATTTATTTCTAAATCTTAGTGAGAAATATTCAAAGCTCTCTTATATTTTAATCTTATATAACATTAACGTTATTTTGAGAGTGGAAGAAAAAAATTCAAGGTAAATATTCGCTCATCATTCTTATGGGTACAATTCAATTCACTCATTTGATTATATAATCGTTAAAGTATTACTTGTATAGATGATATGCCTGTTCTTATATTTCCTTCAGTTTTCAAAGCAAAAAACGTTTTCAGAGCAGACTTTATTTCGTAATTTGAATTTCAATTTTAAATTCGACGTTCTTTTTTTCATTCCAATTATAAATGTTTCGCTTTTATCTCTTAAGTTGCTATGAAATAAATATTTAGAATTCCGCGTTAACAGGCGCTTTTCAAATCCTAAATATTTACTTCGAATGATTTTTCAAAATGGCACGTATGGTTTCTCTTGCACTCTTTCATTTACATCTCACTTATTCTTTTATGATGCAAAAATTATTCCTTTTTTCGTCCCTCGCAACGCCCATATACTTTTTTAATTTCAATTCCAAACACAAGTTCAAAATGGCTAGTCGTGCCTATTTGTTGCTTAATATTGAGCGCGCGAGGATAAACAATTTGGTCGGTTCCTCTCTTCTCGTTTATAATCGTTGAATCTTTTTGTTTCACGTATTTAAAGTCGTTACTTTGAAATTCTTTCAGAGTTTTTTTAGCCGGATTTAAACCTGCGTTTTTATTTTTCTCGCTCGACTCCTCGACGTTGAATTTCTTCTTTTTCATGCTCGCTCACTCGCTTGCTCGCTCCCATACATATACCAGAGTACACGCGCACACATCTGAATTTTCTTTTTAAGCTAACTTTCTTTTTCATGTTTCAAACTCGACTTTATCCTTCAAATTAAGATCTCCTCCCCTTCTCGAGTAAAGAATTATTATTTACAAATAAATATTGTCAACTATTTGAACAGTAATTATAAAAAAGATATAGTAATTATAAAAAAATAATTGTCCTCTAGTACGTAATACAAATATAAAATTTTATTTTCCAAAGGTTTTTTTATTTGGAATTAACCTCGCCCATGCGGTTAAGTTTGAACTTCATAGACAACCTTTGTTAGTATATCGATTCAACCTCAAAATTGTTTTCCTACAATGAATATTTATCAAGCTACGGCATTTCAACGTCGCACGAAATTAGATTTTAATTTATTACCAATACTCAATTTATAATTTTATCTTTCATACTTATATTTTTTACATTCGTTCTATTATTCATCACAAAAATATATCGTACAATTGATATTTTTATGTGTGTAATTTATTATTTTCAATTTATAAGTACTCGCATCACTACTATTTCTGATTGTTATACACAATGCGTCATAAAATTCGTGACGCCAGCAGCAGTAATATTGACTAAGCCGACTCTAAAAATCAATAAGTAGATGTAATATTTTTTTAAATGGCGTTAACAACAAATACATGAATTGCGTTGCTCACTATTATCACTCTATTTATTACCATATCAGCATTCATCCGTCACCAATATTTAATCTAATCGTCAGCTGATTTTCCTAAAAGTCTTATTTATCGTCACTTCTCGACAATTTTTGCTTCCAGTCCTACCATATCTATTTCCTTTCATTGTTATCATTATTACCATCACTGTCATTACTCCCTTTTACTTCTCTTCTCGGCATTTTTCTCGAATTTTTCGTGAGCACAGCCACGAGTTTTTGTTACACTCTCAGGCATTTTCGTTCTCTCTCACTCTTTCCTTCTCTTTTCGCTGCATACTCTTCTCTCTTTCTCGCTCTCCATCACTTAACGTCTCTTTACCTTTTCTCGTCTCCCGTTCCCCCGAGCGGCGGCTGGCCCTCCCTCCTCCGATTTCGCTGTCTCTCTCGCTCTTCCCCTCCCGCGCACCTTGTTCAATCGCCGTCTCTCTCTAGCTCGCAGGGGCGGATTAAAGGGGAGAACGACCAGCCCCCCGACCGTGCAGAGTCCATGGAAAATTATCAGGGCGAGGAATCTCTCTCTCTCGTTCTTTTTCTCTGTGCTAAAGGAGCGAGAGAGAGGAAGAGATTTCGGGTGTGTAGGTGGTGTTCGGGAGCCGTGTTGGGGAAAGTTTTCGCTTTTTTTAAATGGATGGAAGACTAAGGGGATTTTCGGCTTCTTTGTTTTCGTTAGAATTTTCTTTTCACATGATGAAATTGGATATTTATAGAAATAATTTGAAAAATAATTATTTTAAAAATATTAATGGTTCAAAAAAAATCTATAAAATATGTTTAATTAAATAATTTTGTCTAATAATTTCAAAAAAATATAAAGACTTATTAACAATTATTGAATTTTAAATAAAAAAACATAAATGTTAGTATCAAGTAATAATAATAGAGTATAAATCTATTTTATAATATATTTTTATAAATTATAAATAAATAAGAAAACTAAATAAAATATCACTATTATCTAAAAACCAGTCAATAAAATCTTTTGTGGAAATAACTGTAATGCTCATGCTCTTTGTCTAATAGACTCTTATTCTTTTGTTAGAAAAAGAAAAAATAAATTAAATGTTCAATTAGAATAATTATTTGATAACTTAAGGAGAACATTCTTTATGATTCACATCTATACGTTAGTCAACAGAGTATTTCCAATATTTGCGTCATTCGAAGCACGGTATTTTTCGAAATAACACAAGCCTTTATTCAGAAATACGTAAAATTTCAGAACTTCTTGGTTGAAATTAATTTTACGTAAATTGTACAAATTTATGTTTTTCATAAAGTTTTATCTTTCATAATACTAATTAAAACTATTCAGACACGTAATATGGCGTTTTAAAAAATTTTTATCAAAAAAAATTTAGCTCTCCATTCGATTTAACTTTTATTAAAACCTTTAACTTAATTTTCATAAATTGTAAAAAGTATAAAAAATATAATATGTGTAAAATTCTATTTAATCAATTAGTTAAAAGTAATTTAATTACGTAATCTTACTAAATCAATTAGAAAAGAATAGGAAAAAGTTAATTCTACCATCGAACTTCTAAAAAGGTAAATGTAATCTAAAATAGATTTATAACTTATTAAATAGCTCTTCGGAAGAGGCGAACTACTACATTCTAAATTTATAACGACCAGTAATTCTACGTTTCCGTAAATTCATAATTATTACAAAGTCCGACTTTATTTAAACTCTTGTTTTCCCTCTCTTTCTCTTGCCACTCTATTCGCGTTTCATTATTCAAAATTTTACAATTCTCTCCCTTCTAGCGCTTCCTCGCGGCATTCCCAATACCCCATCTCCGTCTCCCTCTCCCTCTCTCTCTCTCTCGCTCTCGCTCCAGCGATTCTTAATCCGCCACTGTGTGTTCCACGCTCTCTCGCTCTGTTCCACTCGATCTCTCAGCTGCCGCGTGCTTCTGTCTCTGTCTCGCTCTTTCTCTCCCCCCACTCCGCTTCGTCGACTGTCTCCGTCGCGCACGCGGACTACTCACCGGCGCATCTACCCCGAGCGCGACTGTTACGTGTGTACGTAGGTACGTCTGTGTATGTATGTGTGAGAGCGTCCCTCGGTGTTCGCTGTCTCTCTCTTGCGCGCGCAGTCAGTATTTATAGACGTGCCTTAAACCGATTTAACACGAATATACCCCCCTCCCTCTACTCAGATTCTATATAACCAGCGCGCGCTGACTTTGATCGTATTCCATCAAATATAAAATTAAGGGAAATTAATGAAAAATCGACGTTCCAACTTTCTGAGTGGTTTTCAATATTTTTATCGATTTTTTTAATCATGTGGGGTCATTTATCTAATGACAACCAACGCTTTTATTTATCCTTTTATTTTTATTTTAGATTTATATATGTCCAATTATTTTGAAACATAAATTCATTTCTAATGAGTATTAATCAGCTTCCGAATTACGAAAATGTTATTCATTAAATTCTAATATTACTCTTTTTTCTGCTAAATGTGTTTTCTTTCTATAAAGTTTGTCTGCACTAAATGAAATATAAAATGAAATTTAAATGTATTACAAATATTTTAATTTTATAATATATATATTTCTCATATATAAAATGAAAATGAAGGAATAAAAAGTCCAATTACAACATTTGTTTATTCAAAATATTATGTTTTACAACAAGAATTTACGAAAAATAATACTTGGAAAATTGAAATGAAATTTTTTCAATCTTTCAAATTATAAAAATAGTTTCTTAGAAAGTTTTAAATTTCAAATATAGCTCGAGCATACATTTATTTTTAAAGTACAGTTTGTGGAAGAGCAAATTCAGCGAGCCATGCATTTCATTTTTATAATTTTAACCTTATGTTCAAATAAGTAAAATTAAATTATATTGTGAATATGTTTTCTTTCTATATTCACCGTTTTTAAATTGCATATTATGACTGACGTTTTTAAAAGTAAATATTATTTCGAAGTAAAATAAAACGCAGAAATAAAAGAAGTCGCTCATCTTAGTCATTATAAACAATTTATAATTACTTCAACGAAATAACGAGCTTTTGTTAAAAAAGGTATAAAATTTTCAATTGAATGCGCTCAGTTACCTTGACGCGTCCATAAAACTAATACCCACAATTCCCCCCGCTCCCTCCATAAATCCTCTCGGTTGCGCAAAATGCAATTATTACAAAAAAAAAAGGTTACTATATACTCCTTCCCATGAAAGCCATACTCGTTGATCAGCAGGCTCCGCTCCAACACGAGTACTTCTCGCATTAATATAATCCTCTTTCTCTCGCTTCGAAATTTCGGCTCGCCACAATTTTTTCCGACCTCGAAACCCAAAACGCGCTCACGGTGGGAGGAAGTCTTATAGAGCGAGAGAGACGGAGAGCAACCGGTGTGCCGGCAAAAGAGAAAGAGAGCGCGAGAGAAGGAGGAAGAGAGAGTGGGGGAAACAAAACGCGCGTCAGTGTGCGAGCGCACGGGC
Source organism: Torymus texanus (assembly GCA_036873485.1). Classification (NCBI taxonomy): domain Eukaryota; kingdom Metazoa; phylum Arthropoda; class Insecta; order Hymenoptera; family Torymidae; genus Torymus; species Torymus texanus. The sequence continues at coordinate 10,186,405 of JAYJLV010000001.1, read as the reverse complement.
TCGTCCGAGTGTGTGAATCGATAAGCGGAGGCAGCAGAGGCCTTTTGAGGTTTTTCTCGCTTTTTTCGGAGAGGAGAGGGTGGAGCGGGAGGGACGACGGGGGAGTGAGCGTAGGGACGAGTCGGGAAAAGGTTGCATTTTTTCTCCTTTTTCTCTTTCAATTTGTTGCTTGTTTCAAGCACGCGTTGTAGAATTTAATACTTTGCCTCTGTCTCTCTTTTCCTCTACAAGTCGGATTATCTTTTTTATAGGTTTAAAAACCAATTTTTATGAGAACTCGAAAGAGGCATTTCTCTATTTTTGTACTTTTGTTTGTTAGAGTTGTGTTAGGGTTATGTTAGAGATTTCTTATTTCTTTATTTTTGTAATATCAAAACTTATATTATAAAGTCTATCGAATAACTTTACAAGGTGTTCTTTTTAATTTATATGTAACGAGTACATTGTCGAACATTTTAAATTAAATTTTATTTTTACACTTATATTATTATCGATTATCAAGTATAAATTTTATATACTATCGTAGTCATAAGATCTATTTCCGCGTTAGTGTAGTAGTTCGTACCTTTTACGCAATAGGTACTTCATGAATTTACGTAAAGCCTAGAGCCACTGTACTGTAATATTTATAAAACTGTAAGTCCAGTAAGTGGAGTAAACGGCGTTTAGACACTTAACACAGCTCAAGTGTCATGTATCTAGAACTCAATATAGTGAATTTAGACAAGTATTCTTTTATTGTAAACAGAATTTTGTATCGATCGTTTGTTACAATTCCGTTCGTAAATAGCGCATATGAATTATTTATCAAAATTCACAGCTGTGTAAACGAACTTTAAATACGACTTCATAAAAATTTTATTTCAAAAGTATTCCGAAAAGATTGCAAGGTAACTTTCTAATTATTAAAATTCCAATTCCCTCCATCTGATTTACAACGGTACATAAATTACTCTAGCCTCATTAAATATTTACATTTTTCATATCGCAGTACGGGTAGATATATAATAGACAAAATTAAAATTCTCTTTTCCCGCAATAAAAAAAAAACCAAGCAATAGGGCGAATGCATAGGCGACAATTGCAAATTCACAGGTGACAAATGTGCGAATGCGTATACAACTGTGCCGTTTTTCATCTCTGGACGAAAGATACAAAAACTTGTATATACGCGCGCGCTGTCGCCTCTTTGTCTTTGTGTATGTATATATGTAGATTTTCCCAGAGGCGGAAAAGCGACAACAATAACATCAACAGCGATGATAACGATGTAACGATGCCAAAGTTCTCGCGCGTTAGTGTACAGTTGCAAATCACCGGCGCTCAAAACGTCGATGTATATCCGGTTTGCAAAGGAGGGGGAAACTGTGGGGGAGCGCGTACAAATTGAAAATGCACGTTTTAAAGGCGAAATCGATAGTCGGGTCGGTAGCGAGAGCTGTAATAACGTGCGGGCGCTCCTCGAGAGCTATACATGACTCATGCGAATGATTACTTGTATCTTATTTCGCCTCGGGTGCGCGCTCTTGTCGGTTTCAAAAAATTTATGCATATATAAGTCATGCTTTTTTTTTGTATTCGTTGCCTTCGCATAATATTCGTTGGATATTATACGTTACTTATTAACAAACAAGAATCAGCTTTATGCCTAATATAATATTTATTTATTCATGGTTATATAACACTTTAGAATAAACAGCTTTATTATTTATGGCTCTAAAAGTAATTGACTGATTAAAATACTTATTAGAAATATTACGCAAATATGTAGTTATCAAGTTCGAACAGTAATTATTGAAAATAATAGTTTATCGATATCTTAATAGACTATTCAATTCTTTAAAAAAGATTTGTAAGATTCCATAATTTTGATATTCTAATATTCTAAGTTTATAGTAGGTGAATTTAAAATAATGAGAAAATGTGGAGCAGTAGTTGTAAAACAAAAATATTTTAATAAGGAAATTTCAAAGTTTCGAGCTAAGCTTGCGTTATAACTTTGATACGATTTAATCTCTGAGTGCTACACCGCGTTTTATTTTTTTAGTATTCAAGTTTTCAGGTGACTTACGTAAGTCAGCAAAAAATTCTTGAAAAATGTTTTTTTGTAATTTACGCCATTTAAGTATTTTCAAATTATGTTTGAATGCTAGAAAATGATTTTGGATTATCTATTTGCATGAAATTTTTTCTTACGTTTTTTCTTATTGTATTTTCGTGGAAAATACAAAAAAAATAGTTTTTTCACCCAATAAAGTTTAACATACATCATAGTTTATTCAGTTGAGTTATGTCAACGTTTTTCAAGATTGTTTATCGAAATATATTGTTAATATCATTAAATACAGATCTTGGAACTATGCATTTGGATGAGAAAATATTAAAACAATGAACTCGAGAATAAATAAAAAAAAAGTAGAGAAATACGTAAGAAATTTTTATTATGATTGTGAAAAAACTCTTGTAACTTATACTTTTAAAGTTTTCATTAATATTCTGTTTTAGATATATCTTTGTCACTTTATTTACTATATCGCACTTGCCATTATTTACATGCAGACAAATGTGAGTTCTATTTCGATGAATAAAATTGATATGATAATTATCTTTACTAATCGTGTAATTAACATTTGATTACATGATTATCAAAAGTATGTAATATTATTATTCTTATTTTTGTCTTCATACACGTGTATTTAGAGTATATAAAAAACTATATTTTTGGTTGAACATTATTAAATAAGCTAATTTAAATGCATAAGTAAAATAAAATGTAGAAACTTAAATTACACGATTCTTCTGTTATCTGAGTTTCTTCTTATCATCAAATGAAAATAATTATACGAAGATAACGGTTTCTTATTTTATGAATTTTTAGCGGCTTTTAAAACACTTATATAAATAGAAGACAAGAAATACAACCAAATTAAAATCTAAAAGTAAGCCAGATTATTTTTAAAAATTTCAATTATGATGAGCTTTATTATCGCCTGATTAAAATCGTGATATAAGCCAATTCGAAGTAATATTTTCAGGCATTGAAAATCGTTTTTACAATAAAGGAAATTAATCAATAATTCATCAATAATTCATAAATAAGAAATTTTTTAGGTTTGAATAAATTAATGGTGAGTAGTGAAATAGGAAGATCACAGAATATTTATAAATATTATATGATAAATTGAAAACTTAAAAATCTTAATGATTAAAATAAAAAAAATTAAGGTATCACTGTAATTGGATTTTCTAAATAAAATAAAGTCAAATTAAAATGAACAATCATCGAATTACACTAAAATGCCATTTCATCCATAATAAACGAAAAATGCAACTGCCAGCTCATCGCTCGGGAATTTCAAGTGTACGGTCGCCACCGCTTTTCCTCTCTTTTTTTTCTTACTCTCTTTATCTTTCACTCTCATTGCACACAACTCTTTTACTCGACGCACGCAAAAATTCTATAAATAGAAAAAAGCCGCACAATGATAATAAACGACGAAAAACCAAAGCCCAAAAGCAGCCCGGAAGACGGAGTAGAATCGCGGAGGAGAGAAAAAACAACAAGACAAAGAAAGATATTATAAAGAAATAAAAGCGTAGTCTTCTCACGGACGTAAAAATATTTCTCGGCAAAAGAAGGAAACCAACTTCTATCTCTCTCTGTTCTCTCCCCCCCTCCTATCTATCTCTATCTCTCTCGCTCTGGCGATGGCGCGCGCGCTCGCCCGTAATTATAATCTGAAGCCGAAGGCTCGCTCGAGGAATACCTACACAGAAACCGCACACGCACACTTGTCCAAACACACGGATTGCACGCAGACACGGACGCGCACACGTTCACGTGGCTTTTCCGTAGTATGCGCGCGCTCGTGCCGGTGTGCAGGAAGTTGCACGTGCTCTATGCGGCCGAGAAAGAGAGACAGAGAGCCAGAGAGAGAGAGAGAGAAGCGGCGACGCTATATGCACGCACACCAACACGGACTCGTCGAGTCGTTCCTCCCACACTGGCACGTCACACGGATTCTCCTCGTGACCGCGCAACTGTGTGTGTAAGCGACGATGTGCAGGCATAGTTCGTGTGTGGGTAAAATAGTTTCTGTCTCTCGCTCGCACTCGCGCGTTGAAAACTCGTTTCTTCCTTCGGTCTCTCTTCCCTCTCCACTGCTCTTTGTGATGTGCCTGCGCGAGTATAAAGCGCGCTTCTTTTGCTTTTTCACGCGGTTTGTTTTGCATTCTGCAGATTATTTTAATGTGTCTGTATGCGCCGGCTGTAAAATTAATTTTTATACATGTGGAATTGCGGCTTTTTTCGGAAAATTAACCGATGTTTGGTTTTTTATCTCGATTTTCTTGTAATATCATTTTTGGAATACGATGAGGATAATCATTGTGAATATTGAAGTAACTATAAGAAAACGTTGTTTCAGGCTTTTAAAACTTGTTTTTATCTAACCTTATGTTATTTTTATTTTTATCGTTTTGAATGTTCTCGCAGCGCTTATTGATTGGGCTACAAATAATATTTCAATAACATTTATTTTTTATTGTTTAACATTTAAATAAAAATTAAAACGACCAGTTTTTTTAATTTTAACTAAATAACAATATTTTTTAATGTTTGTGTACTTATTTACATAGACAACCTAAACACGTCATTCTCTATCTGCCGTGTCTGTGTCAAGTTGGAAACTCGTTTACTTTTTACTTTTTTCACAAAAGTTTGTTTTGCAATCCACAGATTAAGATAATAACCTATGTAAGAAATACTTGTATTTTTTACTTTAGGCGATAAAAAATGTAATATTATTTCAGTTTTCACCTTGAGAGAAACCTTTTAAATAAAAATAAATGTTTATTCAATAAGAAGAAATATTATGTTTTATTATTATCTATAATGGTATGAATACGACACAAATTATTTTTTAATATCATGTTAGATTTAGACTATAATATATAGAAATTTTAGTATTTTATTTGTTATTATAAATATTTTTTATTAGATTTTTGTATCTTTGTCCATGATGTGTGAAAAAAAACGAAACTACGCAGTAATTTTCTAGGTAGTTTACGTTGAAAAGTCTGGCATTATCGATTGTTTTTAATGAAGATTATTTTTTATTTCGAGAATGATAATTGAATAATTGTAAATCAACGATTTTTTATTATCAGAATATTACTTGTCTCGATAAGTGTTTGCTTAATAACAGTAGAAAAAATGTAATTTGTTTATTACATAAGTTATCGATACAAATTGGATAACAAATTGCAGGCCTAACAAAAAAGAAAAAAATTGAATTTTTAATTAAAGTTAAAGTTAGTCGGTATACATCAAAATAATATTTATATAAAGTGTTGATAGCAGCAAATATATTTGTTATTGGGAAATAACCCTATTTAGAACAATTTTATTTAAAAATTAAATGTAAAATTTTCATTACAATAAATAATAACGGATAATTTACAGCCTAATCTTATTGTCTTTTAAAATGAGGATATGCGATTTATTTCAAAACGTGTAACCTCAATTTTTTAGTACGTGCCAAGAATCTGAAATACTGTCATTCACATTTTTATCATTATAGCGTTCAAAATGATTACATATCTCTTAATGGCTTCTCACAATTGATTGCCACTATTATTTTAAAATTTGTTATCCGAGAAAAACAGTGCTAGAACAATGAGTCGGTTTCACGTTATTTCACAGTTAATTATTTACAAATTCAGAAAACAGAAAGCATTGCACAACGCCATTACACAAATGGCAATCGGTGCAAATGATCAAACCCACCATAAACAATAACACGCGTGTAAAAAAGAAAAATTGAAATTGAACTACTATTCGAAAAAATTTGTAAGTCAAATTAAAAAGTTGTTTATTTAATTCTCTCCACGAACAATTCTGTATCTTCAATCTCGAAGAGCATTTGCTTATTATTCAAATGAGTCTCTATAAATGGCGAACGCGCCGTATAAAAACCGACGAGAGAAAATTTTTACGTGTAATGTGTGTAGGAGAAATTCTGTATTATACGGAATTTCGTCAGCGAAAATCAGCTGCTTCTTCCACCTTCCGACTGATCGAAAATATTAAATAAAGCGCCGTCATTCATAAGTTCATCCGAGCGTATAAACCAAGCGTTTGCCCGACCGCGCGATTTCACGCTGTTGCTATAAGTATATTTTCATGCATTCGCTATCTCTCTCTAGACGCGCACGTGCAGTCGTGCCTGTATACACATACACACACTAGTACTAATGCAGGTGCGAACACCCATTCGCACGGACACGATGCATAATGGACTTTTTCTTTTTCCTTCGGTTTATCTAATAATTTACACAGCTATGCGTGCGTGTGTGCGTACGTGTAAGTGACTATGTGTATACGCGTGGTAGTGCGTGTAAAAAGGCCGACGCTATATACGTTGCAGGCCTCTTCTACAGTGATGAGAAATATATACGTATACTTGTCTGCATTTTAATGAGGCAAGAGTTAAAGCGAAATGTTTGGTAATGACGTCGACGTCGAAAAGAAGCATGCTAAGGCGTTTTTAATTATTATCGACTTGTAATTTAGTCGTTCTCTGACTCGGAATAATTTAGGTTAATTAATTTTTTAACGTTTACTTTGCTTTCTATTCTATATTCTGGATAAATAATCTTCGAAATAACTAGGAAAAAAGTTATGAATTATTACACAATATACTTCCATAATACGTCGACGTTAGAATAAGTAAATTAACGTGAATATTGATTTCAATATTGTATAGAATATTAACGATTTCCTGTTTTTATAAGTTTTTCTATATCACAGTACCCTGTCATTTCACAAATCGCATTAATCTACTTCTTAAACGGGGAAAAAACAATTACCCTCAAAAGAAATCTCCAATATCCAATCTAAATACTATTTAAAGATCGAGCGACGCTGACTGACAATGAGTCCATTTATCGAGTCGACGAGTGGCCCTTATTCGTTATGTGCCCCGGCATTGCGTGTTCGCCGCACATTTCCAGCGACACTCGACTAACTGTGCACGTGTATGTGTATGGCTGTGTGTGTTAGCCGAATGCGATCGACGAATTGTTATCGGCTCAGAGTTTCTCGCCTTTTTCTCTTTTCTCTCTCTCTCTCTCTCTCTCTCTCTCTCTCTCTCTCTCTCGCTCTCGCCATGGACGGCGATTCTTAAAACGCATTTACAGTATCGGGCCGACTGGCCGACGACTATTTTCCCTTTTCTCTTTCCATCTCTCTCTCTCACACTCTCTCCCCCTCCTCGTTTTGTAGGCGAATTTTATTCGGGATTTTAAGCAATTTCAAGGTGAAAAAGAAAAAAATTAAATGACGCGATAATTGATATCTATTGAAAGAATTTTAGCCTTTTTAAAAGCATTTTTATATTGCGATTAAAAGAAATATTATTTGCTTACATAGGTTTGAAAATTTTTAATTCAATACAAACGAATAAAATCTCCAAAATCCAACGTTCGTCGTCCTCATTACTCGTGTAAATACGCATTATTCTCGAAAATTACAGACAGTTAATAACTCGCTTTGATCTCTGTTTATTCGAAAATTTCGTTTTCAAAATTTTGCACTATCTCTCTCTCTCTCTCTCTCTCTCTCTCTCTCTCTCTCTCTCTCTCTCTCTCTCTCTCTCTCTCTCTCTCTCTCTCTATCTATCTATCTATCTCTTTCTCTCTTTCACTCATTTCCGTGTCTGCTGCAAAACCCTGTTTCAATCATGCATGAGTTATAGGTATACGCACTCTGCGAAATTCTCCGAGTAAACAGGATTTTACATAATCAAATAGAATAAGCCCTCTTCGACTTAAAAAGCATGTATACGCCGAGCAGCGCGGCTCTATCGAAGCCACACCCGGCCGTATGCTCTCACACATATACACACGTGCGCACGCGGCCCGCATAATGTTATACGTTCTATTATTTTAAATGCATCATTTGCACGGAGATGTGAATTAAATGAGCAATGCTGGAAATAAGTTTCTAAATTAATAATAGTCATTTTATATTATTAGAGTTTTAAATTGATTATATGTATGCGTTTGTGTGTTTTTTAAAATTAAAATTAGTGATAAACAATAATTTAAATTTTATATATTTGGTACTAATTTATTTTTTCGAATATGAAAGCAAACATTTCGGAATAATTTACATAAGTCAAATTTCATGAATTGCGAATACTACAACATTAATACTTATCTCCTTTTTGCCATGCTTTAATAAGAATATTGTGGTTCGGAAAGCTAGGCAGTTTACCGTGAAATTTGCATAAATCTAATACAAAGTATTATTCGAAATAACGTTTTGCATTATTCATGAGTTTGTTCATAAATCAGTGGTTTATTCAAGTTCTTGTTTCTTTTTAGCCTGCACCAGCGCTGCAAATTTTCCTGTTAAAAATAGGCATATACTATCAGTCACTTAATAAACCTTTTATCTTTCATATATGTGCATTATAACAATTTAATAAACTCTACTAATTGATGTACTAAAAGACCTTTCAAAATGTTGTTGTCGCAAAATTTTTAGAACCATCAAACACATCTGAAACAGCGCTGTAAAGTTTTAGCTGAAAGACCCGAACTGAATTCCCTAACGAAGACACTCCTCGTATCTCATTCGTCGGTGATTATTAATGTCGTTAATCTAAATTCCCTCGCCAGCTCCTTTTCTCCCTTTCGACCGAACGGCTCCCGGCATTAAACGAAAGTGTGCCCGGCGCTCGTCCCCCTCCTCCCGTTTAATGGAATTTACTTTTGCAGCTTCTCTCCCCTCCTCCCGCCCTCTTTCTCCTCTTCGTTCTTCGGACTAAATTGCATCGCAAGAGGGGGGGGGGCAGAGAGAGAGAGAGAGAGAGAGAGAGAGAGAGATGGCTAAGCTCGGAAAACAAGTGTCATTCCGGAGGACTGTACCAGCACTGCCGCACAGTAGTTTCGAGAGGAGAAGGGGAGGGGAGGAGAAGGAGAAGTGGGAGAGAAAGTGTAATAATGAGCGCGGGTGTGTGGGTGGCGAGCTGTAGAGCGCGCGCTCGCGCATGTGTGTAGCCGAGCGATAATAAGTGATAAATAGCGAGCATTGTTTGTGTTTACGACGCCTATAGCGTGTAGTGCTTATGCGTACTTAGTCGCGTTTGTTTTTGCCTTTTTAATGAATGGATCGGAGAACGAGTGTAAACTCGCTGTCTTCTTTTTTTTCTATCCTTCTCTCTCTTTCTCCTTCGTCTCTCTTCACGGGCTTTGTGCGGTAATTGGGTCTTTTCGCCGCGGTGCATCGAAATTTTCTTTTTCTGATTTTTTTAATGCACGGAGAAAGGTTATTTGTTTTGCTTTTTATCATTCAAAGCGAATTAGCATTTTTATCAATCGTTGCATTTGCATCAGCTAGCAAAATTACGACAAGTTGAGTGTAGAAAAACGTAGTTACTGTTCGCATAGAGTGCGTATACCTTTGCGAGCATCATTTCCTCTGGCATTAAACTAATTTTCTTGCAAAAATATGATTGCCGTTATTACAAAATTATTCTACGCGAAGGCACGTTTTACAAATTAATAGGTTTGTTGTTTTGTAATGTTTCTTATCGTTCCTATTGGCTTTCGGGATGAAAAATGTTAATTTCAGTGAGCGGAGAGAAGTTAAAGAATCGCTTGGTGCCCCTCCTCCGTGCGCTCTCTTGATTTTTCGAGTGGAAATATTGGAGCTCTGCGGCTGAAATGTAAAAATGCTCTCTCAAATACGGTTTTCCTTTTACTTTGAAATGGAAAAATTGGAAGAATTGTTATTTTGCCTTGGACTTTTGGGAACGTACCTTGTATTTTTATAGTATGAGAATTTTAATGTGTAAAATTACTGTAGCGTACCAAAATCCGATTGGATAAATGTATCTAAAAATAATTCCTTTTAGAGTTATTATAGTGCATTTTATTCATAAGAGAAAATCGATTGCCGTATTGCCAATTTCATCCGGAATCGTGTATTTTAGTATTACAATGCTTTCACTGTTTACAAGTGAATGCCAATTTTATCCAGATTAAAAACTTGTATTTGGATTTCCGCTTTTTTTGCAAATGTAAAACTAAAAGATAGAATACTAATTCCTATCTTAAAAAAGAAATTACTGGATGTTGTGAAGCATTTAAAGAAGAGGCAATGCGATTGGTTGATGGTTCAATATCCGGTCTGAATAGCGTCAAAATTCAAAATTTTCTCTGATATAAGATAAAATATTGTGATATAGAAATTAATTAAATTATTTATATGTGCCTTTGAGTAAATCAATAAAATAATCATTGAATTATTCTATATCCCAATTGATTAAAATTTTGTATCTAATAATTTAATTACAAAATAAATGCTGTTCCAATTTGTTTTCTAACCTCAAAATTTAGAATTCAAATCTGTTATTTAGTATAAATAATATATTATGCTTTCTGAAAGATAATGTTAATAAAAAGTACAGTAATGAAGTGTAATTATTAAGATACTAAAAACTTACTAAGACACAAATGGAAACAGAAAAATGGCATTAAACAAGATACTTATTTACATTAGCATTTTTAGATATTACAGGGCTAGAATTTAGGTTCCATTCAAATAATATATACGTATAGCTAAGAGATTCTCCTAAAAACGATCGAATTCCCGAAACACCCAAAACCGCCTAATCGAGCAAGAATTTTCGGTATTCCTCGGCTTATTCGATCCTCCGTCCGATGGCTCCGACGTCTCACCACTCCGCAGATCTACGTGCACGCGTACTCGGAGCCGCCGCCTCCTCTGTCCATCGCGATGAAAACTAAAATATGTAAAAACGCCAGAGGCGACATCGCTTACCAACGTTTTGAGAAAGGAGTGGGTCAAACTTTTTCAGCCGACTGTACAGCAGCGCTCACATGCTAAAATTCTAATCGGCTAAATTAGTCGCGCGCCTCGCATACAGTCGGCCGAGAAAGTTTCCCTGACCGCGATTCCACGAGAGAGGGAGAAAGAGAGGAGGGGAGACACAAGCAAGCGTGCAAGCAAGCAAGGAAAGTTATGAAATCAATTGCGAGTGCATGTGCGTCCGCGTACTAGTGTTGCTTTTTTACAGTTTATGCAGATTTTTTTTCTCGTTTTTATAATTTAAATGATAATTTAATCTCGTATTTTTCTGGACTTCTTTTGTCGATTAAATTCATTGTAAATGCATTAATTTTTGTCGATAGTAAAAAAAAAGAAAAAGAAAAGAAAAATAATGTCTGAAAATTAGTCAAGACATAAATAGTTTTTTTTTTTTTTTTAAATAATTGAATAAAAGAAACGGAACAGCAGCTTTTTTTCTTGCTACTGTTGTATCAAATATATTTGAAAAATTTATGAAACTTTGTTTATTAGAATTTGTATTTAATTATTAAACGATATTATGTAAGTTCAGTTTTCAAAAGACTCGATAAAAGTAAATATAGAATTAATAGATATATGAATAACTAACTTAATAAAGATATGTTTACATTATAATTATTGCCCAGAAAATCTTACTTTTATCTAATTAGCTTAATTAATTAAGATTCAAATAAATAATTCATTAATCAAATATACAGTTTAAACACGCATTATGCAAAATAATAAAACAAAGTACACAATGAACCAAGTTTCGCGAAGAACCTTAGGGGAACCGAGCGCAAAGGCAAACTTTCCCGTCGCGCGTTATAAAAACTTTTTTTGGCGAGTGTATGGCAGGGAAGGCGAACGAACGAACGAACGAACAGGCGGGCGAGCGAGCGAGCGAACGAACTCACGGGGACGACCGCAAAAAAGAGAGAGAGAGAGAGTGAGATGCAGAGAGGTAGAGACGAAGAACGAGAGGGAAAAATGAACGGGATCGCTACGCGCGACGAGCCGAGGGAATGAAAATATCGGTGTCAATGTGCGGCTGACTGTAGAAAATCGAGAGGAGAGAAAGGGAGAGAGAGAGAGAGAGATAGATAGAAAAAAAGGAGAGACCCGCCGGAAAAATTTCGTGCGCGACGTAAATATCCTAGGAGAGGAATTTTATTGATAAAACGTCAAAATGCATTCGGTGGATGCTGCCGCTTTGTTGGGAGAATTCACGTGTGCGTGTATGTATGTATGTGAGAAAGGAGAGGGAACGTATATGTGAGGCTGTAATGCGCTGTTCGCGAAATTGGTTTTTCACGATGACTATCAATTTGCGTTTACTATTTCTTTTTGTTAGATCAAAAACGTTTCAGCTGGAATTATTTTAATTTGGTGTATTTACGTCTCTATTACTTGGTATAACAGTTGACACACGTATTAAAAACTTTCTTGTTAATAAGAATAATATGAAAAGAAGGTAAAGGCAATACATTTTCATATATCTATGATGATGATGACGATTAACGTTGATATTACTCTACTTTGTTGACTATTTAATTTGCAGTTTAGTATACAATCACGCTGATGTGGCATATTTATAACTTAGACTCTAAATGATATCGATCATTAGCAACGTAATTAAATTACATAAGTAGAAATATTTTTGTAAGGATTTATTGAAAAGTTTATCATATAAACCAAATAATTTTCCGTATTTGTCCAAAGAAGATGCAGATGATAAAGAATCAAAGCAGAGTAATATTTTCTTAGCGTTTTATTTATAGATAATTCATATAAATGATGTCGAAAGTAGAAACTTTATAGCGTATAATTTCGCTCACTTCACCATAAAGTTATGTTATCGCTAAAAGCAGTGTATATCATTAACTGTTATTACATTATAAATTCATACGAAAACTTTTTGCGAAGATTTTTTTTTGTTACCTTATATTATAAATTCTATTATAAAGCAGGAAAAAGAGGAAAAAAAATAATATCATTAAATATTAAGCATAAAATTAAAACTACTGTCTTTTGGAAGGACGTTGGATAATGCAAAATAATTGTATTAATGACATGTGACGATTTAAATTCTAATTAATTAACTGTCTATTTCAAGGATTTCATTAGGAATTCCAATTACACGGTTTTCTTATCGATTATGATAAATTCTAGTCTACAGCAATAAAATAAGTTTTTTTATTGCATTGTAACATTTAATTTACTAAGAAGTTCACTTTTTAAATTTCTTTAGTAACATGATCTCAGAGTTGTTATTAATATTATATCTAAAACAGTTGCATGTAAATTGAAATTTGTGCCTTTGACCTATTTCGAAATAATTTATCAATTTAGAAAGTTATGTAAACTACAAAGTTGAGTTTCCCTCAAATTTTCGGAGCAACAGTTTGGGAAACTTGTAATAATTCGGAAATTCAAACCTCTAATACGTTATCATATTAATTTTTTCCAATAAAATCTCGGTAAAGAGTAATTTCGAGCAACTAACAATGTACCAAGAATTTATATAACCTGAAACTCCATTCTGCATTAAATACCATTTACTCCATTCAAGAGACGGAAGAAAGTCCATAATTGGAAATTGAAAATAGCCGCTTTAAGCATGGAAAGCCAGAATTATCTCGACCACTTCGAATGCGATTTGAGAGAGAGAGAAAATGGTACCAATATCGACTCGGTTTACATTTCGAGTGGAAATCCGCCTAAAGCAAAATCTCGTCGCGCTCGGCGACGGCGGCGGTGTGTGCGAGCATGCGCCGCGCGCGCGCGCGTCCATGTCTGCGGTTACTCCGAGCAGAGAAACTGGGGTCACGTTGGTCAGCGGAACGGATAGATCTTTCAAATTGCAGGAGATGTGAAATGCATTGTACCCGCGCGTGCACGCGCTGACGGTGTCGGTGTATTTTAACCACTTGTAAAATACGAGTATAGATAAATATTAAAGCGAAACGACAGTTTGAAAGTGCGCTTTAGCGAGGAATTATTTATGGTAAAATGGTCGAAAAGCGTGGGACTGCGAGCCGAAGGGAAGAGCTCGTTTGCTCGTTTTTGATCTTTATTCTTTGTTGACATATTTCCGAAGCTTATTGCATACAAGATTGATACGGTATTTATAAACATTTCATCCCATCGCACGCTGTATATGAAAGGTTTCTCTCGAGCTCGTTGTCAAGTGAAATTTTTAATCAAATGAAAGTAAGTTATAGAAATACGAGCAAGACTTTTTCTTCTTCTTCTTCTTTTTCTTCCTTCACAAAAGTAAGTTACGTCAGTTTTCGACTTTTCCAATACTTGCTCTCCTGATAAATCGCAGTTCACGATTTATCGCTCTATTCGTCAACATTCTCATCAAACTGCACGAAAACAATTTTCCTTTTTTTTTTTTCGTAAAATTGCCCCTTCGATAGATCGATGAGTTTGAATTAATCTTTATTAGATTCTCATTTTTGTCCATAATAGGCAGAATTGAACCGCACAGTTATACACGGCCATTCCAAAATACCACATCGCACTATAACAAGCGGCCTTATACATACTCCCGCATCCTCGTGGCGTATATCTGTGCGGCTTTTCTTAAATGACTCCGCATATATAT